>CAMZMU010000052.1:84742955-85140563 GCA_947311845.1 Poa pratensis | reverse complement strand
CCTACTCATGATCTAGAGCTTGCCGCTGTGGTCTATGCGTTGAAGCAATGGAGACCATACCTGTTTGGTAACCGGTGTGAGATCTTCTCAGCCACCAGAGTCTAAAGTACCTCTTCACCCAGCCGGATTTAAATCTCAGGCAAAGGCGTTGGTTGAGTTAATCACGGACTACAATGTGAGTCTGAACTATCAACCGGCAAAGCAAACGTCGTGGCTGACGCGCTAAGTCGAAAGTCTATTGCAACAATCTTGATGATGAAGAGGTCAACCTGCCCTCTATGAAGAGTTTGCCCGTTTGAACCGGAAATTGTTCCTTCCGGCTACTTGCAATCTGGAAATCAAATCTACTCTTGTAGACCAGATCAAGGATGCTCAGAACGTGACAAGGGTATCTAAAAATCAAGGACAACATTGCGCGGGAAGTACAAATGCTTCTCCGTCGATGAATCCAGAGTTGTTTATTTCGGTGACCGTCTAGTGGTACCCAAGAAGCGGAAATTGAGAGAGTTGATCCTTCAGGAGGCTCATGATACACCTCTCTCTATCCATCCCGGTAGTACCAAATGTACCAAGATCTTCGACCACAATTCTGGTGGACCCGTATGAAGCGGGAAATCGCCAAGTTTGTTGCTGAATGCGACACTTGTCGTGGTAAAAAGCAGAACATCAAAGACCTGCCGGTACTCTCCGCCCTATTGCAGTTTCCCGAGTGGAAATGGGATGAAATTGGTATGGATTTCATCACCGGATTTCCCCGATCCCCGAAGGGCAATAATGCAATCTGGGTGATCATGATCCTCTCTCCAAGGTGGCTCACTTCCTACCAGTCCGTGATGAGATACATGCTAGTCAACTCGTGACCTATATTTGGCTCGTATCGTTCTTTGCACGGGGTCCCTTTGAGGATCATCTCTGACCGTGGAAGTATCTTTGTCTCCAAGTTCTGGCAGAGTTTCCAAATGCTATGGGGTCCCGTCTCAACTTCAGTACCGCTTACCACCCCCAGACTGATGGTCAGACTGAAAGAGTGAATCAAGTTTTGGAAGACATGCTCCGGGCATGTGTAATCTCCTTCGGCAAGGATTGGGAAAAGTATCTCCCTTTCGGGAATCTCCTACAACAACAGCTATCAAGCTAGTCTGGGCATGGCCCTTCGAGGCTCTTTATGGAAGAAATGCCGCACTCCGCTGAATTGGTCCGAGACCGGAGAGAGCACTCTTTGGTCCAGATGTGATCAATGAAGCCGAGGAGAAGGTGAGAATCATAAGAGAGAATCTAAAAATTGCTCAGTCGAGGCAGAAGAGCTACTATGACAAGCACCATCAGGAGATTCACTATGAAATTGGTGATAAAGCTTATCTCCGTGTCTCTCCCCTCCGTGGCGTTCCCGCTTCGGAATAAAGGGAAAATTGGCACCTCGCTATGTTGGCCCTTTCACCGTGCTGGAGAAGCGAGGAGATCTTTTTATAAGTTGGAGTTGCCGGTCAAATTTCAAATGTGCATGATGTGTTTCATGTATCCCAACTTCGCCGGTGCTTCAAGGATCCTATCCATGGAGTCAATCATGAAGAGCTAGATCTCCAGGAAGACCTCACTTATCGCGAGCATCCTATCCGTGTCCTGGACGAAGCCGAAAGGAAGACCCGTAACAAGACCACCAAGTTTCTCAAAATTCAGTGGTATCATTCGAGGAAGAAGCTACTTGGGAACGAGAGTCTAGTCTACGTGAGGAGTATCCCGACTTCTTTTGCAGTCTTAGAATCTCGGGGCGAGATTCCTGTAAGGAGGGTAGAGTTGTAACAGCCCAATGTTTGAAACCTGAAAATCCGTATAAAATTTTCACTTTTGCTTCATACATGCATCTTTGCATCATGGCATCCTTTTTCCTTTGTTAAACATCACACAAATTGGTTTGGCAACATTGGAAACAAATTTCTAACTTGACTAAACAAATCTTAAATCAGTGGAAGTGTTCAACTTGCAAAACAATTTTACTTTGACATGTTATATCGGTCAAGGAAGTTCCAAGGGTTCCCAAATAATATTTTTGGACTTGGTGAATAATTCAAAAGGTTTAACAATTTGAATACCCAAAAAAAAAATTGCCTACAACAACCATATGAACAAAAATGTTGCAACACTTTTATTTGGACAAACCAATTTTTGTGGAGCAACTAAATGACAAGGGGAGGCTACCCAAATTATTTCATAATTTTTGGATAAGTTTAAATGCCCTAATTAATTCAAAACATGTGCTGGTTCTACTTCTAAAACAGAAAAGGGCCTATTTGTAATAGCTCCAGGGACCTGTCCGTGATGAACTCAAAACTCCTAGGGACCTATTTGTAAAACGCGGTCTTCTTCCTCCTTGGCTCTGTAGCGACCGCACGAGCTTCCCAGCTCGGGCCGCACGCACCAGGTCGCCGAGCCCCCTCCTTGCCTCTTTCCTGCGAAGAAGAGCCACACCGAGTCCACTGCTCCTCCACGACCCGTTCTCACCTGCCCCCTGCTTCCCGTTTCCCTCTCGGTTCCCGCGATGCGCGCCATGGACGAAGCACCGCTCGAGCTGGCCGTGCTCGTCGCCGCTGTTTGAGGGTTCCCGGAGCAAATCGAAGCAGTCCATCAGGACCGCCGCGACGCCTGCTCCCTCCCCGCCAGAGGAATCGACCGGAGAGGCTGCCAATCGACGTCGCCGTCCTCAACTTCGCCGCGGCCGCCCGAGCTCCGCCGCACCAGTTCGTCGCCGCTGCGGTCCACCCCCGCCGTCCCCGACCTCTCCACGGTGCCCGAGGGTGAGCCCTGGCCTTGCTGCCCCTTTTCTCCCTTCCCCCTCGCGCTAGCTCGCCTCGCCGTAGCCCTCAACGCCGTCGACGCCCATCGCCATGATTTTCGTCGCGCGCACGCCCGGCCGTGGAGACGGCCTAAGCCGGGTGGGGGCCGTTCCTCTCTGGGCTATGGGCGGCCTTTTCGCCGGCCCAGATCGGGCGGACGGCCGGTGGCCTCGGTTACATGGACGGCCTCGGAGCCAGCCCAGACCGGGCAGAGGGCCGGTTCCCTCTGCTAGCAGGCCGGCCCACAAACCGGCCCAGGCCGGGCTGGAGGCTGGGAGTACTGTTTTTTTTAGGGTTTCTTTTTTTTTCCTCTCCGATAGCAATTGTTTTCCCCGCTCCTTCCTCGCAACGTAGGGACCTCGACTCGATGATTCCTACTAGTTCCGCTCCCCCTTTCGAGTCGAGGAAATAAAATATTATCGTTGGAATTAAAATATTTAAAAGTAAATAATTAAAAAGAGATTTTATAAAATTAATAACTTTTATCCGGACTTCAGAAAATTGTGTTTCTTATACCAAAGTGTTCAGAAAAATATGAAGTATCCAGAATCATCATCATCATGCATAGTTGAGCACAACTACAATAATGTACTTATTAGTAGCACTATCATCACTAAGTTTTAATATGGGGTTACTCCAAATAATGCACATAATATAATAGGGACCCATTTAACTTGTTGAACATGTTCAAAGCTATTAGGGTGCATTTAAAAATGTCATATCACATATGTTTGCGCATTGCACTCGTTAAGCATATGTGTGGTGATTGATTTGTTCTCCCGTTGTTGTGCTTCGATAGATCAAGCAGGGGTTACTCTACAATACCCCGAGGATCCGTACTACCAGCACTCTGAACAAGGCAAGCGTAATCCCCCCTCTGAGCATGTCTCCTCCTATATTTTGCAATTATTTTCCCCACTATAATATTGCATTCGGTTCAAATGTCTTTTGCTTGGACTAGAGTATCCTACTAGTTGCATTAGAAATCTATTGCCAATTTACCTGTATCCTTCCTAATATCCATAGGATTGAAGTGTTGGCCAAAGATAAGTATATTTGCTATGTATATGCTTAGCCATGCTTAGTTTAAAGGTTTGCAGGTCCGGTGGATGTTTCAATGGTTGGAACAGGTATGGAATAACCGATGTGATGGAAAGTGATGGTGGTGGTTAATAATTTGCTTAAAGGTGGGGATGAGAGGCCACTGTGGTTGTGGTGCTTTGTCTCGTTCTCGCCGCCTAGGTGCGAGTTCTGTACATCCTGAACCAAGACTGAGCGTGCAACCATGCGTGAGGCCTATGCATTCGCAGTGCAGGAACCCTCATAGACTAAATAACTCGAGCGGGCTGGCCAGGGTCCTCTAGTTCGGGCTTCCATTTGCGCGTGCGTGATGATGGTGGTGAACTGTGATGAGGCTGATGGCGTTAGGAAAATGAGTGGCCACGGGGCAGTTAGTTGGAGCTGCTGCTCCGTCCTCACTGATGATCCTGGAGAGTCCTTAACGAGGGAGAAGTCGACACCGCTCCCACCCAGCCGGCTTTCCAAGGAAGAGAGCTAATGCGCAGGTAATGGGCCGGACGGTACGCGTGGCGAAGGAACTGGGGCCCCTCGGGACTCCGGGACTTCCACTTTGTACACCCCTGCAGGGTTAAATCTTTTCGAAAAGCCGTGTCCACGGTTAAGGACGACTTGGGAATGGACGATGATCATAGAATAACTTAAACGGAATGATTAAAAACTGGGTACTAGAGGTACCAATTTCACGAATGTAAGGTTGACTTCCTCGAGGGTGATTCGGGGAGGTGCCTATGATGAACAGGTACAATGATGTGATGGTGGTTGTTGTTGAGAAAGTGATCTCAAGAGAAAAGAGTTACTTCTTACCCCTCTTTGAAAATGTTCTAATAGTCGATGCCTTTGAGTTATGTTTTTCATAAATAAAATCAGCTTTATGCAAAAGAGCCATAAAACCTTGACAGCTAATCATCGAGCATATTAGCTCTTAATCTTGCGAGTTCGTCGAACTCAACGTCTTTGCTTTTGTTTCAGAGGAGGACTTCACCGACTTCGAAGGTGGGTTTTGTGGACGTCGACGAGTAGTCTGGGGTTCCCAGGTGGCAGCTTGGGACATCCCGGAATAGCTGGCGCTGGATGTTTATTTGCAGGCCTCTTAGGCCATATGTTAGTTCTTGTTGTTTAGAACAACACACTTTGCTTCCGCATGTTGTAATGTTGGGTCTGTGACCTCTGGTTGTCATTTGCTATCTTTCTCTGTATAAGAGTTGAACTATTGATTTTTGTGTTGTAGAGTCTGTGATGTGCCAGTTGTTCCACAAGTCTTGATCTTACTATTATGCCTTGAGGGTTGCGCCCGTGTTAAGGCATCAATCGGGGTGTTGCGTTGTCTGGAGTGAGGTGTACCCAGCAACGCCTGCCAAAGGTTTTGGCCGGGATGGTAAACCCGTAACCTCCACTTGTATCGCTTAACCGGTGACACGCAGCATCACTGTATAACAGTCGGGTCAGGGCGCCACAATGCCCCACCCACCACCACCCCCAGCCTATCTAGACACCATTGCAAGTTATCGGCATCGAGCGAAGATGCCGATGAAGTCGGTGAAGCCTGAGTCGGAGGAACTAAGGCAGGAGCAGCTAAAGCGAACTTTGTAGTGAAGTCCATCTATAGAGCGCATAGGCGTGGCAACAAGCCATACGTTTGGACCACTCTGTCGTCAAAATGCTGGCCGATTTGGGTGTAGGGAGCACAACGGTCGTCCCTTTTGAGATTTCGTCGTCGTCTTCACCAAACTATTTCAACGAGCCCCCGCGCCAACCCACACACATGTTTCTCCTTGCTTGAGGTGGGCGAGGACTAGATCATCAACCCAAAGCACCCTTCTCGCCGGTTGTACCCGTCAACCAAGGACGAGGCATTGACAACAACCAGGAGGAGGCTGCCTACAGCGACTCACCGATGCTATGTCGGTCGGGACTCGCAAAGATGACTCATCCATCACGGGTTTTCAGCATCATCTGTCGATGAAACTCGCATGCAACTTAGAATCATATTTTCCACTGAAGGACTTGAGCCTTCCGGTGTTATTGCCATTGCATTTTGTTGCATCGGTTTGCTCTCTTCACGAGAATTCATGGAAGTTAAAGTTCGTGAGTTTGTTACTCTTGGGTCGTTGGACCTAGATGGTGATTGAGACCTTTTTGTCGTCACTTGAGAGCTCCCAATCTTTTTGTGGGTTGTGCCTCAAGATTATTGTAAGGGATTCGATTTCCGCCCAAAAGGAAATTAATAGTGGAAGGTGAATCGAGCTTTTGTGCGAGTTAATCGGAGAATATGGCGAGGCCATTTTTGGCGTCATGAGTTTGAAACTCACACCCCTCCAACGAGTCGTACTCCCCTCAAAAGGAGGAACTCGGGAATACAACATCGTTTTCGCATGCCTGATGCATGTAAAATGCATACATGAACTTTGCACTATATTACTTGTATTCCAATCATATTTGCATCATATAAGGGTTATATATATGTTCTATAATGATTTTTGGGAATATTCTATTTATTTCCTATTTTTATGGAATTAACCCTGCGCAGGCAGAAAACCCTATTTCTTTATGTTAATGTTTCAGGGACCCAAACGACGTCCAAATGACCTGCAAATTTACGAGCGTCAATTTTTGGAAGAAGAGACTTGGGAGCGAAGGAAGCAAACAAGCGGAGACCCGAGGGCCAAAATAGGTCGGCCCACGTGGCCAGGTACATGGGCCTCGTGGGACCCCTTCTTTTGGGTCTCGGAGCTCCGTTGCCGTTGATCTTTTCTCCACCGACTCCGTCTTGACCTAAAAACGCCTATATTAAAAGTCCCTCGACATTCTCTGGAAGGAGCGCCGCCGAAACACAGAAACAGAGACGTGGAGCTGCAGATTGGAGGGGGGAAACTCCGGCGGGGCGCTGCCGGCGTGGTCTCCATCTTCTCCAACGACTTCTCCACCGTCTCCATGATGAAGAGGGAGTAATCCACCTCTGGACTATGGGTTTGTGGAAGTAACTTATGTATCTCTCCCTTCTTTGAGCTTCACTAATTAGCACCGTATGAGCTTCTGAACATGATTACGGTCATCTATGTAATACCTATGTTGTGGATTTTTATGAGTTAATATATGTTTGAGATTGCAAATATTTGTTTCAGTTATGAATATATATGCATATTATGTACCCCGTTCCTATTTACTTGTTTTGATTAAGCACGTTTATGAGAGCGTGTGTGGGGTGATGTGTGCATCGGTTGGAGTAACGGGGGGTGGCTAGTGCGGGGAACGTGAGAGATAGTTCCGCGATCCACTTGGTATGTTTACCTTACTTTGTTGCCTCGCTAGGGATAAATAAAAATACCATGTTACTGGAGTTGTGGGTGACCAAGCCACTTCTCCATGACTAGATCTAGCATGTTCTTATTTTAACTTCATGTCATGAAACTTAAGGATATACTCTGAGTCATCTTAATTACTGAGGTGTTATGATTTAGTTCACATCTTGGTGGAGTATAAGTGAGACTAATAAACAAATGATCTCTATGTTAGGACGTGATGCCCATATAATTAGTAACTTGTCACTAAACTTTTGTGTTGTAATCTCATATGTCAACTCTATTGTTCCATTGTCTACAACTTTATTAAAGAGAGAGTGCATTTGTGAAACCATGAACCCTAGTCTATTTTAATCATAAGAAACACCTTTCCAACAACTTTTACCACTTTTACATTTTCTGCCATTTAAAAATCCGAAAATACAAAAACAGTTTTACATCTTGCATACATCATATAAAACCCAAAAATATCATTTATCATTGTTATCACCATCCTTGCATATTTATTTACCACCATTGCATATTTATTTCTTGTTTGCATTGCATATTATCTTGATATCATTCTTACACCTTGTGCTTGACAACCACAGGTGAGGCTGTGGACCAAAACATTTACTTTGTTTTGTAGGTAACCAAAGGAAGGATAGGAAGATAAATCATTCACTACTGATTCTCCGAGAGTTCGATATTAAACCCTCGAGTCACCCTCGTGGGGAAACACGTCTTCCACTTACTACACACTCTGCACTTGGAGTCTCAACCTAACCCATCTACTTTAATTTTCATGCAGGTAACTACATGAAGGATCATATCATTCGTGGGTATCAAGACTGTTTTCTGGCACCCTTGCCGGGGAGACCAACAACTTCCTACAAGATATTTCCCATCAACTACGTACCAGACATCAAGACTGTTTTCTGGCGTCGTTGCCGGGGAATCATTGTTGTAAGGATTTGTCCAAGGATATCACAACAAAGTAAACTTCATCACCAACTTGTGCTAGCACCTAAGCTTGGGGAGGTTGCACCTACGTGAGCATCATCTTATCCTTCTTTACCTTCAAAGCAATTTATTTTGTTTTGTCATTGTCTTGCATTTTTTATTTCGGTTTGCATATTTTTTTTCAGTTTTGCATTTTGTGTTGCATTTATTAATTCGGTTTGCATCATTTAGTGTCATTTTATTTTCAGTTTTGCATAAAATAAAAAAACACATAAAAACTTGCTAAAATGGGAGAAAGAACTAAGTTGTGTGACTACACAAACACTCCTAATGATCAATTTATTACTAGAGCTATTGCCACACCTGAGATTAAAGCTGATAGTTATGAAGTAAGTCCTAGTTTGTTGAACTTGATAACTAGGAACAATTTGGTGGTAGTGCTATGGAGGATGCCTCTATGCATCTTTATGATTTTGCTGAAATATGTGACATTCAAAAATTTAAAAATGTGGAAAGTGATATTCTAAAACTGAAGTTATTTCCTTTCTTACTAAGAGGAAAAGCTAAAGAGTGGTTGCATTCATTGCCATATGGTAGTATTAATTCTTGGGATGATCTAAAAGAAGCTTTCATTAAGAAATATTATCCTCCTGTTAAAATTTTGCAAAATAGAAACAACATTCTTTCTTTTAGCCAAAATGAAAATGAACATGTTGCTATGGCTTGGGATAGGATAAAACTTATGCTTAGAACTTGTCCATCGCATGGGGTTAATGAATGGACCATATTACACTTTCTACAATGGTTTAAACTACATGTCTTGAAATTCTTTATTCTGCTGCTGGAGGTGCGTTTATGGGAAAACTATAGTAGAAGCTAAGAACATATTGGAAAGCATTTTGCAAAACTATAGTCAATGGCATACTGATAGAGCACTAATCCATCTAGATGATGGCAACCTATGTGATACAAACAAGGTAAATAGCGTAGCAGAAGCAACAAGTAAAGGATAGAAATAACCTCAAAGTGGAGACACGGAGATGTTTCCCGTAGTTCCTTCCCAAGGGAAGTACTTTTACGTTGGAGGAGTGTGGAGCCACCTAGGCGCTCCAATAGCATGGATGTGTTCACTCTATTCTCCGTGAGCTTTACCCGTGGAGGTTTGGCTCCATCCACTATGAGGTCACCTTGATGGCGTTGACCAAGCCGATACACAAAGGTTGGGGAACTCTACAATGAGTTGGAGCCTCCCAACAATGCCTCGGACTCCCTCCGAGACTCACAAAGACACCTAGGGTTACAAGCAACCCAAGATGTAGAATCCACACGTTAAGTATGGGGGGAATGGAAATTCCTTCGATGGAGATGTAGATCTAGACCTCCTCCTTCACTCCTCAAAGAATCAAGACGATTGGGTGGATGGAGTGGGAGATCTAGGAGTTTGAAGCTTTGGCAATAATGGGATTCAATTCGTGTAGCTCAATTTGTCCCAAGGTAGGTGAAAGGGTATAAATACCCCTCCATTCCATCTGCCCGTTGGGGGACAGAATCCCATGCCAGTGGTACTACCGCTAGCTTAGGCGGTACTACCTCTGCGGTCTTCACAGTGCCTTCAAAGCACTGGTCAACCGTCGTCTCCTCGTCGCTCGCTTCCCACCTCGCCGGTACTGCTCGCGGTACCGCTGGAGGTACCGGAACCGCGGACAGATCGCCGAAATGGCGGCACCCGCAGCGGTACCCGCGACGGTACTGCGTCCTCGGCTGCTTCTGTTGGAACTGGCGGTGCCGCTGGCGGTACCGGGACCGCGCGCAGAACGCCGAAACAGCGGTACTGCCCTCAGCAGGCGAGTCCCAGGGAGCTGGCGGTACTACCACCTATCCCAGCGGTACTACCGCCCCTGGCAACTTTCACTTCTTTGGATCCTTTTCACCGCGCGGATACAATGGAGATATGTATAAAACCTGTTTAAACTTATATAAACTTGTTAGATGCAACCTTTGTATCATCATCAACATCAAAACATGATTAAGAGCAACAATTCTCTTTCAATCTCCCTCTTTTTGATGATTGATGACAATACAATGATTTGCTACAAAATGATACGAAAAATTTAGACGGAGCTCCCCTAGATATGTGCACTACTCAAGAGTAGTCTTTGAAGGTCAAAAATGCACATCGCTTAGGATCAACACTCCCCCTAGATTTTTCAAACCCTGCAAGATATAGATAAAACATAAACGTTGCAACTAACACAAACATAGCAAGTTTAAACATGTCTTACACCATGCATAATAAGGTACTTGAAGCGATAATAAACAAAGTTCACAAGCTCATAAGAATCAAAGAGAACAACGAAAGCTTGTGACTTAACCCATGCAAATCCCTCAATAACCTCAAAGGGAGAAACCATAGCTAGCGTCCCAAAGCCTAGTTGGAGAGGTCATCGTTGCTTGGGGGGGCGAGGACGGTGACGTGAAGAGACTTCGGGTTCACCGTCATAGTCGGACCAAGTGAAGATGTTGACCTCATCATCCTTAGCTTGCCAATTGCTCCAAGTGGTGATGTTCTTCTCCGAACCGGAGCGCACATCTTCGTCTCCATCATAACGGCAACGTTGAATGTCGCGGCGACGAGCCATCTTGTCCTCCTTGTGATTTTCCCAAGTGCGCAACTCCACGGCCTTGGACATACAGAAAATCTTCTTAATTTGCCATGCCATCCATGCAAAACCATCCTCCTTCATAGGAGCCCGTGAGGGGCCAGCAGCATCTTCAACTGTCTTGTCCTTAGCCTTGTCATCCTTATGCTTCTCGGTATGATCCTTGATGAGCAGCTTCTTGGGCTTGTGTTCAATCCAAGTCTTGGGATCTCCAAGACCTTCGGTCGGAAAGCGATGATTCTAAGCCCACAAGATGATCTTGATGACAAGAGGCCTGCGACAAGCATTCTTCTTATTCATTATGACAACAAACAACTCATTCCAAATGAAATCCGCAATATCAAGCTTCTTCTCGGTAGTCTTCAATTGATGAGTTTTGACCAACAAGGTGCGGAGATAGCCATGAACTTCATCCAAGTTGCCAACCTTGGGGTTAAGAACCATGCGATAGATGCGATGCATGATCTCATAGGATGGATAGAGCCCTTAGACTTCCCAACCTCAAACCGCTTCCAAAAATAAAGAGGACGAAGCGATTCCTTTTCCAAAGGTCTTGGGTCTTCATGAACTCGGAACCACGAGCTTGCCAAGTGTGAAGGGAGCAAGAATTGAGTACCATGGTTTTCAAAACCAAGCATAGCGGTGATATCCTTCCAATTCTCACAAAAGAAGTGATCTTTGGTCATCCAAGAGAGATAGGGGACTTCATCGTCGGTGCCAAAATGAACGGTGGCAAAGAATTGGCAAACAATTTGCTCATCATAGTCTTGGTTGAGTGACAACAGGGGAAGAAGCCCTTGCTCTTGACAAATGGCCATAGATTCTCCAAAATATTCTGGGTGCCTTGACATGTGATCTATATCAATCCAGCGCTGAGGCACCACATTCTTCTCCGGCTTCCTATAGAGCAACTCTGAGTAGCATTGGGCTTGAAAGACGTTGTGGAAGAAAGGATTGTCGCCTCTAAACTCGGGGAGTAGGTTGTGCCGGGCAGTGGCATAGGCATCAAGCTTCCTTGTGGCAAGATATTGTGGTTCTGGCATTTGGCTTGCAGTGAGATACTTGTTCTTGGCCTTCGCCACTTTCTTGGTCTTGGGCTTGGCCTTGCGGGAAGAGGATGCCGGATGATACTCCTCCTCCATCTCATCAACTTGTGCAACTTGCTCCTTGCCCTGAGATTTCTTGGGGGCTCGACCTCTCTGACCTCCTGAGAATAGCAATGGATAGGGAGCATGGGGATAAGTAAATGCAAAATGATTTCATGAAGTAGAGACCGAGAACACAAGAGTACAAGAATTGGATAAAATACAAGGGCTAGAGGTGAGTGCCCCAACTAGAAGGCATGGAATCAACAAGTGTCGCAGCAGTGGAACACGGGGTTCCCCTAGCGCTGCCAAAGTGGGTCCACCGCCTGTGGGCCCAGCACGAAGATGGACAAGACCAAGGCACAACGCAAGGCTTGCGAGCACCCCGCGCACGAGCCAAGTCAGCCGGGTGCGGAGGACCCTGGGGTCCCTCGCACCCCGGAAGAGCAAGAAGACCCCGAGAGCCCGAGACCCCGGCAGAGCCGGACTCTCCCTCAGGTACCAGGAGGACCCTGGGGTCCCTCGCACCCCGGAAGAGCAAGAAGACCCCGAGAGCCCGAGACCCCGGCAGAGCCGGACTCTCCATCAGGTACCAGGCTGTACCCGGCGAAGTTAGGGCTTCCACCGCCCTCTAGAAGATGGTAGAAGAGCACAGAAGACTTGGGAAGCAAGGCGCAGGCAGGGGACACCACCTGCGGTGTGCCGGCACTTTTCCCACCTCGCTTTCCCCTAAAGGGCGGGGATCTCACCAAACCGGCCGAAGATACTTGGAGGAGGAGAGGCCACGTCTCCACCTCAACCACAGAGAGGGGGAACTTCCCGCCTGATGAAGGTTGAACCTCTAGGGTGGCCCGATCTTCACGGATTTGAAGCGGATTCGGATGAACACACGCAAGAACACGAAGAACACAAAGAACGCAAGAACACGAAGAATGCAAGAACACCCGAACACAAACACGATACAAAGACACGTTTCCCTCACCGGTCGGTCCAAGCCGGTCCAATAGAATCCCAAAGGGAGAGATTGGCAAGAAGATACAAGGAGGGATCTTGAATGGTTGTTTCTCGAACGGTCAACCAAACCGATCCAATAGAATCACCCTAAGATGAAAGATTGGCAAGTAGCTACAACTACAAGTAGAGGTCTTGAATCCACAAGAGGGATCTTCTCCACAAGGGGAGGCAACTCCACAAGGGGATGGATGAGCACAAGCTCTATCTCTATCTCTTAGCTTGTCTCCCCTTCTATAGGAGGTGGGGAGCTCCTATTTATAGTCTAGGACAAAGGAGGGTAAAATGGGAAAGTTACCTGGCTTGAAAGCCAACAAGGCGCGCAGGCTGGGAGGCTGGCCTGGGCTAGGCCAGGCTGAGGCCGGCCCTAGGCCAGTTTCTGCGGGCGGGAGGCCGGCCTAGCCGAGGCTGGGGTGAGGCCGGTTGCCTCTGGCCATAGGCCGGCCTAGCTGAGGCCGGTCCGAGGCCGGCGCGAGGCCGATTTTCCAGGACTTTCCTCCATCCTCCTCTTCTTGACGCTTTCTCCTCCTCGTCCAAGCCACCGTCTTGTCGGACTTTGCTCCACGTGTACCTTGGTCATCCTCACGTGTACTTGTACTCTTCATGTCATACCTTGTAATGCAGATGGGGCGATGGTCAAGTAGAATACCGTTCAAAGGCGACATATTGTGTGTCAAATAGTGGAAGGAGTTCACCTTTGAGTTTGATGATGACTTGGGATGTGTTGAGGGTCTCGACATGGTGAAGGTCGTGACTAGGGCTACATCATCTAACCCCCTTTAAAAAGAGTCGTCCTCGACTCTTGCTCTTCATTACCATGCAAAGGAGGTAGATGTGTTGTCGAAGACTTGGGATTCACCATGCCTACAAACATCAAAGACCAAGCAAACCATGTGCGTGCATGAAAAAGGAGCATATCAACAATGACATGTCCATTCTTTGTCATAGCACCATTAGCACAACACAAGAATATGAAAAGGTAGTGCAAGTGCAAGGTCAATGCGTAAGCAATCCAATGGAACATCTTACAAATGTGGTAACACAAAAGCTCCATGAAAATATGAGGATGACATCTAGGTATCTCATCTTGAACAATATGATCGTTGTTGCACACAAGGCATTGGAAGGGACAATTTGTCATCAACCTTGATGCAACAAGAGGAGAACTTGGCAAAAACACACAATAGAGAATGTCCAAAATATCATCATGATTGTGAAAGATCAAGTATACATGCTTGTCAAAGGGAAAACCAAAAACATCATCATGATTGCAAACAAACCATAAGAAAGAGAATTTTTTCAACTTGTTTGATGCAAAACATGAGAAAGATTTGAGAGTTGGATTCGATCCACTACTCACATAGATGCTCTCAAGAGCTCTTTTTATCAACTCATGCTCAATTGAGGTTGACATTATCATGCGTTTACCGGCACACACAAGAAACCATATGAAGAAGTTATGTGCATGGTATATGAACACATCATCCATCATGAAGTGTCTCTTCATTTGCAAATTACCAAACACATCAAAATCAATTGGAAATGATGTATGAGAGTGGTCACTATGCAAAGTGAAGGATGGAACAAGGTCCATAAGAGAAAATGAAACATCTCCAAAATGTGAGAAAGCTATGGGGGCAATCTCATTTGCAAGCATTTCAACATTATTGCAAGCAACACATGTGAAAGAGAAATTGTTCAACATGTTGCATGCCACAATGGGAGAAAAATAGAAACATTCATAACAAGGCATGCTCATGGCAAAATCGTCACAAATAGGTAATACCACATGATCAACATTGGTTTTAAACAAAGTATCACAAGGGAATAAGAACGAATCATATGTGACGTCCATAGAATCATCCATAGCATGCAAACAATCATATTTCATCATGTCCACTAGAGGGATCATGGTCACATCAACACCCATACCTTTGTAGTCCCGCTCATGTGAAGTATGTGTTGAAGTAGTAGTCGCTTCCATGTAGCCGACTTGTTCATCTTGATGTAGACATGGGGTGGCATCATCATCATCCTCCATGTACATCTTCTCCATTTGAGGCACCGTCAAGTCGAGGAGTGGCGCCTCATCATCCATGAAACCTAGAACACAATGAGAGAACACACTAGAGGAAGTAGGTAAGTTGTTAGAAATCAAAATGGCCTCACAAGACCTATCAACTACCTCTCTCAACTCATGTGGTGTATCACTCATTCCCTCAAATTGGAAGCACTCAAACTCATATATGGTGGAGACACTCAACTCACTCTCACTCAAGTGGGCTAAGTGGCTCTCATGCTCACATGGGTTTGGTACCATCTCATAACTCAAAGACAAGAGGGTAGTCTCAATGTACTCAACTCCAAACGCCTCCAAGGTTGAAGGGAAACTCCCATGCTCAACCTCCTCAACCAACTTGCTTCCAAAGGTCAATGCCATAGCGTAGGCATCATCACTTGACTCCATGGCCGAAGGGAAAATCCCATGCTCGACCGTCTTCTCGCCATCTTGGTCACCAACTTGGCAATCCCACATCATGTGACCATGGACATCTCCACTAATATTAAAAGACTGAGTCTGTCAGATCCGGAGGATCTGAACCGTCCATCAGTCCCGATTCAACGTCCCAGATTTACCCAATGATGTATGATGTGCATTTAATTTTTCTAAAAAGAAAAAAGCCCACTAGGCTCAAAAAGTAAACCGCCCCGTCGTGCAGGAAACAACCCGCCCGCCGGAGCCATCGGCTTCGTCGCCGCCGTCCTTCCTCCCCACCCAGCCTCGCGCCGCCACCGTTCCCCGCCCCGCCTCCCTGCCGCCTACGTGCCGCTTTTCCCCGCTCCGACAGCCACCGCTGTCGCCCATCCACCCACGCGCCATCGCCGTTCCCCGCACCCACGCGCCGCGCCCACGACCCTAGCGTCGCCGCCTCGGTCTCAGCGCTCGCCGCCGTCTCAATCCCCACACGCAGCAGACGACGTCGTCTCAATCCCCACAAGCAGCCGTTCCAATCGCTGCTCGCTGCCGTCTCAATCCCTGCTCGCAGCAGTCGCCCGCGTGCCGCCGTCTCCATCCCCGTGAGGGCCGCTCAATCGCCGCACGCCGCCAACAATCGGCACTCCGACGACACCGCGCCAGGAGGCTGCCTCTGCAGTTTCAGCTCACCAGGTAGGCCTGCGTTCCCCTGTTCCTTGCCGTTTCGTGGTCACCATCCGCATCCGGCGCGTCCTGGCGCCAGATCTGGGCGTGGTGGCCGGCAGCCGGACTCCCGAGCAGATGAAGGGGCGGCGACCAGGAGCTCGCTGCTCGACCATGGCGACCGCCTACAGGGACTGCACGGGCTCGACGATACGGCCGCACAAGGCCGACAACGTCGCCCCGCCTCGATTACACGGCTGGAGGACGGTGTTTGGGAAGGCCGTCCCCAGTTCTGGGCTGTGTCCAGCCAGCATGGAGGCGTTGGCCTTACACAGCGGCGCCGCTCCTCGCACCGTACGCGTAGGCTTGGACGCTGCCGCCCACCTCCTCGGCCTGGACGTCGCCGTCCAACTCCTGGCGACGGATCGTTGGCCTTGACTCTGCTGATGTCTGCTTTTATCTCTGGATTTCATCGGTTCAATGCATCTATTTGTTCAATCCCCACATCCTCTGGAGTTTGGTTTGTGGCAGCCTGGATCGATTTGGCAGCAGACTCAGATCAGGTCGGAAGGTTCTCCAAGGCTGCCGATTGATTGTATCTCCGTCTGCATCTTTAGAAAAAAGGATGCACAGCACTGGGCTGCATTAAATACATGCTTAGAAAGGTTAAGATACATTGCATTTTGATTTTCCTTATTGTTCCGACATGGTAAGCCAATTTGCGGTGCACACATCAAATTGCTTGATGCTGCCAAAGGAGTTAATCTTCATACAATTATTGTGTGCTCAGGAAGTAGCAGATTCCATTGGTATTTTATCTCGCATCCGTGCTTTACTGCTTGCTTACCATGGATTTGCAATTTCAGATACGCTTTTCAGCTCGTGGACTAACAATCTTCGACACTTTAAGCCATGTCAGCTTCTAAGCCCAAAAGTGTCCATCTGAAGCTACATGATTACTCCATATGTTAGCCAAACATAATTTACCAAATCTCTCATGTATTATTTGGCATGTAAAAGTCGCGAAATCTCCCATGAATGATGCATTTTTTGGTTCCGTTCATGCTCCATTTCATGTTGTTGACATTTTTTGTTTTTCTTGATTTGGTTTTCATCTTTTGGCTTCATGGTCCAGTTCCGCAGCTTATAAATATTCAGCCCAGTTAATTTTTTATTGCTAGCTCAAATAATTTTTTTTAGAGTTTATTTACATTCACTGTGCAAGTTCTTGATTAGTTGATAATTTTTTTCGGGATTTTGGGCATCATGTGTAGAGGTTTCTTTTCTTCGTGTTTATATTAAATAGCGCTTCTACTGGAACTTGCTTTTGTTCAAATTTATGATACATCAGTGATGGTAACATGTAGAAGCTTACTCTGTTACTAAGAAATATTTTTGCCATTGATGATAGTATCAGTATCAAGCTTCATAAGGTAAGAATCCTAACATGGAACACTATCCCCAGTTCACATTAATTTCAGAAGGTAAGAAGTCTCATATGGAAACTTCTGCAGGGCCGTCGCATGTGCTTGATGGAGCTTCTGCAGGGTTCATGCAAACTGTGAGTTACTATCCTCACTATCACTTGGACCTCTTATTTCAAGTAATAAGATGATTTTTTTGTCTGCCTCCTATTATTACATTCTGTTATGATGTATCACGAGATTTTGCAAGCCAATAATATTGTCCACTTTCTATGGATGTATAATAATATAATGATGAACGAATTTCATATATTGTTTATATAGGCCGTGAGCCTAATTGCTTACTGTTATCAGCTTCATTTTAAATTTGTAAGGATCATCAGACCATGTGACATGTCCAGTCCAAGTTCTAAACAATTAATTATTATTCACATTACTGGGGAGGATATTCGTAAGCCTGTAGAGTATTCAAGAGGATATATGAAACCAATATTAATTCAGAAGTTTTGAATCCCACCAGTCTTCTACTATACCTACTTAATGCTTCTAATTATTATCTGTGCATATGAAAATATTTTAGATCTTGGATTTGAATGGTTTGCGTACTAAAAAATCTGAAGTTAATTGGGCAGTTTGTCTCTCCCTAAAAAAAGGGACAACCTGATTCTTTTTTAAATAACTTGTAATTCTTTGGTTTCTTCTTCATATCCCGTGACATCTCCCTTTTTTATTTGTAGCTCAGTTTATCCGTACATATCTATAACGTGTTGGCTATTTTAATGAAAATCACACAAAACCCAGCTTGTTTTTCTATCATTTTTTCTCACTACTCGATGCGTGCATGCAAATCAGTTAGTTTTCTAGATAAATTTCAAAACAATCCAGAAAGATAAATGTAGTTTTGACTTATAAAGGTTTGAACGAAAGAAGTAAGAGAGAATGAGAGACGTGCATTGCACGTGCAAGCTAACTAGTTGCATAGGGGGCACAAGAGATTGGGACATTCTCCTGGATCATGGTCTTGGCAATTGATGAGGACATCCCACATGTTGATACAACCGTTGCACCTACAGCCACAATACAAGGACCTCTCACACGAGCTCATGCACAGCAACTTAATTATCAGGTACTTTCGTTTCTTGGAATCAATCCTCACATACATGAACATATGATGCTGCCTAAATCGGATGTGTTTGTCACACTTAGGAATGATGGCCCTAGCATGGATGAGAGGGACAAACAATGGAGCCGGATCACGCATGGAGAGGATGGCAGCAAGCGTGGGAGGATTGAAGATGACGCCACAACTGGAGAATTCAGAACATTGAAGCCACCATAATGAGAGGAGAAGACATGGACGAAATATAGAGTTTTCCACTTCATAATTTCGTCCATATATTCATATGGTGCTGCGTCACCTTTTAGTTATGGGCCAGGCCCATGTATTTTCGTCCAAATTCAGTACGTGAACAATTAGAGTCCGTATAAGTGGAAGGAAACCGACTTAGGGTGGAATTCGACCTCCTTTTCCAAGGCTGAACGAATTCCCCTCTGTCCCTCCATATATACCTCTGTTAGGTCGTCGTTTAGACTGGGATTTTGTTTAGTTTAAGACTTAGCCATTGCTATTCTTCACCATAGGCAGCAGTGTCGGTTCAGACCTCTTGTACTACGCACTTGAAGAATCCCAATTATAAAGCTTTCATCTTTTATCCGCAATATCTTGATTGCATCTATAATTTTTGCTAGTTTTTCTATTGCTTGCAGGAATTGATCTTCGGATCAGGTTGATCTAGCCCCGGCGAGATCAATAGCCTCGGAAGTTGGTGTAGCGGTTGCTAAGGTGCAACGTCCCGCACGTTTGTAGTCGGATCGTCAACGTCGACCTCCACCCAAATCGAGAGTTATCCGTCTCATCGAAAGATCGGGCACCTTTACCCTATCAAGTGGTATGTCGCATATGAGGTCTTCTTCTTGCCATATGGGGGCCAATGTGGTGGTGGCACTTGGTGTAGAAACCATATCAAGAGAAGTGCTTGAGAATGGCGCCAATGGGGTTGCGTCCTCACGTTTGTGACCATGTTTCTTCCGGCGTCGATGTAGGCGTTGCTCAAAGAATTTGTCGAATTCGTCCATGATCTCATCAAACATGGATCTTGAAGCTCTTGTTGGTGCTAATGTCGTGGTGGAACTTGAAGTAGACACCATATGAGGAGCACTTGCTTGATGGCGTGCCTTGCGCCTTGACTTCTCCTCATGTCGGCGTTGACCCTCTTGACGGGAGGGATGACGTCGAAAGTCATTTGGATGCTTCTCCTCATGGCGATGTCGATGTTCTTGATCTCTTTGCGACCTTGCCTTGGAGCATTCACTCGAGCTCTTCTTTGGGCGTCGTCTTCTTGTTGATGTAGAATGTCGATGCTTGGCATTAGTGGCGATGTCCTTGTCATGGCGCTGATGCGTGTAAACCACATGTTCGTTGGGAGACCCCAAGAGTAAGGTTTGATGAGTGTAGCGGCAAGTCTTCCCTCAGTAAGAAACCAAGGTTTAATCGGACCAGTAGGAAGTCGGCGATGTTCTGAAGGTTGTTGGTGAAGGAGTGTAGTGCAGCGCAACACCAGGGATTCCGGTGCCAACGTGGAACCTGCACAACACAATCAAACTACTTTGCCCCAACGAAGCAGTGAGGTTTTCAATCTCACCGGCTTGCTAAAAACAAAGGATTAGGCGTATAGTGTGGAAAATGATGTTTGCTTGCAGAGAATGAAAAAGAACAATGATTGCAGTAGGTTGTATTTCAGATGTAAAAGAATGGACCGGGGTTCACAGTTCACTAGTGGTGTCTCTCCATAATAAAATACTAACATGCTGGGTAAACGAATTACAGCTGGGCAATTGACAAAATAGAGAGGTGCATAACAATGCATATACAAGTCATGATGATCACTATGAGATTTACTTGGGCATTACGACAAAGTACACAGACCGCTATCCAGCATGCATCTGTGTCTAAATAGTCCACCTTCATGTTAGCATCCGCACCTCTTCCAGTATTAAGTTGTAAGCAACAGACAATTGCATTAAGTATGGTGATACGGCGACATATGCATATACTAGTGTTATTGACGATGCAATTGAGCCAAAATACGACGGTGTATTTTCCTCACTTATGCACACTGGTATGTATTTTGATCAAAGCAACGTAAAAGAGTTCGAGCTGAATGTGCATGCGTTGGTGGTGAACGAGTTGCATGGATTTAGCGGCTAGAGGTGCATGCATAATTATATTAGACATTCTGATGTACAGGCATGCACGAGAGTAACTAATGCTTCCTATTTGCATGGAGATATTAATGAGATATGGCCCGTGCAAATTAATCAGAGGAAACGTGGCTGTTTTGTTGAGGAAAAGATCGAGCATAGAAGACGCGGGCTATTTCTTTTCCTTCCGATGAAGAAGCGTATATGGCAAGGAATATGTTTACGTGACCAGCTATCGTTGAAATCCATTGGCTGGGGTCCGCCTACAGGAGACATGAAGATGGCGTACCAAAGAGTGCTTTTATTTTTAGTTGTATCGATTTATTTTCTGTTTAGGAAAAAGTGGGTCCGTGTCAAGTTTAGGGTTTTTGGAGTCACCCATATAAAGGGTTTGGCCGCCGGCCTTGTATCTTAGGTTATGTTTTGAGATTAAAGTTATGTCGTGAGGTTCACCCAGGATGGGGCTCCGAGATCGAGTTATTGTCGGTTTTGATTGCTGATTCTTTGAATCTGTGTTTGCGTATCGTGGAGTAGATTCATCTATTCACCGATCGAAGTTATCTTTTGTTGTTTCTTGGTTCGCCGTAAAAGATTGGGCCTAAAACCCTTTTGGATCACGTTGATCTGTATCATCTTGGTATCAGATTCGTCGGGTTTCTCACGGCGAGTTCGTTCTAAGATTTATCTGCTGAGTTTGTTCTGCTGGTGAAGTTTTGCTGCCGGAGG
Source organism: Poa pratensis (assembly GCA_947311845.1). NCBI lineage: Eukaryota > Viridiplantae > Streptophyta > Magnoliopsida > Poales > Poaceae > Poa > Poa pratensis. The sequence goes on along the minus strand of CAMZMU010000052.1, from coordinate 85,119,105 downwards.
CGTCACGCCAAGACACCGGTCCTGTTGATTTGCTGCTCGAAGTTCTGCCCGACGTTTACGCGAAGACAACCGCTATTTGCCTGTTTGTTCTGTTGGAGGCGTTGGAGTTTTCTGCTACGTGAAGATCCGTTGTTTGCCGTGTCTGCTGGGAAGATCATTCATCTGGAGGCGCTACGGTCTACCGTAGAGATCGTGATCGGGCCGCCAGACCTCGGATCGAGGTGGCTTGGAAGTCTTTTCCGATCAGAGTCGTTCTGAAGGTTCGATCAAGGAGTCCTTGGCTGTTGCGATTGAGCTGTTGTCAAAACAGGGAAAGAGGAGCGTTTGATTCGGATCAGATCTATTAGCAGCGGAAAGTTAAAAACAAAAGGGAAACAAGAGATCAGATCGTATTTCCTACCTATTCCTGTGCCGATTGACTATCGATCGATCGGAAACAGTGGGATTGACTAGCTATTCACGTGCCCAAGTATTCTGGTCTGCTTGATTCACGTAAAGAGAGAAAAGCTTGGACGTGAGATTGCTTGGGTTGTGACACTGTTTTATGAAGCAACCATGGTCTGTTTATCTGCTGGATCGTGGTTAGAAGAGAAAGGCCAACACGCAAACCTGTTTCACACTAAGGTGAAGATACAGGACAGAGCATGCGCTCTCACAATCGACCATTGGAGCACGGTCAGTGTTGTTAGTCTCGAGATGGTAGAGAAGCTGCACTTATTGAAGACACCGCATCCACAACCTTACCAGTTGCACTGGGGTCAAGACCAGTTCACTGTCAAATACCAAACACAGGTGCAATGTTGGTTGGGAGCGTTATCGTTTGTGGTTCTCTGTGACGTGATTCCAACATATTTGGTTTCGTGTCATATGTTATTCGGGCGGCCATGGTGCAATTAGCAAGGTGCAGTACATTCTATAGACTACGCTTACAAGTCTTCTCAGTATACTGTACCATGTGGTGGGAAAATTTATACTCTGAAGTCCATGGATCCATCATTATTCACGGCTTGGAGAGATGATCGGCTGAAAGAAAAGCTTAGAGAGCTCGAAGAGGAAAAGAAGAGGGAAGCCGAAGCTGCCGCACTTTCTGTGGTTGCCGACACTGCTACACTTGTTCTCACGCCTATTCAGCCTCCGTGTGTGCCAGATACTGCTGCAGTTCATGTTGCTCCTGCAGATTCTGCGGTTGGCGTTTTTGTGGTTGACGTTCAGCTTGTTCCTCATGATGTTGCTGCAGGAGATGACTTGAAACCGAGGACGGTTTCGCCTGAAGGGGGGGAGGATGATACGGCGACATATGCATATACTAGTGTTATTGACGATGCAATTGAGCCAAAATATGACGGTGTATTTTCCTCACTTATGCACACTGGTATGTATTTTGATCAAAGCAACGTAAAAGAGTTCGAGCTGAACGTGCATGCGTTGGTGGTGAACGAGTTGCATGGATTTAGCGGCCAGAGGTGCATGCATAATTATATTAGACATTCTGATGTACATGCATGCACGAGAGGAACTAATGCTTCCTATTTGCATGGAGATATTAATGAGATCCGGCCCGTGCAAATTAATCAGAGGAAACGTGGCTGTTTTGTTGAGGAAAAGATCGAGCATAGAAGACGCGAGCTATTTCTTTTCCTTCCGATGAAGAAGCGTATATGGCAAGGAATATGTTTACGTGACTAGCTATCGTTGAAATCCATTGGCTGGGGTCCGCCTACAGGAGACATGAAGATGGCGTACCAAAGAGTGCTTTTATTTTTAGTTGTATCGATTTATTTTCTGTTTAGGAAAAAGTGGGTCCGTGTCAAGTTTAGGATTTTTGGAGTCACCCATATAAAGGGTTTGGCCGCCGGCCTTGTATCTTAGGTTATGTTTTGAGATTAAAGTTATGTCGTGAGGTTCACCCAGGATGGGGCTCCGAGATCGAGTTATTGTCGGTTTTGATTGCTGATTCTTTGAATCTGTGTTTGCGTATCGTGGAGTAGATTCATCTATTCACCGATCGAAGTTATCTTTTGTTGTTTCTTGGTTCGCCGTGAAAGATTGGGCCTAAAACCCTTTTGGATCACGTTGATCCGTATCATATGGTGAATAATGTAAACAATACAAATATACTTAGACAAAGCATTGATGTTTTACCCCTAGTAGCAACAGCACATCCACAGCCTTAGAACTTTCTGTCACTGTCCTAGATTAAATGGAGGCATGAACCTACTATCTAGCATAAATACTCCCTCTTGGAGTTACAAGCATAAACTTGGCCAAACTTACACTAATAACGGAGAGCATGCAAGATCATAAACAACATATATATGATAGATCAATAATCAACTTGACATAGTATTCAATACTCATCGGATTCCAGCAAACACAACATGTAGCATTACTATAAGATGATCTTGATCATGATAGGCAGCTCACAAGATCTAAACATGATGGCACAAAAGGAGAAGACAACCATCTAGCTACTGCTATGGACCCATAGTCCAAAGATGAACTACTCACACATCACTCCGGAGGCAGGCATGGCGATGTAGAGCCCTCCGGTGATGATTCCCCTCTCCGGCAGGGTGCCGGGAAGAGCTTCAGAAACCCCCCAAGTTAGGGTTGACGGCGGCGGCAGCGGATGTTTTCTGGAAATATGGCTCGGTGTTTTAGGGTTTTCGCCTCGGGAGAATAAATAGGCGAAGGGGCGATGTCGGTGGAGGCACGAGGCCCGCTCCCCACATGGCGGCGTGGCAGGGGGCCCACCCGCGCCATGGGGTGGGGACGGCGCCTCGGTGCCCCCCTTTGTCTCTCCTTCGGACTTCGTGAACGTGTCGGAAAAATAGGAACGTGGCAATTTGTTTCGTCCAATTCCGAGGATATTTGCAGAACAGCTTTTCTGAAACCAAAAACAGCAGAAAACAGGAACTGGCACTGTGGCATCTTGTTAATAGGTTAGTCCCAGAAAATGCATAAAAATGCATGAAGTGTGAATAAAACATGTAGCAATTGGTATAATAAAGCATGGAACATAAGAAATTATAGATACGTTGGAGACGTATCAAGCATCCCCAAGCTTAGTTCTACTCGTCCTCGAGTAGGTAAAACGATAACAACAAATAATTTCTGAAGTGACATGCTACCACATAATCTTGATCAAATAATATTGTAAAGCATGTGAGCTGAGATCAAATCATTCAAAGCAAAAGTCTATAATTGATATTCAATAAGAGATAACAAAGCAAGATAGTTAAACAAGCTAAAAGTTTTCATGAACTATTGCTTTAAAGACATGAAACCGTACAAGGTTCATTAAAGATGTTTTAAGTATCCAATGTAGGAGTTATATCCTTCAATTCCAAGCATCAAGCAATTTTTCATAACATAGAAGGATTCAGTCAAGTAAATATAAACATGAACGTCATGAATCAACTGTTTCGAAGTCTACTCAACCGGTGAGCGTAAGCATTTGGTATTGGCACCAGGATGTTATGGCTAAAAGAACATTAATGGGGGTTTGGAAGGCCAAAGGAAGAAAGTCTCACAAAGCTATAAGTGATCATTAGACAAGAGGAAGTCTTATAATCGAAGCTATGTAAGGAGTAGTGATTGCCATGCAACGGATGCACATAGAGCTATATGTGTATGAAAGCTCTCCAATGGAACTAGTGGGGGTGCATCCAACTTGGTTGCTCATGAAGACCTAGAGCATTTTTGAGGAAGCTCATCATTGGAATATACAACCCAAGTTCTATAGTGTAAATTCCCCACATAGTTATACTAGTAAAACATGAAAACTCTCTCACATGGAGTATAGGTGCTAAACATGAGCACAAATGATGACTATGAATATGCAGGTGCTGAAACATGAGCACAAGTGTGGATAAAGGATAGTAATGTTGCCCCCTTTTTCTTTATTCTTTTTTTTTCTTTTTCTCTTTTTTTTTTTTTTTCTTTTTCTTTTTCTCTTTTCGATGGCCTCCATGGCTCTTTTCACTTTTAGGGGCAACATCCTAATATGACGACACACTTTTTGGTACAAATAACTCATAATGAACAAAACATGATGTATGAAACTGTATGCCTCTGCCAGTGTAGCAGGATGTGCAATGATCTAGCGTAACATGGGTAAACCGCACATCAGCTGTATAGAATCATGCAAAGCAATATATAAATGATAAATGACAACAAGTCATGTAATGTAAGATGGAAGTTGCATGGCAATATATCTCGGAACAGCTATGGAAATGCTGTGGTAGGTAGGTATGGTGGCTGTTTTGAGGAAGATGTATGGGCTTATGTGTAGGAGAACAAGAGAAAGTCCTCCCACGGGTTTGGATGTACTGGCGAAGTATGCACAACTCTCAATGTGAGCAGAAGGCAATGCACAGCACCGAAGAGGCTAGCAAATTTGGATGGTGGAAGTGCCAAAAACCGTAGCTTAACATTAGTCAAAAAGAACTCACAAGCTTATTGCAAACAACTAGCAGGTTCAACATTAAGAGCATGATTAAAATTCACTCCAAGAAGGGCCGTTCACGGCGGTACAAGTACCCCGCTAGATCCCTCGACCTTCAGCACAACTTAGTTATTACGAATCACTTTTAGACATGGAAAGCTATCAAGTCCAACTACACCTTCAACAATTTTAGTAGAGTTTGTAGTACGGTACAAGCTTAAAGACAACAATCCACTAATGATTTTAACTTAACTAACCAACAAGCTTTACCATCTAAATATCTCAAAACGTTTGCAAAGAATCAAGTTATCAAAGTTCAATGATCTACAAGATTATGCAAGTTATTCATTATACCACTACCACATGCAACATTTTCTGAACTGACACATAAACCAAGCAACTCTCCAAGTAATTTACAAATGAAACAAGAGAGTACTTTCCACAAGAATTAACAGCTCTAAAAGAGATGCATGAAAAACATGAGCTAAAAGCATAGCAGTAGCTAGATAAGAATACTCAAAAGATATAAGTGAAGAATATGAGTATTCACATGAAAAAGCGGAGCGTGTCTCTCTCCCACACAAGAATGCTAGGATCCAACTTATTCAGAAAATAAAAACAACAAAGCAAAAATAAAAGCACACAGATGCTCCAAGTAAAATACATAAGATGTGGAAGAATAAAAATATAGTTTCACTAGAGATGACCTGATAAGTTGTTGATGAAGAAGGGGATGCCCAAGGCATCCCCAAACTTAGACGCTTGAGTCTTCTTGAATATTGCTGGGGTGACCCACGGGGGCATCCCCAAGCTTAGGTTTTTTACTCTTCTTGATCACATCATATCATCCTTCTCGCTTGCTCCTTGAAAACTTCCGCCACACCAAACTCAAAGTAATTCTCATTAGAGGGTTAGTGCATAATCAAAAATTCACATGTTCTACTACACAATCATTACCAATGCTTCTGGACATTAACTAAAGCCACTAATGTTTTATGGAGCAAGGAAATCCAATCAAACATAGTAAAAGAGGCAATGAAAAATAAAAGGCATAATCTGTCAAAAACAGAACAGTCTGGAAAGACGAATTTTTTCGAGGCACTTAACTTGCTCAGATGCGAAAAATCAAAACTAATGAAAGTTGCGTACATATATAAGGATCATGCGTGATTTGTTTCAGAATTGTTCGATTTTTCTGGAGTGAATACAACTCAAAACGGTGGACAGCAAAAATCTGTCACTGCGCAGAAATCCGAATCTGGCATCAACTTTCAACTAGAGACTTTACTTGGCATAACAATGCAATAAAATAAAGATACAAAGGAGTTGTTACAGAAATAAGCAACACCTTTACTCAAAATAAAATAAAATGACAGAAAATAAAAAGGTGGGTTGTCTCCCATAAGCGCTTTTCTTTAACACCTTTCAGCTTGGCGCAGAAAGTGAATATCAAGTGTTCTCAAGAGAAGAAGCATCAACATCATATTTTGTTCTAATAATAGAATCAAAATGCATCTTCATTCTCTTTTTAGGGAAGTGTTCCATACCTTTCTTGAGAGGGAATTGATACTTAATATTCTCCTCTTTCATATCAATAAACAGCACCAACAGTTCGAAGAAAGGGTCTTCCCAAAACAATAGGACAAGATGCATTGCATTCAATATCCAAAAAAACAAAATCAACGGGGACAAGGTTATTGTTAACCATAATATGAACATTGTCAATTCTCTCCAAAGGTTTCTTCATAGAGTTATCAGCAAGATGAACATCCAAATAACAGTGTTCCAAAAGTGGCAAGTCAAGCATATCATAAAGTTTCTTAGGCATAACAGAAATACTTGCACCAAGATCACATAAAGCATTACAATCAAAACCATTCATTTTCATTTTAATGATGGGCTCCCAACCATCTTCCAACTTCCTAGGGATAGAAGCTTCATGTTCTAATTTCTCTTCCCTAACTTGCATGAGAGCATTTGTAATATGTTTTGTAAAAGCCATGTTTATAGCACTAGCATTAGGAATTCTAGCTAGCTTTTGCAAGAACATAATAACTTCAGAAATGCTACAACCATAAAAATCAAAATTATTATGATCAAAAGTAATGGGACCATTGCCTCCAATACTTCGAAAAATTTCAGCACTTTTATCAGAAACAGTTTCAGCAGTTTTAGGCAATTTTGCACGCTTTATAGTAGAAGTGGAAACATTGCCAACACGAATAACATTACCACTAATAGTAGGAGGTTTACTAACATGTGATGCTTCAGCATTACTAGTGGTGGTAATAGTACAAACTCGAGCTATACTATTCTTTCTATCAATTTCAGCTTCTCTTTCCCACCTAGCATGCAATTCAACCAACATCCTAATATTGTTGTCAATTTTAACTTGGATGGCATTGACTGCAGCAAAAGGCTTACTATCTTTAACCTCATTAGGCATAACTTTCAGTTTCAAAAGATCAACATCAAGAGCAAGACTATCAACTTTGGAAGCAAGGACATCAATTTTACCAAACTTTTCCTCAACCGATTTGTTAAAAGCAGTTTATGTATTGATAAATTCTTTAAGCATGACTTCAAGATCAGAGGGTACACTCCTACTATTGATGTAAGAATTACCATAACCTGTAACATCCCTAGCTTTTCGAAAAGCTGAAAAATCAGAAAAATTTAAAACTTTTGAAAACTATTATGTATTTTGCTTTGAAAAGAAAATCATGCATGCATTCATCATCATATAGCTTTGTTTGCATTTGGTTATTTCAAAAGTGGGAAATAAATTTCCACTTGAAAACATATTTAAGAAAATATTAGTAGAGCATTTATGCTCCAAAATTTTCTTTTGACTTTTATATATTGTTTGTTTAATGTTTGCTTGTGGTTTGATTATATTGGTTGAAATATATTTACTTTTGAAAATGTTTATCTTGTGGTATTTAAGTTCTATTTAAACCACATTTGATTATTTTAAAACCTATTTTAAATTGGACATTAGGTGTCATATTGTGTGTTTGGTTATGAGTTGTTTGTTTGTATTGAGAATTATCTATTTCTTACATATTCTCTATTTTCAAGTTTTATAGTTTTGCTTTTGAAAGAAAATAATTATTTGGTTTCTAAAATGAGTTTTGAATTCATTTTGATTTATTTAACCCTTTTTAAATAAAATGAGTTTTATGCAAATTATCTTTTGAGTGATATGTAATATTATTACTCATATTTTGCTTTGGTTTAAATTTATATTTCAAAAGGAATTTATAAAACCCTATAGTTTTCAAATGACATTATTATGTCCAACATTCATACAAACACATTTCAAAATTTTAGTTTACAAAATGTTTTCGAAAATGTGTTTTGAAAAATTGTAAAACAAAGAGTTGCATTTTACAAAATTTAAGAAACTGGTTTGAGTCCATTTGGACATTTACTTTAAAAGATATAAATGTTTCCCCTTTTAAAAAGAAAAGTTTGAACAAAAAAAAATAGGACGCACCTATCTACCGCTCAGCGCAGCAAGCAGCAGCCCAGGCCCGCCTCGCTCCTTTCCTCTGACTGACATGTGGGCCCCACCAATGACGTCAGCGATGACGTCATCATCGTCTCCACCGTGTTCATCACGGATTCATCCCGAAACCCTAACCGATTTCGTTTCCAAATATGCCCGATTTGTTGCGATTCTTGCGGGGACTCTTGCCCCATATAAACCTCCATCCCCGCCGCCTCTTTCCCCCCCCACAAACCCTAGCCGAAGCGCCCCCAGGCTGCCCACAAAATCGCCGCCGCCGTCCGCCATTGCCGCGGCCGTATTCTTCAAACTCCAGTGAGCACGCGTCACCCCACGCCCTCCAACTGCCTCCATCCTCTTCCTTTTGTCTGTGCGCACCCATATGATTCTTCCCGTGATTTGTTTTGCACCAGATCGACGCATCCTTGATCGACCGAAGCTCGTCGGAGCCACGGCCACTCCGTCCGCGACACCACGCCGTTCTAGGATGCACGAGCCAACACCATCACCCCCATCGAGTCTGCCGAGACGCCGCGCACCTCGTCGTCATCTTCTGGAGACCGGGGAACCACCGGAGCGTCGCCATCATCCACTCCCGAGCATCAGCGCCGCCGCCACGCCATTCTCCGGTGAAATCGCGCCAGCAGGTAAAGGTCAAAGCTTCCTAAGACGTCCGATCTACCACCTATGGCTTAGATTAGATCTTGTAGTTTGAAGCGGTACGGGAGGTTGTCAGCCCTCAGATCGAAATCCAACGGCCCAGACCAAATCACTTAAACACGTCAGCGCCACGTCAACGCCCCGTCAGCAGCACAGTCAGCATCCCCGGCCAATCAGAAGACGACAAGTGGCAAAGCCTTTTTCTGAGGATTTTCCGAATTAGATTTAAATGGCAGTTTTGCATAAAAGACCCTAGATCTTAGTTTTATCATATCTTTTTATTGGCTCGGCCAATTTTTGCAAACTTTATATTTCTGGAAAGCTTATGACACGTAGAAACTTTTGAAATAATTATTTTTATGTTTTGTCAAACTTATTTTGGTTCAATTTTAAAAATGGTGGTTTAAGTAAATTTGACTTAACTTAAATTTAAAAATTGATTTTCTGGCAAATTCAATTGCTTTAACTTTGTTTAATTAATACTTGGCCGTAGGAATACTCTACTATTTTTGTAAAAGTATTAGAATTAATTAAAATTATTTTTCTTCATATATTCGATTAATAAAATGACTTAGTCATATTTTGATCAACTTAGTTACAAAAGTACTTAGAAATATTTTGCCTCTCCAAACAAAGTATTTTTCTTCCTTAGAAAATATTTGATAATTATTTTGACAACATTATTTCCTTAGAAAAATTTCAACATCTTAATAGTGCTAAATCTTCTCCTTAGAAAAATTTAGCATCTTGAAAACTTAGTTGTTTTATAATATTTTTCTAAGTGATATTGTTTAAGTGTTTGTCCTTAGAAATTTTTAGCATCTAGAAAACTTAGTTGTTTCCTTAGAAAATATTCTAAGTACTTGCTATAATAAATGTTGGTCCTTAGAAAATTATCCACAATTGTTTTCATACCTTTTCCTTAGAAATTATTTTGCACTTCTTATTTTTGTTTACTTTCCTTAGAAATTATTTGGACTTGATGCGTTAGCTTTAGTCCTTAGTTAAATTTCGACCCCAAGTGTTATGACATTGGTCCTTAGTCATTTTTGGACCATCTTGCTTGCCTTGCATTAACTTAGAATAATTTCATGGCATGGCATGCATCTCTAGTCCTTAGAAATATTTTGCATTTCTTACATGACTTTCCTCCTTAGAATTTTGGAGGTGATGCTTGTTAGCCCTTTTGACCCTCCTAGTCAAAAACCACTTAGTTAGAAAATTAGTGGAAACAATGAAGGGCCAATGAAGATTGCATTGTTATCCTTGGAGGATTCAACATGAAGTTAGAAGACCAATGAAGGACTTAGCCAAGAAAACAAGACCCAGGAGCATCTTCAAGAGGAAAAGAACTTAGAAGAAATCAAGAGGAAGTTCATGAAGACCAACCATCCTACTTTTCTAAGTCCTTCTTCCTTTCTCTCTTTTCTTTTCCCCTCTCTTAGACTTCATGGTGGCTAAGTTATATTCAAGACCAACCTTGATGCTGCCAACAAAATCAAGTCTTCAGAACCATCAAGTCTATAGAATTAAATGAAGTCAACACACCAAGAAGAAAGCTACAAGGAAGCCTGAAGGAGATTCTTGGAAGACCAACTACTTCTTTCTTTCTATCTTCTCTTTCTTTCTATTTTGTCCCACCTTGGACATAGACCAAGTCCTTGGTGTTTAAGACTAAGTTCCTAGAGTGCTAATTGAATACCATTGAAGATCAATGAAGCTACAAAGGAGTTGAAGATTATTTGAAGACCAAAGTGGTGAAAACTTAGAATAACCTTACAACTTTTCAAGTTGTTTTATCAAGGTTACTTTGAGCTCAACCGGGACCTTGCCTTAGCTAAATGGGATTTTGTTATTTATGTCTTTCCCTTATTTTGTTTGCATGTCTTCCATACCATAATTATTGTGTCAGCCTGCATCTCATGCATATCATATTTTTTTCTAAGTGTTGCATTTATGATTGTGTGTTTATTTGTGATTTATTTGACTTGTTAGAAATTCCGGAGAGAGACGAAAGTGGTTGCAACTGCTACTACTACACTCCCTATTGCCAAGGCAAGTGGCACACCCTCATGAATTTCCTAAGTATTTTTACTATGCATGACTTAGAATATTTCTTTATATGCATGTGTTGGATAGTATTGCTATGCTAAACCTACTATCTCCTTTATACTAGTTGTGTCTAGCACCCATGATAACTTAGTAGAAATTGATGCTATGCAAAAGTGCTTTATTGAAATGTTAAATTCTACTAAGTTAAAATGAATCACCTGGGTGGATTTGGTAATGACTGGATGACGAGAGTTGAGTGTTGTCCCAAAGGGATATTCACTTGTGGTTTGCCACCCAGGATTAAAGGGACCAATGTTTCTCTAAGTGAAGTTGCTTACCGTGCAGCCATTAGTCATATGGGCTCTGGCTAGATGGATTAAGTTGCGTGGACTCATCCCGACTTGACAGGTGGTGGTAGAAGGTTAGATGGGAGCGCGTCAAGGCGGCATGGGATGGGAAAATGCTTCTGAAAAGTCTCGTCTCAACTCTCTCATTTTCCTTAGCACAATTTGAGTGCTCGAGGATAGTTTGGGTTTGTTGGGTCTAATGGTGAAAGTGCACAACCTCTGCAGAGTTTAAAAACTAAGTACTTAGCCGTGTCCCCGGTTACGGACAATTCAAGCAACTGATCAAGGATGGCAACGGAGGCTCCCAACATCTTATTTCTCTAAGTAAAATTTTGATGGGTGAACAAGGGTAGACGAGACTATGGATTTCATGCCATATTGTCTCAAACATTTGAAGAAAATGTTTTACAAAGTGTTAGGAAAAATTGGCTTTTATGCAAAATAGCCTTGAACTCCACCAGCCAAATATGCATATAGGCTATAGAGTTATTCCACTAAGTGTCCACATAGTGTCACTTGCCAGTTCCATTTCTAATGGTTCTGACCCACTCTGTTGCAACATTTTATTTGTTGCAGATTGCTCTGACGACGAGTAAGGTTCGTTAAAGTTTCGAGTCTGCAACCAACATGTTTTCGCCTGTGGCACATGCAATGGATGAGGACTCCATGAAGAATAATTTTTCCGCTGCTTTACTCTTTCGAAGCTAGCCTTGAGCTATGCAATTTGTAATGAATATTTTATAAGTCTGGATCTCGTGTAATAATTGATACAATGTTGTGATATTTCATCTTGGACTGTGTGTGCAAATGAATCGATCCAGGGGTTTGCACTATACACAGGTACCCTGCCAATTTCTAAGTGCAGGTACGCTACATAACCACTACCACTATTAAAAGGATATGGCTTATAGTTGTTGTTACCAAAATTATTCCTATAAGCATTGTTATTGAAATTGTTGTTTTTAATGAAGTTCACATCAACATGCTCTTCTTGAGCAACCAATGAAGCTAAAGGAACATTATTAGGATCAACATGAGATTTACCACTCACAAGCATAGACATAATGACATCAATCTTTTCACTCAAGGAAGAAGTTTCTTCAACATAATTTACCTTCTTACCTTGAGGAGCCCTTTCAGTGTGCCATTCGGAGTAGTTGATCATTATATCATCAACAAGCTTTGTTGCTGCACCCAAAGTGATGGACATAAAGGTCCCTCCAGCAGCCGAATCCAACAAATTCCTCAAAGATAAATTTAATCCTGCATAAAAGGTTTGGATGATCATCCAAGCAGTCAGTCCATGGGTAGGACAATTCTGTACCAAAGATTTCATTCTCTCCCATGCTTGGGCAACATGTTCATTATCAAATTGTTTGAAGTTCATAATGCTACTTCTCAAAGATATAATCTTAGCAGGAGGATAATATTTTCCAATGAAAGCATCTTTGCATTTTGTCCAAGAATCAATACTATTTGCAGGCAAAGATAGCAACCATTCTTTAGCTCTTCCTCTCAAAGAGAAAGGAAATAATTTCAGTTTTACAATATCCCCATCTATATCCTTATACTTTTGCATTTCACAAAGTTCAACAAAATTATTAAGATGGGCATCAGCATCATCAGTACTAACACTAGAAAATTGTTCTTTCATAACAAGATTTAATAGAGCAGGTTTAATTTCATAAAAGTCTGCTTTAGAAGCAGGTGGAGCAATAGGAGTGCATATGAAATCATTATTATTTGTGCTAGTGAAGTCACACAACTTGGTGTTCTCAGGAGTACTCATTTTAGTAAAACAAGGACTAGGCCGAACTACAAAAAGTAAAACAAGTAACTAATTTTTGTGTGTTTTTGATATAAAGAAAGCAAACAAGACAAAATAAAAATAAAATAAGCAAGACAAAAACAAAGTAAAGAGATTGGAAGTGGGAGACTCCCCTTGCAGAAGCAACTCGACCTCCCAGCAACGGCGCCAGAAAACTTGCTTGATGCGTGTAAATCACACGTTCGTTGGGAGACCCCAAGAGTAAGGTTTGATGAGTGTAGCGGCAAGTCTTCCCTCAGTAATAAACCAAGGTTTAATCGGACTAGTAGGAAGTCGGCGATGTTCTGAATGTTGTTGGTGAAGGAGTGTCGTGCGGCACAAGACCAGGGATTCCGGTGCCAGCGTGGAACCTGCACAATACAATCAAACTATTTTGCCCCAATGAAACAGTGAGGTTGTCAATCTCACCGGCTTGCTGAAAACAAAGGATTATGCGTATAGTGTGGAAAATGATGTTTGCTTGCAGCGAATGAAAAAGAACAATGATTGCAGTATGTTGTATTTCAGATGTAAAAGAATGGACCGGGGTCCACAGTTCACTAGTGGTGTCTCTCCATAATAAAATACTAACATGCTGGGTAAACGAATTACAGCTGGGCAATTGACAAAATAGAGAGGTGCATAACAATGCATATACAAGTCATGATGATCACTATGAGATTTACTTGGGCATTACGACAAAGTACACAGACTGTTATCCAGCATGCATCTGTGCCTAAATAGTCCACCTTCAGGTTAACATCCGCACCCCTTCCTGTATTAAGTTACAAGCAACATACACTTGCATTAAGTATGGTGCATAATGTAAACAATACAAATATCCTTAGACAAAGCATTGCTGTTTTACCCCTAGTAGCAACAGCACATCCACAACCTTAGAACTTTCTGTCACTGTCCCAGATTAAATGGAGGCATGAACCTACTATCTAGCATAAATACTCTCTCTTGTAGTTACAAGCATAAACTTGGCCAAAGCCTATACTAATAACGGAGAGCATGCAAGATCACAAACAACATATATATGGTAGATCAATAATCAACTTTGATATGGGGTGGCCCGATTTTCTCAGTGAGTCGATGGTGGAATTGGTGGATGATGTAGATAACTCGCGGATGCTCTCGAACTCTCCGACTGTTCCCCCGTTGCCAATGCAATAGCTCTTCAACCCAATAAATATTCGCAACACCACACGCTGGTGCAACGTAGCCGCCGACCACGAAGCGGTTTTGCAATATGCTAATTCCCAATGGAACAACAGATCACACTCAAACTTTGGTAGCAAACTCTCCAGATCGCAACAAAGTGGAGAGGGGAATTCCTGATCGCAGCAAAGAGGAACTCGATTTCAGATGAATGCTTAAAGCAAGTTCAATCTAGGGTTTTGTTTAAACTTGGTCTCCTATTATGCTGGCCGTACCCCTCTATTTATACAAGGTTTGGGAGGCGATACGTAAGACATCAAATCAAAACTAACCAGCTCGCAGGCTGGTGCGGTGCACGCCATCTGGTTTAGGGTCGGACCTGGTCCAAACGCATGGCAGGCCAGGCCCCGCATCCTTGCTTCTCGTGCATCAATAGCAGCGCACATGCATGCCTCAATTCTCAATATATCCAACGTGCATGCCATGGAATCAAACGAGCAGGCCAAGGCTGCCATTCATCGAATGCCCCACATGGTCGGGTCCCACCTAGGATGGTGTACGTGAATGCATAAATACATGCACGTATTTGCTTGATTAAATTGTCCAACAAACTTATTGTGTCCTGTGGTTGCCGTCGTCGCGTGTCTTGTGGTCGCCGTCCTCCCTCTCCTCCCGCTGGCGCCATTTCGACGGATGCCAAATCTAATCAAATAATAATACAATGATTTAGATAGTATATAATTCTGAGGTATCAAACTATTATTTTTAACGAGGAATAAATTCACCTCATAATAATCATCAGTTAGGCTTAATATTTCCTTCCAGTTCAAACATGAATAATCACTATAATTTATAGATATATCCTCATCAAACTTGACATAGTATTCAATACTCATCGGATCCCAGCAAACACAACATGTAGCATTACAATAAGATGATCTTGATCATGATAGGTAGCTCACAAGATCTAAACATGATGGCACAAAAGGATAAGACAACCATCTAGCTACTGCTATGAACCCATAGTCCAAAGATGAACTACTCACACATCACTCCGGAGGCAGGCATGGCGATGTAGAGCCCTCCGGTGATGATTCCCCTCTCCGGCAGGGTGCCGGGAAGAGCTTCAGAAACCCCCCAAGTTAGGGTTGACGGCGGCGGCGGCAGCGGATGTTTTCTGGAAATATGGCTCGGTGTTTTAGGGTTTTCGCCTCGGGGAGAATAAATAGCCGAAGGGGCGATGTCGCTGGAGGCACGAGGCTCGCTCCCCACATGGCGGCGCGACAGGGGGCCCACCCGCGCCATGGGTGGGGACGGCGCCTCGGTGCCCCCCTTCGTCTCTCCTTTGGACTTCGTGAACGTGTCGGGAAAAATAGGAACGTGGCAATTTGTTTCGTCCAATTCCGAGGATATTTGCAGAAAACCTTTTCTGAAACCAAAAACAACAGAAAACAGGAACTGACACTGTGGCATCTTGTTAATAGGTTAGTCTCAGAAAATGCATAAAAATGCCATGAAGTGTGAATAAAACATGTAGCAATTGGTATAATACAAGCATGGAACATAAGAAATTATAGATACATTGGAGACGTATCAGGCGCCTTCTTGAAGATCTTGGTGCTTCATAAGATGGACTCATGGTGGTCTTGTCAGTGCTCCATCTTGAGCTTCAACCATAATAGGTTGTGCCATGACGCTTGGTTGGGTAGATCTTGAACATGGTGGTGATGGGGTTCTTCTCCTCTTGCATGTATTCGAAGGAGTAGTCGATGTCGTCGCACATGCATGAAGAGTGGTAGTCGTAGACGTTCTCCACCATGTCATCGGAGTGGTACTCGTAGTAGTGGCGCTCCACCATGTCGTTGTGGTTGAAGTCGGTACCATATGATGAGGCATGTGAGGGAAGGTGCACCTCATTGTCGTTGGAGCTTGTGTCGTCGGTGTCGTGGTACCACTCCATGGCAACGACTCGTGTGTACTTGGAGTCGGTACAATATGATGGTTTGTCGATGTCGTTGTACCGCTCCATGTCGTTGACGCTTGAATAGTCAGTCGTAGCAAAAGTCTTGGTGATGATCCACCGTGTCATGCACGCTCGTGGAGTCGTAGTCGCGGTAGCGGAAGTATTGTTGATGCTCCATCATGTCATGGGGGTCATAGTTGGTGTAGTCGTTCCCCATGTTCTCTATGCTTGAGGCATCAATGTCGATGTAGCTCATGTTGCCCTCATAGACATCTTCATCTCCATAGTTGGATTCGCTCTCCCTAGACATGTTAACTCACAAGACCAATGTATATATGTGGAGTGGAAAGGAAACTAGAACACAACCCGCACCTTTGTAGATAGTATTGGACGTCGTGGACAACCAAAGGAAACAATCACAAAGTAAAGTGCTTGTGTTCAAGTGTCCAAAGCAAACTCCAAAACACACACGGCTCAAAAGTGGATAGGGAGGTATGGTAGGTGGAATGCAAATTGAACCAACCGGAAACCAAGATATTGTTAAAGCAAGTAGAGAACCACAATGATCACAAAGCAAAACAAGTCAATCTCAAAAGAAATGAGCAAAGCTCATGGAAACACACACGTGGAGATAAATGGGACTCGTGCGACTTTAGAAATGAGCTAAAGAACCAAATGATCCTAGCGAAGACTATAAGCTCGGCGTTGCACAAGTTCAAGAAGAGCAACTAGCTCGATTGCAAATTATTTGTGGGTTACAAGATTTGCACAAAAGGTACCACCTACAAGATGTTCATCGAGCTTGCGCGCTTCCTACAAGATATAGCAAGTGGTGTGTCTTCTTTTCTTTCTTTCTTTCTTTTGATTTGGCAATTTTTGCTTCTTTCCTCTTTTGATTCTTTTCACTTTGGCACACCCACTTCTTTGATGCTAACAACAAGGTATATGATATATATGAAAACTAGCGCATGCTTTTGCTCGGAAACTACACGGTGCAAATGTGCAAAGCCAAAGAAATCATCAAAAGCTAGCCTCAATAGGACAAGATAAACACAAGGGTATGATGCCTATCAAAGGAAATGGCAAGGGGTAAAGATTGGTGATGTTTATACCTTTCATCGACGATCTTCACCCGTTGATGTAGAAACTTCGTGCTTGCCCACGAATTTTGGCTGTGGTGGATGATGGAGCAACCGCAATGGTGATGTAGGCCTTGTCCGTAGCTTCGAAACGAGCCAAAGAACACAAAAAACAGAGTCCGAAATTAAAAGATATGGCCAAAATTGAATTTGAAAATTTCTATTTCTGGGAGACCGGCCTAGGCGAGGCCGGGCTCAGGCCGGGCTGAGGCCGGACGCGTCGGGCAGTAGGCCGGCATTGGCGAGGCCGGGGCTAGGCCGGGCTCGGGCTAGAGCTCGTGCCCAAATTCAAAAATCAGCGATTTTGGGCGGAAAAACGACCCAAAAATCGTCAAATCGAAGGGGAAATCATTGGAATTTGGCCATGGGAACGCAAAGTAAGTAAGATCAACAAGTTTAGCAATAGATCCATGGATCAAAACCTACTAAGATGCACAAGATTCACAGATCGATCCAAAAACAATTTGGGGCTATTTTTTGTGGAAATTTCGAATTTCTCAAAATCAAAGAAAAAATTGGGGGATTTGTGGGGGAAACAAAGTCAAATCCGTGGCAACCATGCTCTGATACCAAATGATGAAGGTTTGAACCTCTAGGGTGGCCTGATCTTCACGGATTTGAAGCGGATTCGGATGAACACACGCAAGAACATGAAGAACGCAAGAACACCCGAACACAAATACGATACAAAGACACGTTTCCCTCACCGGTCGGTCCAAGCCGGTCCAATAGAATCCCAAAGGGAGAGATTGGCAAGAAGATACAAGGAGGGATCTTGAATGGTTGTTTCTCCAACGGTCAACCAAACCGATCCAACAGAATCACCCTAAGATGAAAGATTGGCAAGTAGCTATAACTACAAGTAGAGGTCTTGAATCCACAAGAGGGATCTTCTCCACAAGGGGAGGCAACTCCACAAGGGGAGGGGATGAGCATAAGCTCTATCTCTATCTCTTAGCTTGTCTCCCCTTCTCTAGGAGGTGGGGAGCTCCTATTTATAGTCTAGGACAAAGGAGGGTAAAAAGGGAAAGTTACATGGCTTGAAAGCGAACAAGGCGCGCAGGCTGGGAGGCTGGCCTGGGCTAGGCCGGGCTGAGGCCGGCCCTAGGCCAGTTTCTGTGGGCGGGAGGCCGGCTTAGCCGAGGCTGGGCTGAGGCCGGCCCGAGGCCGGTTGCCTCTGGCCATAGCCGGCCTAGCCGAGGCCGGGCTGAGGCCGGTGTCGTGGGTTTGTCACGTCAGGTGTCATAGATGACTTCGTAGGTGTGGGATTACGCGAGTCAAGCATCTCCGAGCTTGGGATCGCAGGAACAAAGATCAACACAGATTTACCCAGGTTCGGCCCCCTCAATGTGAGGTAAAAGACCTACTTCCTGCCTACCCTAGATTGGTATTGATATGATAATCGAGGTGTTACAATGGAGGCGATCCGATCTGGTACTCGCCGTATAAGCTAGGGTTTGGGGCTTGATAGCTTAACCCGCTCTAAGTCCTGCGAGTCCTCTTTATATACACAGAGGCTCGCTAGGTTACGAAAGGAAACTTCCCCATAAGGAATACATCCACAGAGGCCTACTCGGAGACTACTTGGTCTTCACGTCCTCCGGGATTGTCTTCTAGATCTTTCTCCTTATGGCGGTTCAATATTGGGCTTGTTCCCAAGTGGGCCTTCATCCGTGCGAGTAAGTTAAGTCGCACTGGGCCGCGGGTTAATCCAGAAAGTATTCCCCCGACATTAGCCCCCAAGCATGGCCTGAACTTCATAGTACTTCTTGATCTTGAATGCTTAGGCCGTGCTTTTCCTTGTTTCCAATCTGCGGCTTATAACTTTTCTTGGCGGCTCAAGAACGCGACTTATCCTGTCTTGACGGTTGATTTTCAGATCTAAACGTCTTCTGCGTCTGGGTTATTTATCTTGACTCATCGTTTTCCCCAGCGTCTGCATCAAGTCCTGCATCAGCTAATCCTTTCCGCCGCCTCCAATCTCGCTTCCGTACTCACAATCCTTCGGTGGATATCTCCATCGATCTGAGAAAAATGTCTCGCCGCAAGTGCAACTGGGAAGGCTCGTGGGTCGACGAAGATTTCCTGGAATCCCTATCTGCACGGGGCCTTCTTCCGCCAAAAGATCAATGCGAATGGCGGCGGCCGGTGAGGAGGTAATCCCCAATCCTCAACCAGGAGAGATAGTGATTTTTGCGGAGCATGTTGAGCGCGGGTTCAAGCCCCCGGGCTCTCTCTTCTTCCGTCCTTGATGCAGCGGTTAGGTCTCGCTTCCATGATATTGGCCCTAATTCGATGTTGCAAGTGAGCAACTTCCACGTCCTCTGCGAAGATTATCTGGGCGTCCCGCCTTCAATAGATTTCTGGCTTGCTCTTTTCAATTGCAATAGTCAAAGGGAAACCACAGATGGTCCTTTTCTCCAATGCGGCGCCATTTCCTTCCAACGCCGTAGGGGTAGTATCTTCCCAAAACTAACTCTCGCCAAGAAAATCAAGGAGTGGCAAAGGACATTCTTCTATTGTAAAAACACTTCTCCTGAGGGTGAAATTCCTTTTCCTCTTTGGTCTCCTCTTCCCTTCAGGCTACCGATGCTTGTCTTCTAAACCTGATCCTTCTTCGTTGCCCTTTATCGAATCCCTCTTGATAAGGTGAGGCGCTGACACTCCATGGTCTCACTGGATTGGACCTTATATCTTGCTGGACTAAGTGGCGGATTCAGCCTGTGAGTCGCCGCTCGCGACTTATGATGGATTTCACTTGTCATGCAAATGACGTTGATCGTACTTGCCCTGAAGATTGGGACAAAGGGGAGTGGATAAATTTCATTCGCCGAGTGACGGACGAGGATATTGACTCGTATGACAACGTCGGACTTGCTCCCTTCTGGGCTGAGCACAAGCCTTTTGTGGTAATGTTTACTTGTCACTTGTTTCCTCGAAAATTCCTTTCCCAAAAATTGATTATTTCTGACCTGAGCTCCTTTTCAGATCGATCCCTATTTCTGGGTTCTTCCTTCAGAGGACGTCGACTTGAACCAAGGAACCGTGGCTGAGTCGTCAAGGCAAGCCGCAGCCTTTGACGAAGATACAGTTATGCACGAGGGTAGTGCTTCTGAAGAGGAACAACAAATGGCCGACGCTCTTTTGTCTTCGACTCCAAATACTCCTTTCCTGGAACTTCCTGAGGTGCCTCGCAGGTCCTCGAAACGTATTTTATGCCAGAGCTCAGAAGACCCACGCAGCCTGAAAACGTCGCAAAGCCTTGGCTTACTGGTAGAAACAAGAGCTGCCAAATCTTTAAAACTTACTGATCCCAACAAGGCTGCTTTCTTCCGAAGCTGTGCAAAGGATTGCTTTCAATAAGCTCGGGTAATTGTTTGCGACTCTCTCCTTTTCCTTTCTGATTGCATATTTGCTGACACCACTTCTTTTCATACTCTGTAGGTTCAGATTTGCAAGGTTTATCTTCTCCTTCCTCTGGTTGCCTGATGAAAGTATCCGTGCCGCCTCTGGGTATGGTTCGCCTTCCTTTCAATGTTGCGGCTCTGCTAGGTCAGCTTATTAACCCATCAATGTTTTGCAGGGCCATGTCTGAGAGGTACCAAGTCTAATTCCACCCACTTCTTCTCAGCAAGCTATGAGCGAGGATGATGCTGTTGATGAAACGTGGGAAACAGTAATGTGTGACTCATCCAAGGCCCTCCCTGGAGGAAGGTATTGCAGATGCGGCTCCTGCCGCGACTCCAGCGCGCTCCATCCACAACTCCTGCTGCTGGTAGGATATCTACTGAAAATAGAATTCCAGCTCCAGGAAATAGTTCTAAGTCAATCGCAGATGCCATAATTTCTGCTGGAGACAAGCATGCTGCTCTGCTGCGCGGCTTAGTTGAGCAATTTTCTTCAAGTCGCCAGGTACATATACCGTAGCCCCCAAGGATCAAAACCTTGTGTCATCGCACGGGGTGTTGATTCTTTTCCTGCTTCAAATCTCGAGCCCCCAAATTCCTGGATAATTTACCTATGCGTTTTGCTCTGTTTGTTTTCAGCGTGAACTGTCCTTGCTTGATGCTTCTGGCTCAATAAAGGGTAAAGGCATTTCCATAGACCATCCTGAAGATCATTAGGGACCAAGATCAGGAAATAAAATCTCTCAAAGGTCAACTCGACTCCTGCGAAGAGCAATTTAAAGAACTTGAAGCTGATATGCAGCAGCGACTCATGGAGAAAGACGAGGTCATTAGATCTTTGCGAGAAGGGCTGGCTCTTAAATCTGAATTGATTGATCGCCTGAAGGGAGACCACGCAAAGGAACTCGCCGCGCGAGATGAAAAATATAACTCGCTGCTCAAAGCCTTTGAGGGTTTTGGCTCCATGGTCAAATCAGCCGTCCTGCAGCTTGCTGGTTGGTCTTGTATTCCTTTAATCATACATATTTTGGGTAACCACTCGTTAGTCTCTGACTTGTTTCTTGCCTTTTCTTTCTTTGACATAGGACCTGAGGCCCCAGTGTCCCGCTCCAATTTGAAGGATCAACTGGTATATCTGTCTGACCTCAGCCAGCGCTTCTTAAAGGTTACCAAGGAAGTTATGACGGTAATCACTCCTGCGACTGATGGCCCAACATCTTGCGAGTATTGGATAATAAACTGCTCAAGGCTCCACATTATGTCTCTGATTGGAAACGATCCTCTGCTCGCGCCGGAGCCGCGCATGTCTTGACATTGCTTCGAGCATATTATCCAGAGATAGATGTTGGCAAGGTTGCTCGCCACGGCCTGGCGATGAGCGCAGATGATACTGAACTGCCAATAAGCGAGTACTTCGATATCTGGAAAGGGATGCGCGGGTATGCCACAAAATTTGTTGATAACTTAGACTTGGGCACTTATCTTGATAAATTCAATCTTGATGGGAGCAAGGTGTCAAGGAAAAGTCCTCAGGAGCTGAGTCATCTCGGGCTGCCACTCCAGCAACAGTATCTGGTGGCCCTTCTGCTTCGTCTGGCGGCGCCCTGATTATTAGGACACCTGCGACTGCAACTGCGAGACAAGCCGCGCCAATTCCCACTCCTGTTGCTCGGAAGAGGAAAAATAAATAATGTGGGACATGCCCGTTAGTCTGTAAGATATTCATGTATCATAAACTATTTTTGTGACCTATAAGCAGGTTCTTTTCTTGATAATTCCATTAAGTAGACGCTCGCGCGGCTCAGTATTTCCTAGGAACATGTGTGTTCAGGGTCGAGAGCGGCCATGATAGGCAATCAAGCTCGATTGACGCCACACCCCAGTACTTTGGTCGCATAATGCAAGACGCTTCTAGCTTAAGGATTGCCACTAGTTTGGCAAAATTTGAGGTGCGATTGGTACTCGCGATGCTCGTAAGGAGCCCTCAAGGGTCAGTGATATATGAAATTCAAAAGACTCAGCGACTCAATGATAGTTGAGGCGAAACGACAAACCCTTGAATGTCAAGGGTGCCGGCTTTATTTCATAATCACTCGATGTTTTACAGGGTGTTACATGATGATGCAGGCCCTTTAATGCGGGTTTTCTATTCCCCGCAGGCCATGCATACTTGATACTCATCGCACTTAGTTGCGAATTAATACTCCTAACGGAGTGGGTTGAACACCTGATTGGTTCAATTTTGAGTCGCTAAAGCGACTCGGGTCGAGCATGATAGCTCCGATGTATGTCTCATGTTGAAGTAGAAAGCATTGTGTTGGGCGATCAGCCGCACTGAGCTGCGACTTATGTTGATTGAGTTTGCTTTGTAAGGTCTCACGATAACTGAGCCCCTTTGGCTGGGTTGTTGATCGAGGCTGGGTCTATGCACATGCGCCATCTCTTGTCTTCTTTTTGTATCAAGGCGACCTCTGGGGCATTATCTTGCTGATGCGCGACTTCTCGGTGGGTATTTACCATCCGGTGGCTGCATCCTGTTGGCCGCTTCCGCGGTACCTCCAACGCGACTCGTTTTGAGCTGCGATCACCGATCTGCGACTGATACCCATGTGAAGAGTTGGCGATACAAGCTTCTTCTGCGAGTACTGAGCCTGCGTTCTCGCATTCTAATGCTCTCTGTCTGTCTCCATATATTGTAATAACACCGTTTGGTCCTGGTATCTTTAACTGTAGGTAGACGTAGCAGGGGCGAGCGGTAAATTTGACATAGGCTTCTCTTCCAAAGATTGCATGATATGAGCTTTTGACTGCTACAACCTCAAAGTCTAGGAGCTCTGAGCGGAAGTTCCGCTCTGTTCCAAAGCTAACTTCAAGTGTTATCTTTCCGATTGGTCGCGTAACAGCTCCTGGGATTATTCCTTGAATTTCTTTCCTGGATGGTCGCAGCCTTGTCTCGGGTATATTCATTCTTCGGAGCGTGTCTTGATATAGGATGTTTACTCTTCCTCCTCCGTCCATTAGGACCTTACTTAACTTGTATCCCGCGACTTCTGGCGTGACCACCAGAGCTGGCTGTCCTGGATCTCTTACTTCTGGGGGTGATCGCCGCGACTCCAAATAACCGATTGCTCTGTCCAGCGACGATACCTTTCTGGCGTTGAAATCTGACTGCTCTTCCGGCTTCCATCCGTCGTTTGTACCTCCACTGTATGAAACTGTCCTATGTTTCTTCTAGGTAAAACGTCAGGCTCTTGATGAGAGCTAGATTTATTCTTGTGGTGCATCGATCTGCTGCGAGCTGTATCTGGCGTGTCGCCTTCTTTCCACCTCCGGTAATAATGACATTGCGCCTTTGTGTGACCCGCTGGCCTGCCATCTCTCCTGCGATGTAAGTCGCAAGGCACGTCGAAGATCCCCTTGCAGTTATTAGGGGTAAGGCCTTATCACTCCCTTGCTCCTGCATCTGGTGTGCGCGACGTTCTGTCTTCGCGACTGGCAGTTTCCCTTGGGTTCTGTGATAAGCCGCCTGTCCCTCTATCTGTCTTTGCATACTTGTCAGCCGTTGCCAAAAGCTGGTCGAAACTATCAATCTTGTGCTCAGCGCGACTTAATTTGTGCACCAGCGGCTCAAATCTACAGTTCTTCTCATAGCTTGTATTGCAGCTTGTACTGTTAAGTTTTTGGCGGAGCCAAGGATCTCCGCGACTCTCTTGATCCAGTCGCCGCTTGATTCGTCCTTTTTTGAATGCATTGTCTAAGGTTTTTCATATCTTCTGTTTGGAATCTGCGAATGAACTTGTCCTTCAAGTCTTCCCATGTGTTTATTGATTTTGATGGCAGCCTTAATAGCCAATCCCTAGCTTCTCCCTGTATTGCCAAGTGGAAGTATTTTGCACGTATTTCTTGAGTCACATCAGCCCTGTCATGCTTGCCTCGTAGTCTTCTATCCATAAGGCAGGGTCTTGGTCACTGCGATAGGTGGTGACTCGCTGCGACTCACGAAGTTCGGGGGAAACGAGTGAGCCGTATTTCTCTCCAAAACATGCTGGTCCTTTCAATAATGAATAGGAGTTTACTGGCGCTGAATCTTCATCTGAATCAGTTTCAATCTGGGATGGCTGAGTCGCTCCGGTCATCCGCGACTCGCCTTCTATCTTCTTTTCTTTTTCCAATGATACCTGCAAACCTGCTAACTGGTTGACCACTTCTTCGACGCTGTACTTTTCTCCTCCCCATGATACCTCGTTTTGCGGCTCATTGGGCGTGACTCCATACATATTTGCTTGTTGTAAAGCAGCAGTTTGTAGTAGGTCGATCGCATGGCGAGCTTCCTTATCAGCTCGCGTGTCTCCAACCGGTGCTATCTTTGATAATATCCCTATCGCGGCGTGCACGTTGCTCTCTGGGTCGCCGTGGAACTGTGATTTCCTCTCTTCTGCCATCTTGATCTGATGTTTTTGCTGCCAACGACGGAGTCGCCACTCTTCTTCTTGGAGTTTCTTGCGCTCAGACGTCATCTTGGTTCGCACCGCCTGGTGCTTCGGCTGGCAGTGGCGGAGTCGTCGGCCTTCTTCTTGGAGTTTTTCGCGCTCAGCCGCGAGTCTTTGTGCCTCTTCACAGAGTTCCGTCCTGATAGCTTCAATCTCTTCAATCTTGAGGTCTCCTTCCTGATTTGGTAGGGATCCCCAAACAGGTCTTGATGGGACGGGGATGGGCAATCTTGCCGTAGCTTGTTGTAGCTCCTCCAACACGCGGACCCTAACCGGCCGCAGCTCCTTCACCGATTCGCTTCCTTGAGTCGCGTCCATAGATCTGCGACTGACGGATCCGACGAAAACTTTTACTGATCCGATGGGAACGA
This sequence comes from Poa pratensis, assembly GCA_947311845.1. Lineage (NCBI taxonomy): Eukaryota > Viridiplantae > Streptophyta > Magnoliopsida > Poales > Poaceae > Poa > Poa pratensis. The sequence goes on along the minus strand of CAMZMU010000052.1, from coordinate 85,093,747 downwards.
TGTATCCGAACTCGATGCGATCTGCCTCGGGTCCCCACTCTGAGTCGTCGATGAAGGGGACCCCATTGATGTCTTCAACTTGGCCAATGGCGATGTCCTTGAAGCCTGATTTCGATCCTGCGCGGAACGTGACGCTTTTGACCGCAGGCCCCACGGTGGGCGCCAACTGTCGTGGGTTTGTCACGTCAGGTGTCATAGATGACTTCGTAGGTGTGGGATTACGCGAGTCAAGCATCTCCGAGCTTGGGATCGCAGGAACAAAGATCAACACAGATTTACCCAGGTTCGGCCCCCTCAATGTGAGGTAAAAGACCTACTTCCTGCCTACCCTAGATTGGTATTGATATGATAATCGAGGTGTTACAATGGAGGCGATCCGATCTGGTACTCGCCGTATGAGCTAGGGTTTGGGGCTTGATAGCTTGACCCGCTCTAAGTCCTGCGAGTCCTCTTTATATACACAGAGGCTCGCTAGGTTACAAAAGGAAACTTCCCCATAAGGAATACATCCACAGAGGCCTACTCGGAGACTACTTGGTCTTCACGTCCTCCGGGATTGTCTTCTAGATCTTTCTCCTTATGGCGGTTCAATATTGGGCTTGTTCCCAAGTGGGCCTTCATCCGTGCGAGTAAGTTAAGTCGCACTTGGCCGCGGGTTAATCCAGAAAGTATTCCCCCGACAGCCGGTCCGAGGCCGGTTGCCTCTGGCCATAGGCCGGCCTAGCCGAGGCCGGCCCGAGGCCGGTTTTCCAGGACTTTCCTCCGTCCTCCTCTTCTTGACGCTTTCTCCTCCTCGTCCAAGCCACCGTCTTGTCGGACTTTGCTCCACGTGCACCTTGGTCATCCTCACGTGTACTTGTACTCTTCGTGTCATACCTAGTAATGCAAATGGGGCGATGGTCAAGTAGAATACCGTTCAAAGGCGACATATTGTGTGTCAAATAGTGGAAGGAGTTCACCTTTGAGTTTGATGACGACTTGGGATGTGTTGAGGGTCTCGACATGGTGAAGGTCATGACTAGGGCTACATCACCGCCAAGACCCCCTCACGCTCCTAGCATGACCTCTGTGGCATCCCCTTGTCTATAAAAGGAGGACCAAGTCATGGCGAGGAGGGAGAGGACGAATCCAAGGCAGAACCCAAGCAAGAGCAGAGCAAGAGATAGCTAGGACAGAGAAGAGAAGGGAGGTGATCTCCTCCGGGCTAGGATCTGCCCTCTCTCCTTCGTCTCGCCAAAACCCTTTCCGGGGCACCTCGCCGGATACACCATTGTAGCCACACCATTGCCTCTGTGTTACTGCTACTGCTGCTGTGTTACTATTACTATTGCTCTCATATTACTGCTGCTTTCACATCACCCCTGTTACTAGTGCTTTTCCAGGTGCAGCTGAATTGACAACTCCGCTGTTAAGGCTTATAAGTATTCTTTGTCTCCCCTTGTGTCGAATCAATAAATTTGGGTTTTACTTCCCTCGAAGATTGTTGCGATCCCCTATACTTGTGGGTTATCAAGACTATTTTCTGGCGCCATTGCCGGGGAGCATAGCTCTACTCATAAGTTCACCTGGGAGTACACTCTCCCTCTCTCTCTTTTTTATTTTATTTTGTCTTGTCTAGTTTACTTTTGTCTATTTTATTTGTGCTTAGTTTATTTCTGTTTAGTTGTGTTTTGCTTAGTTTACTTTTGTCTAGTTTATTTTTGTCTTGTTTTATTTTTCCTATATACCCAAAAATCCATATAAACTTGAAAAACCGAAAATCTAAAAACTTGTGCTATGGATTATCTCCATGAAACTAGAGCTAGATCTTGTTGGTAAGGCGGGTCCACGGAGGATGAACAAAAATACTATATGAATTACCGCTTGTCAGATAAAGGGATATACTTATGGGAATTAGTAAATCAACTTGAGATGTATGCTAAAAATTTATGCTTCATATTTGGCAAATCTTTTTGTTGTGATGAATCTGGTTGTCATGTGAAGTTTAAGCATTTTCCTTTCCAATGTGCTTATAATAATAATGAAACCTTAGCTTCTTATGTTAAAGGTTACTATAATGCTTATGAGGTAGAAAGGATTGAAGAATTTATTGCCTTTAAGGGTGCCCTAGAAATCAGTTCTTATCTTGAGCATAAAATTGATGCCCCTTATAAATCTGAAAGTCTCTCTATACTTAAATATTGTTTTGATAACTATAAGGATGAAAATTGTTATATTACTGAACATTTTAAGAGTATGTTTTCTCAGAAAGAAGAGACTAATTCTTTGCAGGAACCTGTGGAAGAAGAAATTGCTGAACCTGAAAGCTCATTAGATGAAAAAGAGAAGGAGAGTGATGAACAAAAGGAGGAAGAATGGATTAGCTACCCATGCCTACCTTCTAATGAGAGTAACTCTTCATCTCTTACATTATTTGATTGCCCTCCATGCTTACCAAAGGAGGATGAATGTTATGTCCTGTGGATTTTCTTGAAATATTTACCATGAGTAAAACTTGTGAGAATAATTATGCTCCTGTTATATATGATAATCCATGCTATTTTGAAAAATCTTATGATAATCCTTTGTTTGTGGCTGATATCGAAATGCATGGTACTAAAGAGTTTTGCTTAGAAAATATTTATGATAAAGCTCTAGATGATGGTGCTATGTTACTTGATAATATTAAATATACTACTAATGAAAATGGGATTGGAGAGGTCTTGACTTTATCTATGATTCACATACCTTTTGAGAATGATCAATCATCTTGTTATAAAATAGTTAAAAGTGGATTTGGAATTTTTAATCCCACTATTTTGGAGCTTGATAAAAATTATGTGTTTGTAGATCATGAAAAGCATGCTTTATGTGATGGTTATATTGTTGAGTTTATTCATGATGCTACTGAAAATTATTATGAGAGAGGAAAATATGGTTGTAAGTTTTCATGGTACTAAAACACCTCTCTATATGCTGAAAGTTTTGAAGTTACTCTTGCTTTATCTTCCTATGCTTGTCACTTTGTTCTTTGTGAATTTATTTGTGTACAAGATCCCTATGCATAGGAAGTGGGTTAGACTTAAATGTGTTTTGAATTTGCTTTTTGATGCTCCTTTTGCTTCATGTTCTATTTTCATGAGAGCATCATTACAACTATCAAGCCTAGCTAAAAGGCATTAAAGAAAAGCGCTCTTGGGAGACAACCCATGTTTTATTTCTGAAATTTTTCTTTGCTTTTTGAGTCAAGGAGCTGCTTAATTCTGTAACAACTCCTTTGTATCTTTACTTTTTTGAATTGTTGTGCCAAAAAGAGTCTCTAATGATTAGATGATGCTAGATTTGGATTTCTGCGCAGGGACAGATTTTTGCTGTCCGCCGTTTTGAGCTTTATAAATTCTAGAAAAAATGAAATTTTTTGAGACAATTCAAGCATGATCCTCAGATATGTACGCATCTTTCATTAGTTTTGAGTTTTCCGGTTTGAGCAACGAAAGTGCCTCGAAAAAATTCATCTTTACTGGCTGTTCTGTTTTGACAGATTATGTCTCTGTTTTTTTGCATTGTCTCTTGTGGGCTTTAAGCAAGGCTCTCTCTCATGGAGGGCTGTAGCTAATGTTTTATTGAGTTCTTGCAATGTGTCACAACAGAACCCAAGTGGATTAATGTTTTTGAGTACTAACCCCTCTAATGAAGTTTATGAGAAGTTTGGTGTGGCGGAAGTTTTCAAGGGTCAAGAGAGAAGGATGATATAATGTGATCAAGAAGAGTGAAGAGACTAAGCTTGGGGATGCCCCCGTGGGTCACCCAAGCATATTTCAAGAAGACTCAAGCGTCTAAGCTTGGGGATGCCCAAGGCTTCCCCTTCTTCATCAACAACTTATCAGGTCATCTCTAGTGAAACTATATTTTAATTCTTTCACATCTCATGTGCTGTTCTTGGAGCGTCTGTGTGCTTTTATTTTTAGTTTGTTATTTTTATTTTCTGATCATATCAATGTCGGATCCTATCTATCTTGTTTGGGAGAGAGACACGCTCCGCTTTTTCATTTGAATACTCCTATTCTTCACTTATATCTGTTGAGTATTCTGTTTTCGCACTGTTTAGCTTCTAGCTCTTCGTTTTCATGTATCTCTTGTTCAGAGCTATTAGTTATTTTATAGAAAGTACTCTCTTACTTCACTTATATTTGTTTGGAGAGTTGCTTGGTTGATGTGTTGGTTCAGAAAATGTTGCATGTGGTAGTGGTATAATGAAAAAACTTGCATAATCTTGTAGATCATTGAACTTTGATAACCTGATTCTTTGCAAACGTTTTGAGATATTTAGATGGTAAAGCTTGCTGGTTAATTAAGTTAAAATCATTAGTGGATTGTTGTCTTTAAGCTTGTACCGTACTACAAACTCTACTAAAATTGTTGAAGGTGTAGTTGGACTTGATAGCTTTCCATGTCTAAAGGTGATTCGTAATAACTGAGTTGTGCTGAAGGTCGAGGGATCTAGCGGGGTACTTGTGCCGCCGTGAACGGCCCTTCTTGGAGTGAATTTTAATCATGCTCTTAATGTTGAACCTGCTAGTTGTTTGCAATAAGCTTGTGAGTTCTTTTTGACTAATGTTAAGCTACGGTTTTTGGCACTTCCACCATCCAAATTTGCTAGCCTCTTTGGTGTTATGCATTGCCTTCTGCTCACATTGAGAGTTGTGCATACTTCGCCAGTACATCCAAACCCATGGGAGGACTTTCTCTTGTTCTCCTACACATAAGCCCATACATCTTCCTCAAAACAACCACCATACCTACCTACCACAGCATTTCCATAGTTGTTCCGAGATATATTGCCATGCAACTTCCATCTTACATTACATGACTTGTTGTCATTTATCATTTATATATTGCTTTGCATGATTCTATACAGCTGATGCGTGGTTTATCCATGTTATGCTAGATCATTGCACATCCTGCTACACTGGCAGAGGCATACAGTTTCATACATCATGTTTTGTTCATTATGAGTTATTTGTACCAAAAAGTCTGCTGTCATATTAGAATGTTGTCCCTAAAAGTGAAAAGAGCCATGGAGGCCATCGAAAAGAGAAACAGAAAAAGAAAAAAATATAAAAAAGTGAAAAAAAAGAATAAAGAAAAAGGGGGCAACATTACTATCCTTTATCCACACTTGTGCTCATGTTTCAGCACCTGCAGTATTCATAGTCATCATTTGTGCTCATGTTTAGCACCTATACTCCATGTGAGAGAGTTTTCATGTTTTACTAGTATAACTATATGGGGAATTTACACTATAGAACTTGGGTTGTTATTCCAATGATGAGCTTCCTCAAAAAGTGCTCTAGGTATTCGTGAGCAACCAAGTTGGATGCACCCCCACTAGTTCCATTGGAGAGCTTTCATACACATATAGCTCTATGTGCATCCGTATCATGGCGATCACTACTCCTTGCATAGCTTCGATTATAAGACTTCCTCTTGTCTAATGATCACTTATAGCTTTGTGAGACTTTCTTCCATTGGCCTTCCAAACCCCCATTAATGTTCTATTAGCCATAACATCCTGGTGCCAATACCAAATGCTTACACTCACCGGTTGAGTAGGCTTCGAACAGTTGATTCATGACGTTCATGTTTATTTTTACTTGACTGGATCCGTACTCTATGTTGTGAAACTTTGCCTGATGCTTGGTATTGAAGGATATAACTCCTACACTAGATACTTAAATCATCTTTAATGAACCTTGTACGGTTTCATGTCTTGAAAGCAATAGTTCATGAAAACTTTTAGCTTGTTTAACTAACTTGCTTTGTTATCTCTTATTTAATATCAATTATAGACTTTTGCTTTGAATGATTTGATCTCAGCTCACATGCCTTACATCATTATTAGATCAAGATTATGATGGTAGCATGTCACTTCAGAAATTATTTTGTTTTTCTCGTTTACCTACTCGAGGACGAGTAGGAACTAAGCTTGGGGATGCTTGATACGTCTCAAACGTATCTATAATTTCTGATGTTTCATGCTTGTTTTATATATCAATGTCACATGTTTTATATACACTTTATATCATTTTTATGCATTTTCTGGAACTAACCTATTAACAAGATGCCACAGTGCCAGTTCCTGTTTTCTGCTGTTTTTGGTTTCAGAAAAGTTGTTCTGGAAATATTCTCGGAATTGGACGAAACAAAAATCCAAGTTCCTATTTTCCCGACACGTACACGGAGCCAGAAGGGCAAGCCCGGGGGAGGCCCACGGCCTCCTCACCATGCCATGGCGCGGGTGGGCCCCCTGTCGCGCCGCCACGTGTAGAGGAGCCCACGGGGTCAACCGACCATCGTCCTTTCGCCTATATATTGCCCCCGACGCGGAAACCCTAAAAAAATCCGTCATATTCTAGAAAGAGTTCCGCAGCGCCGCCGCCATTGAAGACAAGTTTCGGGGGTCAGAAGTTCCTGTTCCGGCACCCTGCCGGGACGGGGATTGACCCCCGGAGCCATCTCCATCTACTCCACCGCCTCCACTTCGACTCCATGATGGTTTGTGAGTAGTTCCCCCATGGACTACGGGTTCTTGGCTATAGCTAGTTGGTACTCTCTCTCCCATGTACTTCAATACAATGATCTCATGAGCTGCTTTACATGATTGAGATCCATATGATGTAATTGGTGTTGTGTTTGTTGGGATCTGATAAATTGTGGAATTGTGATCAGATTGTTCATCATATTATCATACTATTGTTTATTCAAGATCTTGCATGCTCTCCGGTACTTGTGGTTACCCTGATCAAGTAGTTGCCTGTATCTCCAAGAGGGAGTATTTATGCTAGATAGTGGGTTCAGTCTCCATTTAATCTGGGGGAGTGACAGCAACCTCTAAGGTTGTGGATGTGTTGTTGCCACTAGGGGTAAAACAACAATGCTTTGTCCAAGGATAATTGTGTTATTTACATTATGCACTTTACTTAATGCAATAATCTGTTGTTTGCAACTTAATACTGGAAGGGGTGCAGATGCTAACCTGAAGGTGGATTATTTAGGCACAGATGCATGCTGAATAGCGGTCTGTGTATCTTGTGGTAATGCCCAATTAAATACTACAGTAAACTTTATCTTATCATAGCATGCATTGTCATGCCCTCACAATTATCAATTGCCCAACTGTAATTTGTTCACCCAACACTTGTTATTGGAGAGTTACCACTAGTGTAGATAGCTGGGAACCCCGGTCCTTCTGTCATCATCAAATACTCACTCGGTCCTATCTGCCATTAGAAGAAGTAGTATCAACTATTTTCTGGTGCCATTGCCTCTGTGTTACTGCTACTGCTGCTGTGTTGCTATTACTATTGCTCTCATATTACTGCTGCTTTCACATCACCCCTGTTACTAGTGCTTTTCCAGGTGCAGCTGAATTGACAACTCCGCTGTTAAGGCTTATAAGTATTCTTTGTCTCCCCTTATGTCGAATCAATAAATTTGGGTTTTACTTCTCTCGAAGTCTGTTGCGATCCCCTATACTTGTGGGTTATCACATGCCACCCAAGAAGAAGCCCGAGGCAGCGGCCTCCAAGGCCGCCTCTTCCTCGCGCACTCGGGCCTCTGCTGAGCGCCGCACTGCGGGCGCACGTCGAGAAGATACGCCACCTGTGCAGCCTGCGGAGAAGACGGTGCCAGACGGCGCGGATGGAGCCAGGCACGAACATGACGGTGGATCCAAGGAGGCCTCGCTTCCACGTGCTTCCTTTCGGCCTCCTCCTCCTCCCTCTGGAGAGAAGAGCGTCGGCAATGGAGCTGCCAAGGACCAGACGGCTAGAGTTGCTCAGCCATCCAAGAGCAAGTCCTCCACGCACACGCCTCTAGATGCTCAAGCTCGCCACGACACCCTGGTGACTGCCAAGGCTCTGATGCAGTTCCCACCAAGCACCATCGACCCCGACGGCGGCCCGATGCCGGCGGCCACACAGGCTACCACCATCGACAACCCAGGAGTCACGACAGGCCAGACGCGCGAACCACGGGCTCGTCCCCGAGCAGAACGCCACGCAGAGACAGAGCCACCGCGAGCCGCTCCGCCCATGACCAACCAGCCAAGTCAGGGCCGAGGCAAGACCATCTCAGTTGGGTCTTCAACTTCGGATGATCATGACCTTCGCGACGACCTCAACAATCATCAGCGCGAGGACATGCGCACCCGCATCGAACGCCGCCGGGAACGTCACCATCGTGAAGATTGCGATGATGACATCGCAGAAGGCTGCAACGACCTCGCCCCCGAGATTCGCCACTTCGACTGGCCCAAGAAGTTCAAAATCGACGTCCTTCGCTTCGACGGCACCACCAACCCCCGGGACTTCCTGCAGATCTACTCTCTGGCTGCGATGGCCACCAGGGCTGATGAGATCATGATGGCCAAATGGTTCCCGCTGGCCCTGAAGGGAGAAGCCCAGACCTAGCTCCTCAACCTTCCCAAGAGCTCCATCCGATCCTGGCGAGCTCTGAAGGAGCAGTTCCTGGGGGCTTTCCAAGGAGGGTACGAGCCTCCGGGTACCCCCAGGGACCTGTACGACTTCAAGCAACTACCGGGCGAAACTCTCCGCAAGTACATCCAGCGCTTCACCCACAAGATGAACACCATTCCCTACATCAAAGAAGAGGTAGTCATCCAGTGCTTCAGCGCCAACGTCCGCAATCCTCGGATGCAGGAGAAGCTGAGCATTCATCGCATGGAAACTACCCGCAAGCTTTGGGAGCTCGCTGATACGTCCATTTTGCATCACTATTTTATATCATAATTTACTGTTGTTCATTGATATATTTCATATTTAGAGATGATACTTATGTTATTCTACCTTTTGCATGTTTGATGATTATTGGAGAATTAAACACCGAAGTCAGATTTCTGCTGGAAAAAGGACCGTCAAGACACCATATTTCTGAAGATCAATAATTCGAGGAAAACATCCTGAAGTTCCTATTTTGTCAGATGTCGGAGGCAGCCAAAAGGGGAGGCCAAGGTGGGCCACCATGGGCCCTCACCATGTGGTGGCGTGGCCCACCTTGCCCCCGCGCCGCCACGTGGTGAGGAGGCCTAGGCCCACCTCTACCAGCCCTCTTTCGTGTACATCATCCCCAGGAAACCCTATGCCTAGGGGGGACGTCGAGGAAATATTCCGCCGCCTCCACGAGGCGGAAAACACCAGAGAGAAAAAGCTCTCCGGCAGGGAGAAATCTGCCAGGGAAATTCCTTCCTGGAGGGTGGAAATCGTCGCCATCGTCACCGTCATCGAGCTAGACTTCATTGGGATCATCATCATCATCTCCACCACCAACACCATCATCTCCGCCGCTCCACTCCGTTCCGATGTAACATCTAGGGTTGAATCTTGTCTAGTTCATAGGGGAAGCTTTCCCGGTGTTAATTACTCCTTGTGGTTGATGCTATTGAGTGAAACCGTTGAATTAAGGTTTATGTCTAGATTGTTATTGATCATTATATCACCTCTGATCATGTTCCATATGATGTCTTGTGAGTAGTTCGTTTAGTTCTTGAGGACATGGGAGAAGTCTTGATGTTAGTAGTGAATTATGTTGAGTAATATTTAATGGTTTGATATTTAAGTTGTGGTGTTATTCTTCTAGTGGTGTCATGTGAACGTCGACTACATGACACTTCACCTTTATGGGCCTAGGGGAATGCATTGTGTATTCGGTTGCCAATTGTGGGTTGACGGAGTGACAGAAACCTAAACCCCCGTTGGTATATCGATGCATGAGGGATAGCAGGATCTCAGAGTTTAAGGCTGTGGTTAGATTTATCTTAATTACTTTCTTGTATTTGCGGATGCTTGCAAGGGGTATAATCACAAGTATGTATTAGTCCTAGGAAGGGCGGTGCATTAGCATAGGTTCACCCACACAACACTTATCAAAACAATGAAGATTAATCAACTATATGAAGCGAAAGCACTTGACGAAACTCCCGTGTGTCCTCAAGAACGTTTGGTCATCATAAGTAAACCTACCGGCTTGTCCTTTGCTATCGAAAGGATTGGGCCACTCGCTGCAACTATTATTACTGCATTTTATTTACTTGTACTTTATTTATCTACTATATCAAAAACCCTAAAACCTTGTCTGCTAGTATTTACAGTGAATTCCATATCAAAACTGCTTGTCAACACCTTCTGCTCCTCGTTGGGTTCGACACTCTTATTTATCGAAAGTACTACGATACACCCCCTATACTTGTGGGTCATCAAGACTATTTTCTGGCGCCGTTGCCGGGGAGTGAAGCGCTATTGGTAAGTGGAATTGGTAAGGAAAACCCCTACTGTACGTGCTGTTTTATTTTTGCCTGCTGCTATATTTTATTATGGAGAGATCTTCTCTTGAATTCCTATTTGGGAAAACCACTACCACTGCTAAGGTAGTAGAGGAGGCGCCACCTGAGCAGGTAATCCCATTCAAAATACCTATGAAAATTGTTGAACGTGTTACGAATAACCGCTATGAAGGGGATGGAACTGTCCATCCTGGTGATCATTTATTATTTTTACATGAATTATGCGAGTTATTCAAGTGTGCAGGTATTTCAATGGGTGAAGTTAAGAAGAAACTATTCTCTATATCACTGTCTGGTAGAGCTGCACATTGGTATAAACTGTTGAAGAATGGGCGTTCTCTTGGTTGGGAGGAAATTGTACCTCTCTTTTATTCTAAATTCTATCCTCCAAGTGAGATTCACAAAGACCGGAACCTCATATATAATTTTGGCCTCATGATGGAGAAAGTATTGCCCAAGCGTGGGGGAGATTGAAGTCATTAATGCTCAAATGCCCCATTCATGAGCTTCCTGGTAATGTTGTTATTGATAACTTCTATGCAAGGCTCTCCTTTCAGGATAAAACTCTATTGGATACTGCTTGTTTTGGATCATTCACTCGTAATAAAGAAGAGTTTAAATGGGACCTTCTTGATCGGATTCAGGAGAACACTGAAGGATGGGAGAACGACAAAGGTAGAGAGTCAGGTATAAAATATGATTTCGAATGCATTAAAACTTTCATGAATACTGATGATTTTCGAAATGTTAGTACTGCTTATGGCCTTGACTCTCAAGTTGTTGCAAATTTTTATAAAGCTTTTGCCTCCTATTTCGGTATGCCTAAGGAGGGTTTTAAGAATTATCATGAACCTTATAAAGATAAAATGTTTCTCCTGACTAGAACTATTGAGGTTAACACCGTTGATCATATTATTCCTGAACCTTATATCGAAAAAGTTCTTTCCCTGCTAAATAAAGGAACACTCTATTATAGCTAGCGTTGTTAACAAAAGTACAAAGAAAGCTATAGAACCTGATGAACAAATAATGTTGAACCTGTTGTAGCAATGGTTAAGGACCTTGTCACTGAAAATTTAGAAGATGGTCATATTATCTTTTGTGAAGATGCTTCTAATATTGTTTCACATCCTAAAAGCTCTAGGAAAACTAGTGTTCCTGTGCTTTCTGTTAGGATAGGTGATCATTGCTATTATGGTTTATGTGATATTGGTGCAAGTTCAAGTGCCATTCCTTATGAGCTTTACAGGGAAATTATGCATGAAATTGGTTCTTGTGAACTTGAGGAAATTGATGTGGTTATTCAGCTTGCTAATAGAGAAACTATCTCTCCAATTGGTATTGTTAGAGATGTGGAAGTTTTATGTGGTAAGACTAAATATCCTGCTGATTTTCTAGTACTTGGTTCAGCTGCTAGTAAGACTTGTCCTATCATTTTTGGTAGACCTTTCTGAATACTTGTGGTGCTGTTATAGATTGTAAGAAAGAGAAAATCTTTACTAAATTTGCTGGTGAATCTTATGAGTTTAATTTCTCTAAATTTGCTAAAGTTCCTTATGAAACGAATTGCCTAATGAAGATTTTAAAGTTGCTCAGCTTGCCTCTATTGCTCTTGCTCCTAACAATGCTTTGCAGCAACATATGGAGGACCACGAAAGTGAGGTCTTTATGGAAGAAAGGAATGAGCTTGACGAAATATTCCTTCGTCAACCTATACTTAAACATAACTTACCGGTGGAAGATTTGGGTACCACTCTACCACCAAAGGAGGATCCCGTTTTGATTTAAAACCTTTACCTGATAATCTTAAATATGCTTATATTGATGATAAGAAAATATATCCTGTTATTATTAGTTCTAAACTTTCAGGTAGAGAAGAGGAAAGGTTATTGGAGGTATTGAAGAAACACCGTGGAGCTATGGGCTATACTCTTGATGATTTGAAAGGGATCTCCCTGCTATTTGTCAACATGCTATTAATATGGAACCTGATGCAAAGCCAGTTGTTGAACATCAACGTCGTTTAATACCCAAGATGAAGGAAGTGGTAAGAAATGAGGTATTGAAACTTTTTGAAGCTGGTATTATTTATCCTATTGCTGATAGTAGATGGGTAAGTCTGTGCATTGTGTCCCTAAGAAAGGAGGAATTACTGTTGTGCCTAATGAAAATGATGAACTTATTCCTCAAAGAGTAGTAGTTGGTTATAGAATGTGCATTGATTTTAGAAAGGTTAACAAAGTTACTAAGAAGGATCATTATCCTTTACCCTTTATTGATCAAATGTTAGAGAGGTTGTCTAAGAAGACTCATTTTTGTTTCCTTGATGGTTATTCTGGGTTTTCTCAAATTGCTGTGAGAAAGCAAGATCAAGAGAAAACTACTTTTACTTGTCCTTATGGAACCTATGCTTATAGACGTATGCCTTTTGGTTTGTGTAATGCTCCTGCTACTTTTCAAAGATGCATGTCTGCTATTTTTCATGGTTTTTGTGAGGAAATTGTGGAAGTCTTCATGGACGATTTTTCGTCTATGGAACTTCTTTTGATAATTGTTTGCACAATCTTGATAAAGTTTTGCAGAGATGTGAAGAAACTAATCTTGTTCTTAATTGGGAGAAATGCCACTTTATGGTCAATGAAGGAATTGTTCTTGGACATAAAATCTCTGAAAGAGGCATTGAAGTTGATCGAGCTAAAGTTGAGGCAATAGAGAAAATGCCTTGCCCCAGAGATGTCAAAGGTATTCGTAGTATTCTTGGTCATGCTGGTTTCTATAGGAGGTTTATTAAAGATTTCTCTAAAATTTCAAAGCCCCTTACTAATCCTCTATAGGAAGCTTTTGAAACTCTGAAGAAGGCTTTAATTACTGCTTCTATTGTTCAACCACCTGATTGGACGTTACCTTTTGAAATTATGTGTGATGCTAGTGATTTTGCTGTTGGTGCTGTTCTTGGACAGCGGATAGATAAGAAGTTGAATGTTATTCATTATGCTAGTAAGACTCTTGATTCTGCTCAAAAGAATTATGCAACTACTGAAAAAGAGTTCCTAGCTGTAGTATTTGCTTGTGACAAATTTAGACCTTATATTGTTGATTCAAAAGTCATTATTCATACTGATCATGCTGCTATTAGGTACCTTATGGAAAAGAAAGATGCTAAGCCTAGGCTTATTAGATGGGTGCTTCTTTTGCAAGAGTTTGATTTACATATTGTAGATAGGAAAGGTGCTGAAAATCCTGTTGCTGATAATTTGTCTAGATTGGAAAACATTGTTTATGATCCTATTCCTGTTAATGATAGTTTTCCAAATGAACAGTTGGCTGCAATAAGGGTAAGTTCGCGAGATAGTCCTTGGTATGCTGATTATGCTAACTTTATTGTTTCCAAGTACTTGCCTCCAACCTTTTCAGCTCAGCAAAGAAGGAAATTCTTTTATGACTTGAGGCATTATTTTTGGGATGACCCACATTTATATAAAGAAGGAGGATGGCATTATGCGAAGATGTATTCCAGAACATGAACAACGAGAAATATTGAGAAAGTGCCATGGTAGTGCTTATGGAGGACATCATGCTGGAGATAGAACCGCACAAAAGGTTCTACAATCAGGTTTTTATTGGCCTACCCTCTTTAAAGATGCAAGAAAGTTTATTTTATCTTGTGATGAATGTCAAAGAGTTGGTAATATCTCTAGACGTAATGAAATGCCTATGAATTATTCTCTTGTTATTGAACCATTTGACTGTTGGGGATTCGACTTTATGGGTCCTTTTCCTCCTTCAGAAGGTAATACTCATATACTTGTTGCTGTTGATTATGTTACTAAGTGGGTAGAAGCTATACCTACAAAAAGTGCTGATGGTGAGACCTCTTTAAAAATGCTTCAAGATGTTATTTTTCCTAGGTTTGGTGTGCCTAGATATCTTATGACTGATGGAGGTTCTCATTTTATTCATGGTGGTTTTAGAAAGACCCTTGCTAAATATGGTGTTAATCATAGAATTGCTTCAGCTATCATCCCCAAACTAGTGGGCAAGTAGAATTATCAAATAGAGAGATTAAATCTATCTTGCAAAAGACTGTTAATAAATCTAGAAAGAATTGGGCTAGTAAGTTGAATGATGCTTTATGGGCTTATAGAACTGCTTATAAAAACCCTATGGGTATGTCTCCTTATAAAATGGTTTATGGTAAAGCTTGTCACTTGCCTCTAGAATTAGAACACAAAGCTTATTGGGCGGTGAGGGAACTTAATAGAGACTTTAAGCTAGCTGGTGAAAAGAGGTTGCTTCATTTAAGTTCTTTAGATGAATGGAGAAGTGAAGCTTATGAAAATGCTAGACTTTTTAAAGAGAAAGTTAAGAAATGGCATGATAGGAGAATTATTAAAAGAGAGTTTAATGTTGGTGAGAAAGTTCTATTGTATAGGTCTCGTCTCAGATTTTTTGCAGGAAAATTACTCTCAAAATGGGAAGGACCTTTTGTTATTGTGGAGGTATATCGTTCAGGTGCAATAAAGATTGCTTCACTTAAAGACAACTCTACACAAGTGGTGAATGGACAAAGACTCAAACATTATATTTCTGGAGATCCTTATGATGAAGATGTTGATACTATTCAAGTGGTGACTCCGGAAGTTTTCATTGAAAAGCAAATTCAGGGGACTGCAGAGTCTGTTTTCGAATAGGTAACAGTTTTGGTAAGAAAATGTTCGTGTTTAACCTTCCAATAGATATTTTAGTCATTTATATTAAATATGAAAAAATAAGAGACCAAACCGGGTAGGAGAAGGTGCCCGAGGGCACCTCACCATGCCGTGGCGCGGGCCCACCCCTGGCCGCGCCACCACGTGGTGAGGGCGCCTCGGAGCCCGTCTCCGACCAGGTTTTCTCCTGTACCTTCCTTTTGTTGTAAAACTTTTTGCTATATAATCCCCCGGAACCCTCGAGGTCCGTATATCGCCTTTTCGTCATGTTTTTATTTCGAGCTGTTTCTGCCAGATTCCACCTTCAAGTTTTAGAAGCACCATGGTCTCCAAAAACAACAACAAGGGCAAGGAGCCTTTGGAAGATGATCCCCAAGACCCTATGCTGAAGGAGGAGATCGAAAGTGAAGATGAAGGAGAAGTGGAGGAAGATCCGCGTCAATACCCTCGCGCCACCATCGCAAGCATTGGAGTGGTGGCAAACCCTTTCAACCTCAAGAGAGGCGCGCGGATGAGCACCGGAGGGAAGGTTCCACGTCGCTTCTTGGCTCCAAGGACATCTTCTCCAGGCATCGATAACCCCTTCCATACTCTTATCCATAAGCATCAAATTGAGAGGATCCCTAAGGCAGAATTGCTCAATAGCTGGAATATAGATCGTTCTGACAGCGCACGAAAAAGAGTTCTAAGTCCGATGAGAAGTGGGGAGACAACTCCAAGAGCTGGGATTCACAGTCCGATAAATTTATGAACCGTATTGAGCACAACACGGAGTTGATCCGTATCCCACCCACAAGATTGATGAACTGAAGGAGCTGGTTGATAAGCTTATTAAGGATTCACCACCACCGCCGAAGGAGTAATTCATCATTGGTATTGGCATCCCCTTGGCTTGTTCCAAGCTTGGGGGAGTGCCGCGGTATCACACCATTATCTTTACCTTTTACCTTTCAATAGAGGCATATCGTGAGTAGGGAAGTTATCTTATAGGATGGTTTGCAGTGTGGAAGTATCTCTCTTTTAGTTGGTTATCTATGTATCCCTTGGTGTGAGTTGCCGTTATGGAATATTAATGAAATATTTCATCATTTACTTTCTGCATACTTTATTTTAGTTTGCAATTTCCTTCATGTTGATAATCTTGTCATTAGTATTGGTACCACTTTGGGAGCATGAAGTAGATCTTTTTGGTTTTGGCAAACTTAGCATTGGTCAGTAGTTACAATACTTTGAGGCTTAAGTAGAGAGAGGGAAGTGCATGTAGATAAATTATTCCATGATCTTTCTTTCTTGTTGGCTCATAAGCTTAGTATTCTCAAGTTAAAATTATTTGTGCTTCCAAGGAAGATTGCATGATTGTTCTTACTACATGTATATTTGTTTGTATCCCTCAACTCTTATGCTTGCTACACAACCTTGCTAGCCGAAAAACCTGTATTGAGAGGGAATGCTTCTCATACATCCAAACCTTGAGCCAAACCATTGCCATTTGTGTCCACCATAACTACCTATCATGTGGTATTTCCTTCCACTCCAAGTAAATACTTCATGTGCTACCTTTAATTATTCAAAAACTATTACCTCTCATTTGTGTCACTGTTTATTAGCTCATGAGGAAGTATGTGGGTTGTTCTCTATTTAAATTGTCAGGCAGACTTTCACCAATGGACTAGTGGCATATACATCCGCTTATCCATAAACTTGCAAAAAGAGCTGGCAAATGGGGTGCCCAGTCCCAATTAATTACAACTATAACTGCTTAATTCTCTTCACATGTTTGCCAATGATTTATCAAAAGCAAACTTCAAAGTGTTAAACATTATCAAATAGGCACTCCTCCATGGTATGTGATTGTTGGAAGGCACCCGAGGATTCGGTTAGCCATGGCTTATGTAAGCAAAGGTTGGGAGGAGTGTCATACCAATTTATAAATATGCATGTGTAAACAAAAGAGAAGATGGATGATCTACCCTTGGGTAGAAATAATGTCCTTCATGGGAGCCGCTCTTGAAAGTCTGGTTGACAAGGGGGATAGAGTGCCCACTGCCATTTGGGGGAAAGATAACCCAGTGTACCCATGAAGGAGAAAGAAGACCCGCCAGGCAGGAGGCCGGGCTTGGCCTGCTTTTCCAGTCATGGGCTGAACTTCACTATGGGCCGGTGCATTTGGCGGTAACCCGGCTTAAGGAAGGAAAGAACTAGAAGACCCGGAGGCGGTGCACGTCGCGGAGTCCAAGACCTGGAGATCATGAAGAGGTGGAGATAGATTAGAACTCCTAGTACGGGTATAGCCCGGCCTTACCATGTAAGATACCAGGAGACTCGGCCATCTATATAAAGGGCTCCTGGGTCATAGTTTAGGTCAAGCTTTTCATATTACGCAAAGTCCCACGAGAGAGAAACCATTGTAACCCTAATCGAGATCCGGCTCTGTTGTAGTAGCCGGGTTATCGATATCGAGATCAATAATAGAGTAGCTGGAAGTAGGTCTTTATCTCCAATGGAGAGGCCGAACCAGGGTAAACTCTTTGTCCCATCCACACAAAACAACCTCTCTGACACCAGTTTCGCCTAGCCCTCAACTCAAAGTTACCCTCTGGTAACATATGCTGTGACAACCCCACGACATTTGGCGCCCACCGTGGGGTCTGCGGCCAAGAGTGTCATCATCAAGGGAGCTGCACTGGAAGGTATGAAGAACCTGGTAATTGGCCGGATCATCATCAACATGGAAGGAGAACCAATCGTCGATGACTCGGGCTGGGGGCCGGAGTCAGATCTGCTCGAATCAGGTGAAGTTATTCCAATTGGCAAGATTAATGTTTTCGTTGGTATGATATGTGTTACCGGGTCTGCTAGTAATCAAGAGTATGATTCTGTGTCAGGAGCTGCCACCCTAGTCCAATCAGATGGGGAAGAGTCCGTAGGAACAGCTGATCATGAGGATCTGGTGGTCAGACACGTGGAACAGTCGGTAAACCCGACACGGATCCCGGGTGATGCACCAGGCAGCGAGGACGACACGAAATCAATCTTGGCCCTGCTTGATGGAAGATATGGGTATGACCCGGAAGAAGAGGAAGATGAAGATCAGTTCGAGACGAAGTCTTATCCGGGTCCAATTCGAAGGGTAGCAGTTTACACGGCACCATCGACAAATTTGGATCTCACCTTGGGAGCTGGGGGGTCAGGAGCGGCACCCCACCAAATATCAACGATCAACAACAGCCAAACCCGGTGCTTGAGTTAAATCAGAGGCCGGTGGATGGTGAGATTGCAGACCCGGCAAAACTCAGTGGCATATGAACAACAAATTGCAGCAAGGGCAAGAGAGATTGAGGAAAGAGAGAATCGCTTGAGGCAGAACAAGGAGATGTTACAGGCTCGCCAGAACAATTTGACCATGCAGCATCATAGGAGGCATCAGAGCCGGCTGGCTCCTGGAGAAAATATCATACAACCAGCTGTGCTGTTTAGAACCCCAGTGGATCAACCCATTGGCGCGGTTCAGGCAGTACCTGTAGTTAGAGCAAGTACAGGGGTGAACAGAAACCTGGGAACAGATGTTGGTCCAACTGGAAGGTCGCCGGGTTTGCCTGCCGGAGGAGCCGGGAGAAATCCGGGTCATGTTGCAGCAACACCGAGGTATCACACGCCAGAGGGTCATTTTTCTAACCTGGCAGATAACGTCTATGCAGCAACTTTAGCACTTGATCGTATCCCATTGGGAAACTCACCTGCGGAGTTGGAGGCTCGGCGAGCCATCGACATGTTACGAACGGCCGTGGTGCAGCAGGGTCAGTATTCCAAAAATAAGAGTGATTTGCACTCAACACCATACAACAGCAAGCGTACTCACAGTCGACATGGGGAGACACCACCACCACAGGCCGGGCCAGCTGCACCGGGTCAGTACAACGTTCAGCAGCCTCAGCAAAATAACCAGCAGTATCAGCCGGCTCCGGCAGTCTCAGTGGACCAGCAGATCGTGAACAGGTCAAGAGCAGGGCGAGCCGCGAGTGTTCACCCGGTCGTCCCAGCTCCAGTAGTAGTTCTAGCACAACAAGTTGTTCAGCCTGCAGTGTCGGCGAGTTCGCCGGGCCCAAATCTTCAAGCTGGAGGTTCCAGGTTAGCCGAGCCTAAGTGTTTGTCAGAATCAATCAGATCCGAGCCTTTTCCTGAGAAGTTCAAAGAACCAAGCAAAGTGGCCAATTACGAGCCAAGCATGGACCCGACGAGTTGGTTGAGCAGTTATGAGATGGCAATGTGCATATGCAATGCGACAGAGAATGTGTGTGCAAAGTACAAGTATTTGATGATGAGTGATGGTGCAGCAAAATTATGGTTCGAGAATTTACCTGAGAGATCGATCAACACTTGGTCAGAGCTTAAAGCAATTTTTATCAAGCACTTCTGGGGTACGAGTAAGCGTCTGTTTTCACTTGAAGATCTTGATCGCTGTTTTCAGAGGAAGGGAGACTCAACCCGGCACTGGATGGGCCGGGTCGTGGAAATTTCGCACTCATCTTCTGGAATTGAACCGAAGGATGCAATCTCAACGTTGGAAAAGACATGTAGTTATACACCTTTGGTCCAGAAGCTGGGACGTCTGAAAGAGAGTCACCAGGGCAAACCCGTCACGATGGCCGAGTTATTGGAGGCCTGCAATAAGCATGCTGCAACAGACAAAACGCAAGATGATCCTGAGGAAGGAAAGGGCAAAAACCCGGCAAACAATGGTAGGAATAACAATAGCAACAACAACAACAACTCGCATAAGAGAGGGCACAATGAGGGAAGTTCAGAGTTTGTGGCGAATACAAATACCGGGTTTCAGAGACCCAGAACTGATGGAGGGTACCACGACAACAGAGGAAACAATGGAGGTTACAACGATCATAACAGAGGAAATAGTGTAGGTTACAACAGTTTCAATGGACCCCGATGCATGAGTACGGAAGAGGCGTTCAGGATGCCGTGTCCCCGCCATGGCAGGAACGGAAAGCCGGCAAATCATTCGCTGGCCCAGTGTGCAGATCTTAATAGATGGAGGAACAATGAAGTTCAACGGGCACTACAAGCGGCTAACAGGGGTGGAGGACCCGACACAGGCGCAAGCTCGGCCGCGGCTCCGCTCACTGGAGCCAATGCAACACCAACCGGCCCTCCAGCCGGCTCAAGTTCTCAAGGTCGGGGCGGGTTCAACACTCAGCCTAAGCAGCTTGGTTCATATCATGTTTATACGTCAAACGCTTCTAAAAGGGAGAGAAAAGTAATTCGGAGAGCTGTTAATGCGGTGTCCATGGGAGCACCCAGGTATCTAAGATGGTCGGAACAAACAATCACTTGGAGTAGAGCAGATCAACCGGATCATGTGGAACACCCAGGTCTGCTTGCGTTGGTCGTGGCCCCTCAAGTGGAGGGTTATGAGTTGAAAAAGGTCCTAATGGATGGAGGAAGTAGCATCAACATCTTATACTGGGAAACTTTCTTGCGCATGCGTCTCAAAAAGTCTCAGTTACAGAAGACATCCACGGTTTTTCATGGCATAGTTCCAGGAAAGTCAGCAACTCCATTGGGAAAAATCATGTTAGAAGTGGCTTTTGGCGAGTCTCGGGAGAATTTCAGGTCAGAGATGCTAGATTTTGAGGTGGTAGATTTTCACAGTCCTTATCATGCGTTACTGGGAAGGCCGGCATATGCCAGGTTTATGGCCCATCCTTGTTATGTGTACCTGCAGTTGAAGATACCGGGTCCTGAGGGGATCATTACTGTGCATGGAAACAGACAGATAGCTGCAGAATGTGACGAAGGAGATGCGGCCATGGCAGAGCACGCGTGTGCCAAAGAGGAGTTGAAAAGTTACAGGGCAAATCTTGACCCGGCAGATAATACGGTCCTGAAAAGGCCAACCACAGAAGACGATAGGGCGAAGTTCAAATCGGCCCAAGATACAAAGATGATAGATTTTGTGGAGGGGGACTCTTCCGAGCAGTTCTCCATAGGGTCAAACCTGACTGATAAATAGGAAAGCGCGCTCATCGAGTTCATCCGTGAGAATCGGGATGTTTTTGCATGGCCACCTAGTGACATGCCAGGTATTCCGACTGAACTCGCTGAGCACAAGTTACATGTTTACCCTAAAGCCCGGCCAGTAAAGCAGGGTATGAGAAAAATGAATGCTGATAGGAGAAAGGCCATTGGAGAAGAGATAGCCCGGCTTTTGGCAGCCGGCTTTATAATGGAAGTTTTTCACCCATAGTGGTTGGCTAACCCGGTTCTAGTGCTGAAGAAGAACAATGAGTGGAGGATGTGCATAAATTTCACCAGTTTGAACAGATTCTGACCAAAAGACCCGTTTACTTTGCCGCGTATCGATCAAATTGTTGATGCAGTGGCAGGAAGTAAGCTTCTGTGTTTTCAGGATGCTTACTCAAGATATCATCAGATCAAATTGAATAGAGAAGATTGGGAGAAGACCTCGTTCATTACACCCTTTGGTGCTTTTTGTTACAAGACCATGACCTTTGGACTGAAAAATGCAGGTGCCACTTATCAAGAGGCATATGATGCGTTTGAAGCTTTGAAGGTGTAGTTGTCCAAAGCGCCAGTACTTGCAGCGCCGGGTCCCAAGGAGCCCATGTTGCTGTATGTTGCTGACGGGCCTCAATCAGTGAGTGATGTGGTTGTGGTTGAACGCAAAGAGGAAGGCAAGGAACACCCGGTGCAAAGGCCGGTCTATTACGTCAGTGAGGTCTTGTCAGAAACAAAGCAGAGATATCCTCATTGGCAGAAGCTAGTGTTTGGTGTGTTCATGGCAAATAGAAAGTTGAAGCCATATTTTCAAGAGCATCCCATTACGGTGGTGAGCTCGATCCCACTTGCTGATATCATACGAAATTCTGAAGCTACAGGGAGAGTGGCCAAGTGGGCCATTGAGATGGGAGATTATCACATCAACTATGAGTCTCAGGCCTTGGTGGAGTTTCTCAATGATTGGAAACAGTTAAGTGTACCGTGGCTTGTTCCAAAAATCAGTCTTGGGTCATGCATTTTGACGGGTCCAAGCAGGAGCAAGGTTCAGGAGCCAGGGTTGTGTTAACTTCCCCAAAGGGAGAAAAGATGAGCTATGTTTTACAGATTCACTTTGATTGCTCCAATAATATGGCTGAGTATGAGGCTCTGTTACATGGTTTGAAGATAGCCCGGGAAATGGGCATCAAGTAAATCAGATGTTATGGAGATTCAGATCTCGTGGCTCAGCAAGTTTCTGGCACTTGGACTGAAAAGATGCAAAGATGACAGCTTACAGAAGAGAGGTGGACAGAGTTGCCGGGTTCTTTTCTGAATATCAAGTGGATCACATAGACCGGCGCAAAAATGATGCAGCTGATGCTCTGTCAAGACTCAGCTCCAAACGAGAGCCGGTTCCACCCAATACCTTCCTAGATGAGTTGTGAGTTCCATCAGTTAAACCTGAAGACGAGGAAGATTATGCGTATCTGGGTAACCCGGATTCTCAGTTAGTAGCAGCAGTACATGAGATTCATGAGTGGACAGAGCCGTATCTTGCTTATCTTATGAGGGGGCAGTTGCCCCAGCAAGAGATTGTAGCCCGACAAATTGTGCGCTGGGCCAAAGCTTACGTGGTCATTGACGATGAGCTTTACAAGAGAAGTATCTCTGGTCTGTTTCAGCGGTGTGTTTCACCAGAGGAAGGCCGGCAAATTTTGAGGGAGATACATGAAGGAGATTGTGGGCAACATGCCTCCACAAGATCACTGTTGGCAAAAGCATTCAGACACGGTTTTTTCTGGCTCACAGCGTATGAAGATGCAGAGCGTTTGGTGAGCAGATGTGATGGGTGTCAAAGATATGCGCGTCAGATTCATGTGCCGGCTCAGGAGTTGCGAACTATTCCTTTGACTTGGCCGTTTGTAGTTTGGGGTATGGACATGGTTGGACCCTTTCAAATGTCTCCTTGCAAGAAGACCCATCTTTTGGTGGCGGTTGATAAATTTACCAAGTGGGTTGAGGTGATGACAGCCACAAATTGCGAGGCAGTTACAACAGTTGTGTTCCTGAAAAGAATCATACACAGATTTGGGTATCCACATAGTATCATCACAGATAATGGCACCAATATGCACTTGGGGAAATGCAGAAGTTTTATGGAAGAAATGGCATAAGATTGGATGTAGCTTTAGTGTCTCATCCTCAAGCCAATGGGCAAGTTGAGAGATCTAATCAAGAGGTGCTCAAAGGTTTGAAGCCACGACTCCGGGTCCCGTGCATCAGGGTTGCTGGAGCTTGGGTAGAGGAATTACCATCAGTAGTTTGGGGCATCAACACAACACCCAACAGATCCACCAATATGACTCCTTTCTTCATGGTTTACGGGGCAGAAGTAGTGTTGCCGAGTGATATTATCCATGACTCACCGCGTGTGGCGGCTTATGTTGAGACAGAGAATGAGCAGAGCCGGCAGGATTCACTGGACCTGTTGGAGGAGCATCGGGAGAAAGCACTGAAAAGGTCGGCAATTTATCAGCAATATCTGAGGCGATACCATGCACGTCGGGTCAGAACTCGCACTTTCTAGGAGGGCGACCTAGTACTGCGATGGACGCAGAACAGAGATGGGATGCACAAGTTGTATCCTCCATGGGAGGGACCCTTCATTGTGAGCAAGAATTTGCACAATGGGTCTTACTATCTGGTGGATGCGAGAGAAAAGTCAGAAACTATCAATGACACTACAAGATCCACATTTTCAATGCAAGAGCGTGAGAGGCCATGGAACATTGCCCACTTACGCCCCTACTATACCTAGCAATAGGCCGCGTCATGATATGTAACACACGATGTAACAGACAGCAGGTTTCAGACGCGCACTTTTCCTTACCAGGGTACCTAAGGGGACTGGAAGGTTTTTAATGAGGCGGCTTGCTGACCTAACCTTTTCTATCAATGAAGTGAAGGTTGAACAGAAATTTGTGTTTTTTTACCAATTATTTACTTTCTTATATTATCCTTTATGTTTATTTGTTTCAGGTCTTGGGGTTAGCCATTGAAGTATCACAATGGCTCGCCTCAAGACCCGGATTAACTTTGCACTCAAGTCTCACATATAAGGTCTTGGGGGTTAGCTGTTCAAAGAGAGAACATCTAACCCAAGACCCGGCTCGTTTAATTTAGTTAAAGTTTATAAATTGAGGCTTGGGGGTTAGCTGTTCAAAGATGAACATCTAACCTCGTAACCCGGCCCATACTAGTTGTTGTTTATGCATGCTTTAGAATTACAGAGTTCTTTTTTGTTCTTGTTTTATGTCTGTTTAGTTATTTCTTTTTAAAAAAAGCTCTAGTGTTTGTACTATTACGATATCAAGTAAAGTCAGTTATATGGGTCAATGGGGTAAATGTGCAGAGTTAAGCCATTACTTTCCAGAACATTGACCCGGGTCTTGGGGGCTCTCGCTTAAATAGCCCGCAGTTGCAATCTCAAGACCCGGCCTTGATGCCATCAGTTTATTTCTTGGTTATCTTACTATTGAGCTCGATGTGACTCGCACTTATATGGCCTGATTGCTCACCTGGAAATTCAATCAACCATGATGCCTAAAAGGACTTGGCTTGACCCTGTTTTTTCAGAGAAGTTGCGACAGAGATATCCATGCGAAAGCCGGCTCATAGTTAAAGAAACCAAAAAGGTCATCTAAACCATCAAAGACTTGAAATTTAAACTAAAAGTTTTACCAGAGTTACAGATCAAAGTAGCATACGTGCACAGGCGCACGATCAAAATATGAGGCTGAAGTATTAAAGTTATTACAACACGCCTGTTCATGCCAAATGGATAAGTGTTTTCATAAAATTAATACTCGGTTCTCTCGACCGGGTCATTTGCTGCAGGGGTCCTGCTTGGTTGCTCTTGAGTCTTGGGGGCTTCTTCCTCTGTGGCAAGCTCGGTCTCAATGGCTTCCGGGTTTCCTCCTGCTGTTTCCAAGGCCGGTGTTTTCCAACAAATCAAGGCAAGGCATTGATCCTTGGGATCATCATCAGTGCTAACAGGTCAGCTTGGTGGAGTAATTGCAGGGGTGCCTGTGACTGCTGATTTCTGGGTCTGGCAACGTAGCATTTGTGGTGGAATCAATATCGTAGGCACGGGGTCTGGTGTATCGATGCGCCGGCTCTTCTTGTCGTATCCATGCTGGAATTTATCCAAGGATAAACCTTCAGCGATAACTGAGTCAGCATACCGGGTCTCCTTGCTTACAGCGGCAAGATCCTTGCCACCAAATTCCGTGTTGTCCAATTTGAATGGGGCAAACCCGCCAGCAAGCTTTGCGGGTCAAGATCTGGTTAATGCGCCTTGGCCAAGGCCATGACACGCATAGCACCTTTGCGGCAGCCACAGAGCTTCCACCAGGTCACCCACTCTGGAATTGTGGACAAGTGCCCGAGGAATTGCTTCAGTTGAGTTGGAGGAGACTCGAGGCCACGGGCAGCTGCTATAGCGCGTCCGGCTCCATAGTATAGTTGCCTCACCAAAGTTAGCAAAGCCCGGAGTTTGTTGTCAGGAGTTTCTATGTTGATAGCATTGCGGGGACCTGTCAAAAAGAGTATTATAGGAACTTTGGTAAGTTCATGGTTATAATTGCAGAGTTGTTTGAAGTAGTAAAGGGAAGAGTCTTACCCCAGATAGCAACAACAATATCAGCTAAAAGCTGCTTGAAAGAATTGTGGACTGGCTCCACCTCAGCCAATTTTTTCTCAGCAGCCTCAAGCCGAGTCTTCCAGTCCTCCTCATGATCTTCTATGTCCTTTTTCAAGGACATGTTTTCTTCTTTCACTTCAGTGAGGGAGGTCTCGAGGTCCCGGGTCTTTTCTTGGGCCTCAGCTTTCAGCCGGGTCTCAGTTGATAACTGCTCCTTGAGCTGCTGGATTTCTTGTGTGGCTTGGGACACATGTTGCTGCAAAATGAGGTTTGATCAGTGGAGTATAAAATTGGACAGTGAGAACTTTGCTAAGAAATTCAGAGTAACAAAGTCCCGGGTTGATGCAAGCATATAACCTGGCACTTGGGGTCTATCAGATTCGAAAGTTTCTTAAAAATAGATAAGAGTTTGTGTTATCAGAATTATAAGGTTGGCTCAGAAAGACAAGTCCCAGATTACTGCAAGCATGTAACCCAGCTCTTGGGGGCTGGGAAATTTGAAGCTCTCAGAAAGTAAAAGCTACGAGTCCTAGTATGATGTAAACAGACAAACTAGCACTTGGGGGCTAATTTATTTTAAGTTTTCTTTCAAAGCACCAAGCTTATTAAACAACTTAATCAAACTTGGAGCTTGGGGGTTAGGGAGTAAAGAAGAGAGTGATATTACCTCATGGCGCTACTTGACAGCAGTAACAAATTCAGCCTCAAGTCCTTTATGATGAGAGAGCCGGAGAAGTACTCAGAAATAAGAGCCGGCAGTTCCATGTTCTCAAGAGCCGGTTGCTCGGAGTAGACGATGGGCTCTTTTCCATGGGCACTTACTTTGGTTTTCACCTCTGGCTCCATAATTTTTGCCACCCAGTGGGTGGAGCTTCAGCAGTTATGGTCTGGGTACCTAGGTACTCAACCTCATCATTTGTGCCTGAACCAGACCCGGGAGATTTCTCAGGAGACTTTTTGGCTGGCTTGGCAGTGTCCAGGAAAGACCCGGCCGGAGTTTTGCCCGGGTCTACCCTAGGAGGAGAGGCTTGAGGGGAAGGTAGCTTCTCTTCCATTTCCTTCTATGGGGTCTCTTCCACAATTGTGTCATGTACATGAGCCTCTGTATGAGCAGGCTCGGGCATGACGGCATAGGAAGAAGACCCGGCTGCATCTAAAGGTGTAGCCTTCGCACTGCGCATAACAAAAAGAAGGGTCAGATGTGATAAAAAGAAATAAGAGTCAGAAAAATTCAAAGGATAGAAAATGTACCCGACATTGACGCGAAAATCCTCAGGCAGATTCACGCTGTCATCTGAAGAAACTGACAAAGATTGGGACTTAGAGACCCGGATTTTGCCAGCCAAGGGGTGCGAAGTACTAGGAGTCTTTTGTATTGACTTGGTCCAGCGAGACAGGGAGCACGAGGGGATACCTGTGTTCAAAGAATCCAGACTGACGCTGGACCGGGTCTTCCGGCGTTTGCTGGCTTCAGCCTCCTTGGCAGCGTCTTTATCCTGTCGAAGTGCTCGAGGTTGAGATGTGTTCATCATATAACTAGAAATGCGAGAATATGGCACACTTCTGTACTGCGGCTCTGGTCCTCTTATGGGAAAGGCTTGGAGCCGGTACTTCGATGACATCTGGAGCCGGCAAATTATCATTAGCCGGCTCAGCAGGATCTGGATAGGAAATAAAAATTTGATGGTTAATAAAACCTGAGGGAGCTTCATTCTCAATTAAATCGAGGAAGAGCCGGCTCGTGGAGTCAAGCTCACCTTCTTCTTCTTCCTCCTCATTGTTGGAGTCAGAAACATCATCACCCGGTTCAGACACGGGCGTATAATCGTCTTTCCACCATTCCGGGTCCTGGGAAGTGGATACAAGGTTAGAAAGAACAGTTATGAATCAAGGTGCAAGAAAAAGTGAAGTGGAGCTAAAAGTGAAATCATACTGTGGGAACCGGGTTATTAGCATAAAACATGGCAAGCCCGGTTTCAGCTATGATGGTCTTCTTTTCGCCAAGAAGAGTCTTGGCATTCTTGACAATCTGGTCCTCAAGAAGCGTTACCTCGGAGTAACGCATATCGTCTGTTGTAGACCCGGTGTATTGGTGAAACAACCGGGTCCTGATGCTCAGCGGCTGGATGAACCAGCCGATCCAGCACTTAACTAGGTCAGTGCCTCAGAGGCCATGCGCAAGGAGGGCCCTTGCCCGGGTCTTGATGTCAGCAAGAAGGACCCGATCCTCGTCACTGGCGAAACTATTCATCTTCTGGTTGAAGATCAGAGGAGAATTTCGGAAGGCCGGATAACGAGCGTCATCTGACTCAGGGGAGGTGTCTTTATAATAAAAGTAAGTGTTTTGCCACCCCTTTGGGTGGCTGGCAAGAATAAGAGCCGGAAAATTGTTAGTTTTCCGGCGTTGGATGGAAACACCACCGTAAGGGCCTAGAGGTTGCTTCTTACGAGAGGGATTGCAGTAAAAGATTTCTAAAAACAGTTCCAAGCTAGGAGCCATCTGGAGGTAATCCTCACAGAAAACAACAAAGTTGCTGATATTAAGGATGGAATTGGGAGGCCCATCGAAAGCAGTCAAGCCATAATATTTAAGGACTCGACGAAAGAACAAGGAGCCAGGAGGACGAAGACCACGAGTGACATGATCGAGGAGAACAACAATTTCACCTTTTTGCGGGGTGGGTCGTTTCTTCTCCTGGAGCTCGCCACTCGATTTCTTTCTTTGGGGGCAGCTCTCCTATGTTTACAAATGTCTGCAAGGTCAACTCCGTGACAGAGGAGCGGGTCCAGTTCACCGGAGCGGCGCTGGCCGCTGCGGCGGAGCTTGTGCCCTTCTTCGCTAGCTTCTTCACGGCCTTGGGGCCTCCAGCCTTGGTCTTCTCCTTCCCCATTGCTGCGGAGTTTTGGTGGAGATCGATGTTCGGGATGAACACGACGAACCCTAGCTATGGAATCGAATCGTGGAGAGGAGGTAGAGCTTGGTTTCGAGATGCGATTGAGCGAGGAATCGGATGAGCGGAGCTCCTGGATGGTTGGGAATGATTGCGGCGTTGCGTGCGTATGTGATTCGAGCTCGATTTGGATCTGGGAATGGCGGCGGCGCGAGATTGAAGATGAAGGGGCCAGGGAAATGGGGAAAGTGATCCTGTTTACCCTAGCCCTTAATTTATAAGGCACGGTGAAAACGCCCAAGGGGCATTGCGGTAAAAAGAAGAGTACGATGAGGATCTTTGACCTAGGTCAACGACAAACAGATAACGACAAGAGAGAGGATATTCATGATGAGATATCTGGAGATAGATTTGGAGAGAGAAAGACAAGATCTTTGACTAAGAGGTTGACTGACGATTCATATGTTCGATGGGCAAAATTATCGCTAAGTGTTGAGAAACAAAATTCACAGTAAGAAGACTCGGGAATGAAAAGCCGGGTTATAGAATGGCCGCCAAAATGAGCCGGCCTGGAGACAAAAGATTGATTGAAGCTAATGATTTATATATGCAAATATGTTTATGTTTTCAGGGGATTAACTTGAATAGCCCGGATGGCAATGCTTGAGCAAAAGGCACCAAGATTACAAGACAACTCAAGAATTCACCATCCTGTTATCCAAGCTAATCTGGGGGCTAATGTTGGGGGAAAGATAACCCGGTGTACCCATGAAGGAGAAAGAAGACCCGCCAGGCAGGAGGCCGGGCTTGGCCTGCTTTTCCAGTCATGGGCTGAACTTCACTATGGGCCGGTGCATTTGGCGGTAACCCGGCTTAAGGAAGGAAAGAACTAGAAGACCCGGAGGCGGTGCACGTCGCGGAGTCCAAGACCTGGAGATCATGAAGAGGTGGAGATAGATTAGAACTCCTAGTACAGGTATAGCCCGGCCTTACCATGTAAGATACCAGGAGACTCGGCCATCTATATAAGGGGCTCCTGGGTCATAGTTTAGGTCAAGCTTTTCATATTACGCAAAGTCCCACGAGAGAGAAACCATTGTAACCCTAATCGAGATCCGGCTCTGTTGTAGTAGCCGGGTTATCGATATCGAGATCAATAATAGAGTAGCTGGAAGTAGGTCTTTATCTCCAATGGAGAGGCCGAACCAGGGTAAACCCTTTGTCCCATCCACACAAAACAACCTCTCTGACACCAGTTTCGCCTGGCCCTCAACTCAAAGTTACCCTATGGTAACATATGCCGTGACAACCCCACGACACATTCGTTGACAACGACATACATAGCTAAAACTTATTTTATACTCTCTATATGATTTCAAAACTTAAAAGCTCTAGCACATGATTTTATCGCTGCTTCCCTCTGTGAAGGGCCTATCTTTTACTTTCATGTTGAGTCAGTAAACCTATTCCCTTCTATCTCAATCAAGCATTTGAGTTGTTGTGATTCAACCATCTATATGTTGATATTTTCAATCATGTCTTTTATGTTTCCTTGTGTAGCACAAAGCTTTTATCTGAATGAATATAACTTTGAAAGTTATCAATGACTGTAAAGGAGATTGTTATGATTGAGCATGTAAGTTCTGCAATATAAGCTCTAGTATAAAGACTCTGCTCGAAAGATAAGTACAATCTGTTAATTGTTCTCTGACCAAGAACAAAGTTTGCCATCACCAATTATGATTTTCTCTATGCACCTTATTGTGACTACCTTTACTTGTTTCAAGTTAAGTTATATGAAGGGAAGTTGTTGTCTAGAATGACTTGTGTATTAATAAATGTGATGCTTCTTTTCCGTATTTTGTTTATCGACACTTCGCTCCATAAACCTGTGGTCTTGTTTACTGAGCTCAGTTTTCGCTTGGGGACAAGCGAGGTCTAAGCTTGGGGGAGTTGATACGTCCATTTTGCATCACTATTTTATATCATAATTTACTGTTATTCATTGATATATTTCATATTTAGAGATGATACTTATGTTATTCTACCTATTTTGCATGTTTGATGATTATTGAGAATTAAACACCGGAGTCATATTTCTGCTGGAAAAAGGACCGTCAAGACACCATATTTCTGAAGATCAATAATTCGAGGAAAACATCCAGAAGTTCCTATTTTGTCAGATGTCGGAGGCAGCCAAAAGGGGAGGCCAAGGTGGGCCACCATGGGCCCTCACCATGTGGTGGCGCGGCCCACCTTGCCCTCGCGCGGCCATGTGGTGAGGAGGCCCAGGCCCACCTCTGCCAGCCCCCTTTCGTGTACATCATCCCTAGGAAACCCTAAGCCTAGGGGGACGTCGTGGAAATATTCCGCCGCCTCCACGAGGCGGAAAACACCAGAGAGAAAAAAGCTCTTCGGCAGGGAGAAATTCCTTCCCGGAGGGGGGAAATCGTTGCCATCGTCACCGTCATTGAGCTAGACTTCATTGGGATCGTCATCATCATCATCTCCACCGCCAGCACCATCATCTCCGCCGCTCCACTCCGTTCCGCTGTAACATCTAGGGTTGAATCTTGTCTAGTTCATAGGGGAAGCTTTCTTGGTGTTAATTACTCCTTGTGGTTGATGCTATTGAGTGAAACCGTTGAATTAAAGTTTATGTCCAGATTGTTATTCATCATTATATCACCTCTGATCATGTTCCATATGATGTCTTGTGAGTAGTTCGTTTAGTTCTTGAGGACATGGGAGAAGTCTTGATGTTAGTAGTGAATTATGTTGAGTAATATTTAATGGTTTGATATTTAAGTTGTGGTGTTATTCTTCTAGTGGTGTCATGTGAACGTCGACTACATGACACTTCACCTTTATGGGCCTAGGGGAATGCATTGTGTATTCGGTTGCGAATTGTGGGGTTGCCGGAGTGACAGAAACCTAAACCCCCGTTGGTATATCGATGCATGAGGGATAGCAGGATCTCAGAGTTTAAGGCTGTGGTTAGATCTATCTTAATTACTTTCTTATATTTGCGGACGCTTGCAAGGGGTATAATCACAAGTATGTATTAGACCTAGGAAGCATTAGCATAGGTTCACTCACACAACACTTATCAAAACAATGAAGATTAATCAACTCTATGAAGCGAAAGCACTTGACAAAACTCCCGTGTGTCCTCAAGAACGTTTGGTCATCATAAGTAAACCTACCGGCTTGTCTTTTGCTGTAGAAAGGATTAGGCCACTCGCTGCAACTATTATTACTGCATTTTATTTTCTTGTACTTTATTTATCTACTATATCAAAAATCCATAAAAACTTGTCTGCTAGTATTTACAGTGAATTCCATATCAAAACTGCTTGTCAACACCTTCTACTCCTCATTGGGTTTGACACTCTTATTTATCGAAAGTACTATGATACACCCCCTATACTTGTGGGTCATCACTCGCGGACCGCTGCGCGCGGGCAGAAGAAGGTGTGAGGGAAGATGAGCCTGAAGACAAGGCCACTGCTGCCAGGAACAAGAAGCGGGATGCTGGTGCTGACAAGCGTGTCTTCGTCACCGAGCCACTCGCGAAGAAGGTCAAGCCCATCACCACCGAGGAAGAAGAAAACGATCCATGGTGCCACATCCACCCAGACAGCAACCATGCGCTCAAGGACTGTCGCGCGCTATGGTACCTCGCCGAGCGTGAGCAGCGTCGAACTGGAGGAGCCGAACATGACGGCTGCTACAACTGCGGCCTTGCCGGGCACATCGCTCGAGATTGCCCCACGGGTCGCCAAGGCGGAGGCGGCCGTGGCCGGAATCGGGGTGGTGGCCGCGGAGGCCGAGGAGGAGGGCACGGTGTCGAGGATATAGGATACGGATATCCTGACATATGATAAATGCGGCCCAACATGGAGAAGGCCCAACAAGGCGACTTAACGTTTTGAGTCGCACAAGGACTCCACAAACCGACTTGTAATAGAAACCCTAGTTTTTATCCTACTAGGACACCACGTGTAAGCCTGCCCCTTCCACCTATATAAGGAGGGGCAAGGCACAAAAAAGGCTCTCAGATCTCAATGGACTAGAGACAACAAAACAGAGAGAGCCGCCTCATCGGCGACTCGCTCATCGGCATACGGAATAAGATCTAGCCACAAACAACATGTAGGGCTTTTACCGGACGATGTTTCCCGGAGCCTGAAGCTGTATAAATCTTTCTCTCGTGTGCAAACCCACCTCGACGATCTCCATGCGTGTTTAATCCCACACCTACGAAGTCGTCTTGAGATGACATGTGCCGTGACAATCCCACGACAGTTGGCGCCCACTGTGGGGCTACGTGCGCGTGGATTCATATTTCGATGGGTCCAAACTTCATCAGCCAACGGCGACAACAACACCATCCTCATGGACGGCTGATCAAATCGAGGTCAAAGTTTTCGGCTCATATGCTGTGTCTCGACAATCCGCCGAAGCGCTAATGTCGCCGAGAAGACAGGAACGACAGAGCTCCGATCCGTAGCGAAGCAGCCTCTGCCTTTTTGCTGAGATCGTGTACGTCTCGGAAATTACCAAAAGCATGGGAAGAAAAAAAAATTGGTACTGCTTCTCACGTGAAGACAAGCCCTAGTATTATTCTGCCTGGCACAAGGATCGAGGACATCTAGTAGTCAAGGAAGGAAAGACGAAAACCAAGTTGTCAGCCATTGCTCCAATCATCCGGTGGATTACTCAAAAAAATATCAAGTGCTACCGGGTCCAAATAAAGGAAAAAAGTCGTTGTATGGAGGCTCACGGAAGGATCCATCAGCTCGGGTTATCAACACGCGACTCTAAAAAACAGCTGCGATACTGCGACTCAAACAGTTCGACGACCTGGACGCGGAAGTACGTCCGGCTCGACGCGTTGGCTCCAGATTAGCTGATTTTTTACGACGGTCCGCGTCTTACTCTGCATCCTAAACAACACACGTGTGGGAGTCGGCATCAGCATTACCCTCGCGCACAAGCTGATCAGATCAAGATTCATCAACATGTTCTGTGAGCACCGTCAGCAGGAATTGCGGCCCAGCGATGTTCGGCGTTCCACCAAAGAAAGGAAAAAGCCATCTAGATAGTTGCGCCCGCGTTGCATGGAAAGTGCCATACTCCGGCGCATCTGCTACCTATTTTAGAAAGAGAAAAAGATAAGTCGCTACTACACGGCGTGACTCAAACATGAAGACAATAACTAGAACTACTGCTAGTTTGAAGCACGCACGGACCAAGGAAAGGAAAGTCGCCAGCTGCTACAATCGCTGATTCTTCCCAAATATCAAAGTGTCAGCTGATCAAAAGATGGACACGTGAGTAAAAAAAAAGGGGGGTACGGAAGGAAGCGGTCGGTTCAAGTTATCAGCGTGACTACTGCTGACTCGCGGTAGGCGATTTGTGTTCCATCACGGCTCACCACCGCGGATGTCTCCGACCTCATCCCGTCATGACCAGCTTCACCAACAATCATCTCCAGAGATAGAAAGAAAAAACAAAGCCAGGATCGTTCCAAGTTTCAAAGACATAAATCACGTACACATCTTGGCAAAAGAAAAAGAAAATCAGTGGTTTGCTTGGCGGTTTGCACGTTCATGTACCTAATGAAGCACATACATGGAGCGAGTCGGGTCAGGAGGACTCGGACGATTTCGTTTTCAACGGTTCGACATCAGCAAGGGTCGCGACTCAAGCTGTGACCATCAACACCCCTATCGCAAGCAGCTCATCCAAATCAACAACGACGGTGACTTACCGTCGGATCAGCCAGGCGATTTGTGCGCCCGGATTTCTTCACACGCACAGTTGGTTTGATTTTTGGAGAAAACGGCGGCTCACCGAATCTGTGATGGCTCGCGATGATTGGCTTAAAACAAAAGAAAAGAGGAAAGGGGCAAGGACCAATCTCACAGCATGATCACGATTTATGTGCATGGATCAGATCGCTCCTACTATCAATCTCTCTCACCTACTACTCAAAATTATTTTGAATATTTTTGTAACAACCCAAGTTTTTCAAAAAGTTAAAAAATCAGAATAATTGAAAACTTTCGAAAACTATTATGTATTTTACTTTGAAAAGAAAATTCATGCATACATTCATCATCATATAGCATTGTTTGCATTTGGTTATTGTAAAAGTGGGAAATAAATTTCCACTTGAAAACATAGTTAAGAAAATATATTAGTAGAGCAATTATGCTCCAATTTTCTTTTGACTTTTATGTATTGTTCTTTTAATGTTTGCTTGTGATTGTTTGTATCTGTTGAAATATATATTTTTGCAAATGTTTATCTTGTGGTATCCAAGTTTTATTTAAGCCACATTTGATTGATTTAAAAACATATTTTAAATTTGACATCAAGTGTCATATTGTTTATTAAAATCCTAGTTTGGAAATCAAATGATTTCTATTTGAAAAAGTGTGTGGGGTTGTGAATAGTTTGTATGTATTGATAATTATTCTATTACTTACCTATTCTATATTTTCAAGTTTTATAATTTTGCTTTTGAAAGAAAATATTAATTTGGATTCTAAAATGAGTTTTGAATTCATTCTGATTTATCAAACCCTTTTTAAACTAATGGAGTTTTATGCAAAACTATTTTATTGAGTGATATAAATCATATTACTCATATTTTGCTTTGGTTTAAAATATAAGTTTAAAAGGAATTTATAAAACCCTATAGTTTCAAATGACATTATTATGTCCAAAACCCATTTAAACACATTTCAAAAATTTAGTTTACAAAATGTCTTGGAATTTGTGTTTTGAAAGTTGCAAGACAAAGAGTTTGATTTTACAAAATTTTAGAAACTGGTTTGAGTCCATTTGGACATTTATTTTAAAAGATATTAGAGTTTCCTTTTTGAAAAAGAAAATTTCTGAATAAAACAAAATAGGATGCCCTATCTATCGCACGGTGCAGCTCGTAGAAGCCCAACAGCAGCCCAGGCCCGCCTTGTCCCTTGCTCTGAATGACATGTGGGCCCCACCACTGACGCCATCAGTGACGTCATCAGCTTCAACCTCCAGTCCAAGAAATCCTCTCTGAATCCTCCTCAAAATCCGGATCGATTGCGTTCGTTTAAACGAGATTTATCTGCTCCCTTTGGCCCCCATATATACCCCGCGCCACCCTCTTAGTTTTGCCCCAAAACCCTAACCCTAAAGCGCCGCCAGGCTAGCAAGATTCCTCGCCGGAGTTCATACCCGCCGCCATCGTGTTTTCTTCTTTCCGGTGAGTTTGGTACACGCCTAGACCCGAGACCCCGCTCAACCTCTCCCCCACGACTAGACGCATCACCCAAATTTTTGTTTTAATTTTGTTTCGTCTCAGCTCGACGCACAAGCCTCGACTAGAGCTCGTCGGCGTCTGCACCACGCCTTCCCGGCCACGCCGCTGTTCCAGGAGGTGAGCAAGGACGCCGACATCTTCATCACCTTCCCCGTGCCGCGCCGCGTCCAGTGGTGATCCTCCCCGAGCCTGCGGAGCACCGGAGCGCCGCCGCCGTCCAAGCTCGTGTCGCCGGCCACCACAACGCCATTGTCCGGTGACCTAGCGCCGCCCACGGTGAGACCTCGCTCCTGGACCATTAGATCTGCATCGCACGGCTAGGATTAGATCCAAACGCGAATCGGTACCGGTCAACCGCAGTGCGCCACGTCGGCATGTGTCCCACGTGTGCCCGCATCTGCCCGTCCGCGCCGCGCCCGCACCCGTCCGTCTGCGCCGCCGCCCGCATCTGCCCGTCAGAGGAAGCGCACCAATCAGCGCCCGCCACGTCGCTCGAGGACTTCAGCGCGAAGATTCTTTCATGTTTTCTTTACGTTTTAGCCCCTGCGCATCACAGATTAGTCCCTGCATTTTCAATCACTTATTATTTTTTACTCGTTTATCCAAATTTTATGAAAAATATATTTTTGGAAACCTTATAACTTGTAGAAACTTTTGGTATACTTATTTTAAGGTTTTGTCGAAAATAATTTAGATAAATTTTAAAAGTTGTTTAAATAGTATTTTGGCTATATTTTGAATTTAAAAGTAGATTTTTGAGCAAACTCTTTTGCCATAGTTTTGTATGCAAAAGTATTGGCCGTAGGACTGCTCTACTATTTTTGTAAAAGTATTTTCTATGGTTTTTGTAATTAATATTGATTAATTGCTTTTTAGGTGTTATTTTAATAATTAAACTTGATTAAAATTATTTTTCTTCATCTATTCGACTAATAAAATGACTTAGTCATATTTTTATTACTCTAGTTAGAAAAAGTACTCAAAATTATTTTACCTCTCCAAACAACGTATTTTCTTCCTTAGAAAATATTTGATAAAATTTTTACAACACTTTTCCTTAGAAAAATTTCCACATCTTAAAAGTGCTAAAATCTTTTCCTTAGAAAAATTTAGCATCTTGAAAACTTAGTTGTTTTGGAATATTTCCTAAGTGTTATTTTGACAAGTGTTTGTCCTTAGAAATTTTATCAACTATTGTTTTAAAGTATTTTTCCTTAGAAAATTTAGCAACTATGTTGTGTTTACTTTCCTTAGAAATTATTCGGACTTATTGTTTGACCTTTGGTCCTTAGTTATTTTTGGACCATATTACTTGCTTGCATTCCTTAGAGCATTTTCATAAGCATGGCATGCATGTTAAGTCCTTAGCATTATTTGTGTACATCTTACATGACTTCCTCCTTAGAAATTTTGAGGATGCATGTTAGCCTTTTTGACTCCCTTGTCAAAACCACTAAGTTAGGACTTAGCATGAAAACAAGACTACAGAAGCATCTCCAAGAAGAAATGACTTAGAAGAAATCAAGAGAAAGTTCATGAAGACCAACCAGCTACATTTTTCCAAGTCTTCCTTCCCTTTCTCTCTTTCCTTCTCCCTCTCTTAGACTTCATGGTGGCTAAGTTATATTCAAGATCAACCTTCTGCCAACATCATCAAGTCTTCAGAATCAACAAGTCCACAAAGTGCAATGAAGTCATCACATCAAGTAAAACTACAAGGAAGCAAGGAGAAGAATTTTTAGAAGACCAACTACTTCTTTTCTTTCTATCTTCTTTCCTTCTATTATTGTCTCACTTTGGACATAGACCAAGTTCTTTGTGTTATGATTAAGTCCCTAGAGTGCTAATTGAATACCATTGAAGATCAATGAAGCTACAAAGGAGTTGAAGGTTATTTGAAGACCAAAATTATGAAGACTTAGAGTAGCCTTACAACCTTTCAAGTTGTTGTTTTAGCATTGTTATGTTTACTCAACCTTTACCTTGCCTTAGCCTTTTTGGAATAAGTTGTTTTATGTCTTATCCTTATTGTGTTATGTATGTCTTTCACATCATAAATCATTCTGCATCTCATGCATGTCATATTTTCTTAAATGTTGGTTGGCTGCATATTTATGGTGTATTGTTTGGTGTGTTAGAAATTTCGGAGAGAGACGAAGGTGGTTGCAACTGCTACTTCTACACTTCTGTTTGCCAAGGCAAGTGGCACACCCCCATAAATTTCCTAAGTATTTTTCTATGCATGACTTAGTGTATTTCTTTATATGCATGTGTAGGATAGTATTGCTATGCTAAAACTACTATCTCCTTTACACTAGTTGTGTCTAGAATCCTATTGATAACTTAGTAGAATTATTGATGCTATGCAAAGGTGTTTTATTGAAAAGTTAAATACTACTAAGTTAATTTATCACCTGGGTGGATTTGGGCTTGCATGGCTGTCAGAGTTGAGTGTTTATTCACTTGTGGATTGCCACCTAGGATTAAAGGGACCAATGTTTCACTAAGTGAAGTTGCTTACCGTGCAGCCATTAGTCATATGGGCTCTGGCTAGATGGATTAAGTTGCGTGGACTCATCCCGACTTGACAGGTGGTGGTAGAAGGTTAGATGGGAGCGCGTCAAGGCGGCATGGGATGGGAAAATGCTTATGAAAAGTCTCGTCTCAACTCTCTCCTTTTCCTTAGCACAAATTGAGTGCTTGAGGATATTTTGGGTTTGTTGGTTCTAATGGTGAAAGTGCACAACCTCTGCAGAGTTAAAACTAAGTACTTAGCCGTGTCCCCGGTTATGGACAATTCAAGCAGCTGATCAAGTATGTCAACGGAGGCTCCCAACAACTTATTTCTCTAAGTAAAACTTGATGGGTAAATAAGGGTAGACGAGACTATGGATTTCATGCCATATTGTCTCGAACATTTGAAGAAAATGTTTTACAAAGTGTTAGGCAAAATTAGCTTTTATGCAAAATAGCCTTGAACTCCACCAGCCAAATATGCATATAGGCTATAGAGTTATTCCATTAAGTGTCCACATAGTGTCACTTGCCAGATCCATTTTTAAATGGTATCTGACCCACTCTGTTGCAAAATTTTATTTGTTGTAGATTGTTCAGTTGACGAGTGAGTTTACGTTAAGGGTTTTCGAGTCTGCAACCAACATGTTTTCGCCTGTGGCACATGCTAAGGATGAGGACTCCATGAAGATTATATTCCGCTGCTTTACTCTTTCAAGCTAGCTATATGCTATGCAAGTTGTAATGAATATTTTACCAAGTTTGGATCATTCGATGTAATAATGATACTTTGTTGTGATACTACATCTTAAACTGTGTGTGCAAATGAAACGATCCAGGGGTTTGCACTATACGCAGGTACCTTGCCATATTTTAAGTGCAGGTATGCTACAGATGGTATCAGAGCACTGTGTTGCCTGTAGATTCGAGACCCTAGACATGGATAGAAATAGGATTGACCATAGGATTAAAATCTATTTTTATTCAGGTTACTAAAAACAAAACTTTTCATTTTATCTTTCTAGTACTCTCATCTACTATCAACCTTCTAGAAAATTCTTATCTTATTCTAGATGACCTACCTCTATGTATCCATGAAGACATGTTTGGTGATGACTAAGAGTAAGTCTGATACTTCATGGAGAAATGCTACGACTGAACATGAAGCACTACCTGCATGGAAAATCATTGAAGTAATCAGATTATGAGCTCAAGCACTTAGAAGATTTTGAAGAAAGCTGAAGAAGAACTTGAAGCACTCAAGATGGAGATAGACTAGAAACTATCACCTTATTAGAACAACGACATCGTGTTAGGGTATTAATCATACCAACTTAGGTTGTATGCCAATATAGATTGTTTTTCCATGTTTGAACCTTGTGGCTTTTGTTGATTAGATGTTGTTTGTAAGATGTTTTGCCTTGATCTTCTGTGTTGCGTAGATTTCTTCCTTAGCATCTTTCTATCTTTACTCATCTATGCTAAACCCAAACAGATGCCTCGCCAAAGCACCAACGATGATGAGATGAAAAATGCAATTCAACTTCTAGAAGTTCAGAATCAGATGATGCAACTCATGGCCCAGAATCAAGTCAACAACCACAACAAAGAGATATCCCAGGAAATGCAACAACTGTTGGACAACCAAACCCACATTGTGCAGATGATGTGTCACAACATGGCCAACAATAAGGTCAACTCACCACAGATTGACATTTGTAACGAGGAGTTCAAAGGAAGTACTTTGACAAAACCTCACGCCTGCAAAACGTGTGGAGAAATAGGACACACATCCAAGGAATGTCATGATAAATGGCCCCATGGTGTCTCAATCTATCCCATCGACAGATGCCCTACAACCATGGTTACTTGCTTTTTGTGTGAGGCAACAAATCATATCCCATCACAATGTCAACTCTATTCCATAGTGCAGCAAGTTAGGCAGCAAATACAAGAGGGGATGCAACATGCTATCAGGAAGACCTTGGAAGCAGAAGAATCAGAGAAGAAACTCCAAAACAACCCCCTCAAGAGAGACATTAGTCAAGTGATGTGCTTCAAATGCAAGAACACAAGGCACTATGCCAATAACTGCCCCGAGAAGATGAATGAAGCCAGACTCAGAACTCACCCCCACACTTCGAAGGTCACCACTAAATGTTGTTACTCATGTGAAGAGGAAGGTCATTTTTCTCGGGATTGTCCCATCAAGCGAACCAGATCGTTAGCCTTTGTGATAGAATATGATAAACAAGAGATAGAGTACCTTTTAGCACTACAAAGACCTAAAAAGAACATAAAGCGGAGTTACAATAAACATCTTTCTCAGCCTTCATTCAAAAGACACATTACTCCTGATGTGAACCATGTTCACAAATATGGGAATCACCATGGTGGAAGAAGTCACCTCAAGCATCTTGATCACAATGGTGGATTCAAGGGAAACAATGGAGACCACAAGGGAAATGGACATGCTGGCCATCAGCATAATAATGGACAGCACCGCCCAAATTCCGAGTTCAAGAGAGATATCAGCCAAGTGCTTTGCTACAAGTGCGGTAACAAGGACCATTATGCCAATGAGTGCCCAGAAAAGAAAAAGACAGAAGAAAATGCCAAGTCAAAGCCTTTTGGTAAAGGATATGTGAACCACACCAAGGTGGAAGAAGTGTTTGAGGAACCTAGCTTGGTGAACGGTATGTTATCAATCAAGTTTGCATCTTGAAGTTGAATGCCAACACAAATTTCTTTTAAGGGTGGTAGCCACCCAGATATCCCAGTCACAACCTTTTGCTAGCCTTCTCGAATCTCGGGGACGAGATTCCTTTTAAGGGTGGTAGTATGTAACATCCCAAGTTTTTCAAAAAGTTGAAAAATCAGAAAAATTTAAAACTTTTGAAAACTATTATGTATTTTGCTTTGAAAAGAAAATTCATGCATACATTCATCATCATATAGCATTGTTTGCATTTGGTTATTGCAAAAGTGGGAAATAAATTTCCACTTGAAAACATAGTTAAGAAAATATATTAGTAGAGCAATTATGCTCCAATTTTCTTTTGACTTTTATGTATTGTTCTTTTAATGTTTGCTTGTGATTGTTTGTATCTATTGAAATATATATTTTTGCAAATGTTTATCTTGTGGTATCCAAGTTTTATTTAAGCCACATTTGATTGATTTAAAACCTATTTTAAATTTGACATCAAGTGTCATATTGTTTATTAAAATCCTAGTTTGGAAATCAAATGATTTCTATTTGAAAAAGTGTGTGGGGTTGTGAATAGTTTGTATGTATTGAGAATTATTCTATTACTTACCTATTCTATATTTTCAAGTTTTATAGTTTTGCTTTTGAAAGAAAATATTTATTTGGATTCTAAAATGAGTTTTGAATTCATTCTGATTTATCAAACCCTTTTTAAACTAATGGAGTTTTATGCAAAACTATTTTATTGAGTGATATAAATCATATTACTCATATTTTGCTTTGGTTTAAAATATAAGTTTAAAAGGAATTTATAAAACCCTATAGTTTCAAATGACATTATTATGTCCAAAACCCATTTAAACACATTTCAAAAATTTAGTTTACAAAATGTCTTGGAATTTGTGTTTTGAAAGTTGCAAGACAAAGAGTTTGATTTTATAAAATTTTAGAAACTGGTTTGAGTCCATTTGGACATTTATTTTAAAAGATATTAGAGTTTCCTTTTTGAAAAAGAAAATTTCTGAACAAAACAAAATAGGATGCCCTATCTATCGCACGGTGCAGCTCGTAGAAGCCCAACAGCAGCCCAGGCCCGCCTTGTCCCTTGCTCTGAATGACATGTGGGCCCCACCACTGACGCCATCAGTGATGTCATCAACTTCAACCTCCAGCCCAAGAAATCCTC
This sequence comes from Poa pratensis, assembly GCA_947311845.1. Taxonomy (NCBI): domain Eukaryota; kingdom Viridiplantae; phylum Streptophyta; class Magnoliopsida; order Poales; family Poaceae; genus Poa; species Poa pratensis. The sequence continues at coordinate 85,051,360 of CAMZMU010000052.1, read as the reverse complement.
TCCGAATCCTTCTCAAAATCCAGATCGATTGCGTTCGTTTAAACGAGATTTATCTGCTCCCTTTGGCCCCCACATATACCCCGCGCGGCCCTCTTCGTTTTGCCCCAAACCCCTAACCCTAAAGCGCCGCCAGGCTAGCAAGATTCCTCGCCGGAGTTCATACCCGCCGCCATCGTGTTTTCTTCTTTCCGGTGAGTTTCGTACACGCCTGGACCCAAGACCCCGCTCAACCTCTCCCCCACGACTAGACGCATCACCCAAATTTTTGTTTTAATTTTGTTTCGTCTCAGCTCGACGCACAAGCCTCGACTGGAGCTCGTCGGCGTCTGCACCACGCCTTCCCGGCCGCGCCGCTGTTCCAGGAGGTGAGCAAGGACGCCGACATCTTCATCACCTTCCCCGTGCCGCGCCGCGTCCAGTGGTGATCCTCCCCGAGCCAGCGGAGCACCGGAGCGCCGCCGGCGTCCAAGCTCGTGTCGCCGGCCACCACAACGCCATTGTCCGGTGACCTAGCACCGCCCACGGTGAGACCACGCTCCTGGACCATTAGATCTACATCGCACGGCTAGGATTAGATCCAAACGCGAATCGGCACCGGTCAACCGCAGCGCGCCACGTCGGCATGTGTCCCACGTGTGCCCGCATCTGCCCGTCCGCGCCGCGCCCGCACCCGTCCGTCCGCGCCGCCGCCCGCATCTGCCGTCAGAGGAAGCGCACCAATCAGCGCCCGCCACGTCGCTCGAGGACTTCAGCGCGAAGATTCTTTCCTGTTTTCTTTACGTTTTAGCACCTGCGCATCACAGATTAGTCCCTGCGCTTTCAATCACTTATTAATTTTTACTCGTTTATCCAAATTTTATGAAAAATATATTTTTAGAAACCTTATAACTTGTAGAAACTTTTGGTATACTTATTTTGAGGTTTTGTCGAAAATAATTTAGATAAATTTTAAAAGTTGTTTAAATAGTATTTTGGCTATATTTTGAATTTAAAAATAGATTTTTGAGCAAACTCTTTTGCCATAGTTTTGTATGCAAAAGTATTGGCCGTAGGACTGCTCTACTATTTTTGTAAAAGTATTTTCTATGGTTTTAGTAATTAATATTGATTAATTGCTTTTTAGGTGTTATTTTAATAATTAAAATTGATTAAAATTATTTTTCTTCATCTATTCGACTAATAAAATGACTTAGTCATATTTTGATCACTCTAGTTAGAAAAAGTACTCAAAATTATTTTACCTCTCCAAACAACGTATTTTCTTCCTTAGAAAATATTTGATAAATTTTTTTACAACACTTTTCCTTAGAAAAATTTCCACATCTGAAAAGTGCTAAAATCATTTCCTTAGAAAAATTTAGCGTCTTGAAAACTTAGTTGTTTTGGAATATTTCATAAGTGTTATTTTGACAAGTGTTTGTCCTTAGAAATTTTATCAACTACTGTTTTAAAGTATTTTTCCTTAGAAAATTTAGCAACTATGTTGTGTTTACTTTCCTTAGAAATTATTCGGACTTATTGTTTGACCTTTGGTCCTTAGTTATTTTTGGACCATATTACTTGCTTGCATTCCTTAGAGCATTTTCATAAGCATGGCATGCATGTTATGTCCTTAGCATTATTTGTGTACATCTTACATGACTTCCTCCTTAGAAATTTTGAGGATGCGTGTTAGCCTTTTTGACTCCCTTGTCAAAACCACTAAGTTAGGACTTAGAATGAAAACAAGACTGCAGAAGCATCACCAAGAAGAAATGACTTAGAAGAAATCAAGAGAAAGTTCATGAAGACCAACCAGCTACATTTTTCCAAGTCTTCCTTCCCTTTCTCTCTTTCCTTCTCCCTCTCTTAGACTTCATGGTGGCTAAGTTATATTCAAGATCAACCTTCTGCCAACATCATCAAGTCTTCAGAATCAACAAGTCCACAAAGTGCAATGAAGTCATCACATCAAGTAAAACTACAAGGAAGCAAGGAAAAGAATTTTTAGAAGACCAACTACTTCTTTTCTTTCTATCTTCTTTCCTTCTATTATTGTCTCACTTTGGACATAGACCAAGTTCTTTGTGTTATGATTAAGTCCCTAGAGTGCTAATTGAATACCATTGAAGATCAACGAAGCTACAAAGGAGTTGAAGGTTATTTGAAGACCAAAATTATGAAGACTTAGAGTAGCCTTACAACCTTTCAAGTTGTTGTTTTAGCATTGTTATGTTTACTCAACCTTTACCTTGCCTTAGCCTTTTTGGAATAAGTTGTTTTATGTCTTATCCTTATTGTGTTATGTGTGTCTTTCACATCATAAATCATTCTGCATCTCATGCATGTCATATTTTCTTAAATGTTGGTTGGCTGCATATTTATGGTGTATTGTTTGGTGTGTTAGAAATTTCGGAGAGAGACGAAGGTGGTTGCAACTGCTACTTCTACACTTCTGTTTGCCAAGGCAAGTGGCACACCCCATAAATTTCCTAAGTATTTTTCTATGCATGACTTAGTGTATTTCTTTATATGCATGTGTAGGATAGTATTGCTATGCTGAAACTACTATCTCCTTTACACTAGTTGTGTCTAGAATCCTATTGATAACTTAGTAGAATTATTGATGCTATGCAAAGGTGTTTTATTGAAAAGTTAAATACTACTAAGTTAATTTATCACCTGGGTGGATTTGGGCTTGCATGCCTGTCAGAGTTGAGTGTTTATTCACTTGTGGATTGCCACCTAGGATTAAAGGGACCAATGTTTCACTAAGTGAAGTTGCTTACCGTGCAGCCATTAGTCATATGGGCTCTGTCTAGATGGATTAAGTTGCGTGGATTCATCCGACTTGACAGGTGGTGGTAGAAGGTTAGATGGGAGCGCGTCAAGGCGGCATGGGATGGGAAAATGCTTCCGAAAAGTCTCGTCTCAAGTCTCTCCTTTTCCTTAGCACAAATTGAGTGCTTGAGGATTGTTTGGGTTTGTTGGGTCTAATGGTGAAAGTGCACAAGCTCTGCAGAGTTAAAACTAAGTACTTAGCCGTGTCCTCGGTTACGGACAATTCAAGCAGCTGATCAAGGATGTCAACGGAGGCTCCCAACATCTTATTTCTCTAAGCAAAACATGATGGGTAAACAAGGGTAGACCAGACTATGGATTTCATGCCATATTATCTCGAACATTTGAAGAAAATGTTTTACAAAGTGTTAGGCAAAATTAGCTTTTATGCAAAATAGCCTTGAACTCCACCAGCCAAATATGCATATAGGCTATAGAGTTATTCCATTAAGTGTCCACATAGTGTCACTTGCCAGATCCATTTTTAAATGATATCTGACCCACTCTGTTGCAAAATTTTATTTGTTGCAGATTGTTCAGTTGACGAGTGAGTTTACGTTAAGGGTTTTCGAGTCTGCAACCAACATGTTTTCGCCTGTGGCACATGCTAAGGTGAGGACTCCATGAAGATTATATTCCGCTGCCTTACTCTTTCAAGCTAGCTATATGCTATGCAAGTTGTAATGAATATTTTATCAAGTCTGGATCATTCGATGTAATAATGATACTTTGTTGTGATACTACATCTTAAACTGTGTATGCAAATGAAACGATTCAGTGGTTTGCACTATACACAGGTACCTTGCCATATTTTAAGTGCCGGTACGCTACAATTTTATTTCATATGCTAATCGCTTTGTTACATTGCGAGGGCAAGAACTATATTGAAGATCGATGTTGTCGCTGCAGTCACGCACATCTCCGACGCATTTCCATCGACCAGCACAATTCCATCTCGCCTATGAGTCGACAAGCATGATTGTTCTCCATGCTACATGAAGATTTGTGACTTAAATTCCTCTCAGCATGCCAGGTGATATCTATTCGATCATTGGCTTCATGTTAAGCATTAATTAAGCATGAACGACCTAAGTGCACGACGATAAACACTTTGCCTAGTTTATTACGTTACGAGTCAAGGGAGTTCGCACGCTACACTCCTATTTAATTAATCAGATCAGATTATACTTGACATGGATGCTAATCTCTGACTATGATTGATCTAAATGAGAGGAACCTGACAGAAACAAAGAATTCGACGTTCTCAAGGAGCACGAACGACACAACTCTGGTTGCCAGATCAATTATGCATCAAACTGGAACAACGCCCGGAGACGAAAAGGCTTCGGCCGTAACCAACCATATCGTCAGATCGCCATTTATCACACCAACATCGGTTAACCTCGGTTATCAATACGCATGTCAACTTTGATTATTTACATCCATGCATCTATTTCCCCCATCTTTGGTTACACACCAGTCAGAACATATATTCAAAGTTATCAATTATTTTTATCATCATATATCGCATTTCTTTGTGAGGAATAATCTGATGCTGCAGAAAAACAACCAAGCCACGTCTGGCTAAATATCATAAATATGGTCAGCACTTTGTTGACCCGCCCTGGTTGGATTCAAATGCCATCGCGGCCTACTTCGTCTTCGATGAATCGACATCTACGATCTGCAGGTCATATCGCACCATCAACGATGGGAGAATAAAAATAAGCTAAGTCGCTTTCATGCTTAAATTTCATAGCTTTCTGCTTTTACCAAAAAGATTGAGTTTCACCTTCGATTTTATCTCGGGGGCTGCATATATAGCTTATAATGCTTATTATCAATATCTCTGCGATTCAAAATATACCATGCCGCAGTATTCAAATTTAGATCACCTTGAAGGCTTAATTTACATCCACTGCTTAATGTAGAGTCTTGCAACCCGCATGGGATTTATTAAATTTGAGTTCTTTATAACTCGCACAATATTTTTATCAAAATCTAGATGCATATTGCTCACTACATCTATCGAAGTTGAGCTATTTTTATGACTTGCATGATTTATTACAAAATTAGCTCTTATTTACATCCATAAATGGATTTCATAATATACCAATGTTAGCCTTATATGTTTAAGCATTGATATTTGGGGACTCATTATATCATTTCATGATTTATCATTATATCACTTTATGAATCATCACCGACTTATTGTCATATCATTTTATGAGTCGCCTAGCGATTTAATTTCATATCATTTTATGAGTCGCATACAGCTCATCACTATATCAGTTTATGAGTCACTAACAAATCATCATCTTATCGATATTTGAGTTAAACAGGCGGCTCGTTATATCAATTCTTGGGTCAAATCAGTGACCCGTGTTATCACATTCAAATCTAATCAGAGCTCGTCACGGCTATTATAGCCGATTATATCAAAAATCGATCGCCGCCTACGAGCGATCGTACTTCAGGATTGTGAAAAAAAGCTGGCACCACCGGTATCCGGAGGTTTGTCATTTCGCCTCAATATGAGCCGCTGAGCCTTTATTTTCACTAATCTCTGGGTTTCATGGGGGCTTTGTAGCTTTATAAGCCCGGCTTATTCTCGTGGAATCGCCGTTGTGGCAAATTATCCTGGTTATTCTCGCCTTAAGTCAGAAGTATATTTGCACTATGCGGCCAAACTACTGGGGCGCGGCGTCAATCGAGCTTGATTGCCTATCATGGCCGCTCTCGACCATGAACATGCGTTTTTACCTGGGAAATACTGAACCGCGCGAAGACTGCTTAACGGTAATAGAGATAATTCAGAAGGACTAAACTACCCGCGTGTGGCGTCAATCGAGTCTGAATGCCTATCATGGCCATTCTCGACCTGAACACACATTAGATTTGGGAAATACTGAGTCAAGTACCATATGCTATCATGCATCGTACCATATGCTATCATGCATCTTACCAGTTGCTATCATGCAACTACTTGCTATCATGCAAGTCACAATTTGCTATCATGCAGGATACCGTATGCTATCATGCGGAGTACTAACATTTTGTCATAATTATTACCAGCCGCAAAGGCTAACATATTATCATCAAGTTTTTGTTATTACTTCCTCGAGGGCTTTGCCTTTTGATTTAACAGGAACTTATAACTCGGGCACACGAGTTGGAACAAGCACGACTGGAATTCTATTAGGATGATCATCTTCCCGACATCAGTTGTTGAAGCCACCATTATTGATATAATTACATCCATTCTTAAAGATAAGTCATCCATTTATCTTTACAAATTAATCAGAATTATTATTTTTCTTCCTAGCGGCTGAAATAATATTTCATAGTTTGGAGTTTATAAAGTGGCATTGCTCGACTCCAAATATCATTATTTTCTTGCAAGCAACAATTTTGCTCAAGCTGTTGCAGGATTAAATTGCAAAAGGAGAGATATATGACACCAAGCAGTATGACAAAAGCATGCCTACATAATGCCTAATTGAAGGATTATTTGAGTCTCGAGCCGCATGGTTAAGCATACAACTCGACCCTCGGGGGCTACACATCCATCAACATCACAGTTTGAGATACAAAATATTCAGTTACCGAGTCAAAGCAATGATTCAGGGAGTTTTCAAGACAAATCAGTGGCCACATATTCATGAGCCACCATGACTTAACAGACTATTATACTCGACATTCAGTAAAGACTGGCGGACTTCTGGTCAGCAGCTATACCGGCATCTGTTACAATTCCTTTGGAATGCGGAAATATTCCAGTACCAAGCCAAGCTAGCTGCCTGCGCGGAGCTCCCATGGATTCACGTATTCAAGCAAGAGAAAGAAGGAAAAATAAATCAAGGTAGCTAGCCATCGTGGCTACCAGCACATATGCGTCTTCACGTATTACCTGGAAAATGGTGTGAGAAGTCTCAAAGCAAGAATCAGCTACAGAGGCACCCATGCATGAATTTGTCGCCAAGCTACATACGTGAAGATACCATTGGTTCATGGATTGAAGAAATAAAACATCAATCAAGACTAGCTATTCATGGCTACTAGTACATGCAAATTTTGGCGTATACTCCATGCAAGGCAGCAAATGCAGCTTCAACAAAACAGTTACTCGGTCGACATTCCAGCGTACTCCCTGGACGACAGCATGTATCGAGCGGCCATGCACTTGCCTTTCAGCTCGGTCACGAAGCATTAACCATCAACATCCTACCTGGCAGCTTATCCCAGTTTTCCATCGGTAATGCGGAGGATTCTACATCAACAGCTCAACAGGAATATATGCTCATGACTCATCAGTCACTTCTGGGGTCGCCAGCATCAATGTGCGTAACTCAGCAACTTCAACGCAGTCAGTTTGGCAGTATCAACAAACATAGTCACCGAGTTGCCGAGGCTTGAATTAAGGATGTGTCCATTCGGCGATGTCCCGTACAGCGCTACTACTACGGCGGGTAAATTCAGTATACAACAGCAAGGGCAAATTAATATTTAGCACTGGAGGGGTGCATATTCAAAGCAAGGATTCAACTACAACGTCACTCATGCGTGCACGAACTCTTCAAGTCTTCAGCCAGCTCTGCATCAGTTGGGGCAATATATAAGCATGTTTGGGCGGAATCGCACATGCGGAACGTCAGGCTACTCCATGCGACTTAATATTCCTGGGCAATCTACATCAACGTTTCTGCTGGATGGCACGGTGGGTTCATTGCATATAACTCGGAGGTTTCTACATCAATTCTCCAGCTACCTCATGAGTCGCTAGACCCGACGCTCAAGATATAACATCGCCAAACATCAGCGACTCAACAGTTTCTATGCTTGAGACTTAGTGGCATCGACATCAATGATTTGTCAAACTTAATGTTCGCGAGTCAACTCCACTACTTCCACAACCCGGCATGAGCCTCTTGTCCCAGGAAGACAATATAATCATCTAATCAAGACCTTCCGCCCGACTTTTCGAGTCGACCAAAAGCTCGGGGGCTACTGTCGAGGATATAGGATACGGATATCCTGACATATGATAAATGCGGCCCAACATGGAGAAGGCCAACAAGGCGACTTAACGTTTTGAGTCGCACAAGGACTCCACAAACCGACTTGTAATAGAAACCCTAGTTTGTATCCTACTGGACACCACGTGTAAGCCTGCCCCTTCTACCTATATAAGGAGGGGCAAGGCACAAAAAAGGCTCTCAGATCTTAATGGACTAGAGACAACAAAACAGAGAGAGCCGCCTCATCGGCGACTCGCTCATCGGCATACGGAATAAGATCTAGCCACAAACAACATGTAGGGCTTTTACCGGACGATGTTTCTCGGGATCTGAAGCTGTATAAATCTTTCTCTCGTGTACAAACCCACCTCGACGATCTCCATGCGTGCTTAATCCCACACCTACGAAGTCATCTTGAGATGACATGTGCCGTGACAATCCCACGACACGCGGCGGACAAGGAGGACGTGAGCAGAACAATCAAGCGGTTGCCCCGGCCAACAATGGGGAAGCTCCCGCCGTACAAGGAGGCAACAGGGGCCAGTTCCAGGAAGTCAATGGCGTCGTTGGGTGCATCCATGGGGGCTCTTCGCTCCCCTCGTCCAACGGCACGGGCAAGAGGCTAGTCCGAGAGCTCAATGTGATCGCTTCCGGGCCAACGAAGCCCCTGGACTGGTCTAACCAGGTCATCACCTTCGACCCAGAGGACCACCCGTCCAACACTGCCGGGGTCGGAACTTTGCCACTAATCGTGTCGCCGGTCATCCACAACTTCAAGGTCACCAAGATGCTGGTTGACGGAGGCTCCAGCCTCAACCTACTAACGGCCAAGGTGCTGAGCATGCTGCAAATCCCTTTCTCTCGCCTCAAGGATACTGGCGTATTCAAGGCGTGAACGGGAGCGTGACGCGGCCCCTTGGAAAGATCACTCTGCCGGTCACCTTTGGCGATCACACAAACTTCCGCACCGAGGATGTCGTCTTCGACATCGCCGACACTCCGCTTCCATACAACGGCATACTTGGCCGACCTGCCCTGGCCAAGTTCATGGCCGTCTCTCATTTCGCCTACAACGTGCTGAAGATCCCTGCGCCATTGGGAGTGATCAATATCAAGGCCGACATCGACGACGCCATCTTCTATGTTCACAAGCTGAACCAACCGTGGCGGTGACAGCGGATGTCCCGCAAGTTGTGATGGAAGACGATGTTGACGCACTCCCCGGGGAAGGAGCTGACCCCGGGGGCTCGACGTCGGCTCCCGTCAAGAAGGCGCCGTTCCAGGGCGACCCGCGGCTGACCAAGAAGGTGGCACTGACCAGTGATGGAGTTCGTTCTATCACCATCGGTGCCCATCTTACTGGCAAATAGGAAGGCGTGCTCGCCGCCTTCCTTTGGGAAAACTCTGATGTCTTCTCTTGGGATGCATCGGAGCTACCCGGCGTACGAAGGGAGGTGGTCGAGCAGAAACTGACGGTCAGCGCGGGTGCGTGGGCAATGAAGCAAGTTCCTCAGAGTCAGAGCAAAGAGAAGTTGGGGTTCATCATTACCAAGGTCGACAAGTTGGCAGAAGCTGGAATCATCCGGCCGGTTCTTCACCCTTTGTGGGTGGCAAACCAGGTAGTAACTCCAGGTCCTTTACCCTTCAAGTGGCGCCTTTGCATCGATTTCACCGACTTAAACAAGACATGTCCCAAGGATCCTTTCCCCCTGCCGCGCTTTGATCAGATTGGGAGTTCCACGGCAGGGTGCGAGTTGCTATGTTTCCTGGATGCTTTCTCCGGTACCATCAGATCGTAATGTCCATCGAAGATCAAGAGAAGACGGCCTTCTTCACCCCAAGGGCTGCTACTGCTTCACTCGAATGCCTTTTGGCCTCTGAAACACCGGCGTTACCTTCCAGCGCGCAATACAGGCCTGGTTTGGACCACATCTGGGTCGCAATGCTGAAGCACACATCAACGGCATCACACTCAAGACGCAGCACCAAGATTCGCTCATCCAGGACCTGCGAGACATTCGAAAATCTCTGCCGGGTCAACGTCAAACTCAATCCCGAGAAGTGCGTGTTCGGGATATCATCGGGCAAGCTGCTGGAAGGCGTACCATCCATTCCCTGGATGAAGCAAGATGTCGAGCATCCCTGCGATCCGCTCGATACCAACAACGCTCAGGCGATATCATGGCCACCATGTGCGAGCGCGAGCATTGGAGCCGGGAGACCTGGTCCTCCGGAAAAAACAAAAGCTTGATGGCATGAACAAGATGTCATCTAAGTGGGAATGCCCGTATCGGGTGACGCATATTCTGAGGCCTGGAGCAGTCTATCTGGAGGATGAGAAGGGCAGACCTCAGGGCAATGCCTGGAATATCGAGAATCTCCGCAAATTCTACCCTTGATTACGAACACGAATCGCAGATAGTTGTATCGACTAAGCACGCCTGAGGGGCTAGCGTTCTGTAATAAGGTGTATGAATCGTCGCCAAGGAATAAAAGATAAGTTTTCAATCCCGTGAGCCTCAATTTCTGTCGTAAAATTGATTACCCTTAGCAACCCCCAAGCAGAGGGCTGATATGTGCCGGTGGCTGACGGGGTGAACGCGAGCACACCTACCAGTAGGAGCTGCCTCCCGATCATGCCGTACTGTCGCAAAGAGGGAGATTTGGGCAGTGATGTGCTTTAAAGCACGTAAGCACAGAAATGCACAGTCAACCTTGCTTGCGGTTTGTTTCGGGTAAACATTTTCACGACACGAAGAGAGGGTCCTTTCTTTTCCTACTGAAAGTTTGTTGTGTGCAGCGCCTTCCCGGGACAGAAACTCGCAAAGGACGGAGGTCTGAGGAGCTAGATACCCGGGAAAGGCCTAGAGAGGGAGCGGCAGAAAAACAGCTAAGTTCTTGCATCTGCATACTAGGCATATCATCTCGCTCGGAGTCAATATACTTTCAACCTGAGCATGCTTGACAGTCTATGAGAACCTTGGCGGGGGATGAGGCGTCCTCCCCGGTGAACGGTCCGTTTCCCTCTGGCCTAGTAACTGAGGCAGTGGAGTGAGTCCTCGGAAGGTATAGTGCTCCTGGGGGTATTACTGTTGCAGCAGAAACAGGGTACTTGGCAAACCGGGAAATATCCTCATAAACGAAACGGCGCGTTAGTGCAAGGGAAGATTTGAAATGAATCCGGGAGTTGAGATTAGGATTGCATTCATGTTTAACATTCGAAGTTACATTCATGCATTACATTCATAAGAAGCAGCCTATGCGCATATCTAGCCTATGCTACTAATGCCAGCCCAGGCGCACTGGCTGCGCAGATCTGTCTGCTGTTTATTTGCCTGCCGAGTACACCTCTCTCTTCTGGGGACGCCTGGAGGAGAAGGGGAAACACTTGCGCAGGTTCTTCAGGCGTCCTTAGGGACAAGAGGCCCTGCTGGAAGTCCAGGAACTCCACCACCAAACAGGCGGACAATGCCTTTGGCTACTTCGCCAACGACCTGGCTGTCTGCCTACAAAAAGGGGGCACCCGCGAATGAGAAGCCGGCAGCAGCTAGGAGGAAAAAAGTCGAGTGGGGCGCCATTACCTGGTCGATGGCCTCCAGCTCAGCCAAGGGCTGGGACAGCTCCGGGATCCCGGCGGTTCTCTCCTTCAGGTAGGCCATCAAGAATGCTTTCTTGATGGCCCTCACCCGGGCCTCTTCCTGCGCAGCAGAGCCCGTGATGACCGCCATATCGGCAATTGCCTGGACGGCAGAAGCACGAGATGACCTCCCTGCTTAGCCACCCATGCTCCGACCACTCGGGGCACTTCTACTCCGTCGCGGAAGGCCGACTCCGCCGTGGAAACCTCAGACGCCATCTCTGTATCACCGGACATCGTCGACAGCAGCTCGCGCTTCGCAGGTATGAGGAGTGGAGTCGAGCGGAGTAGAGGAGGGAAGTGTGCGAAGAAGGTTGGGGGCTGAGGAGTTTTTATAGGCTCTCCACCCCCACCTGCCTCTTGGCGTTTCGGGAACAACAGTAATGGGGACGCGTTTTTGCAAAAAAACCCGTTCTCATTCACACAAAATACAAGATAATGCGTGCAGAACAAGTGCGAGTTCCTCTTCGACAAATACAAGGGCTCGGGGCTCGCCTCTAATTCGACCCGGCGCACCCCATCAGGCCGTCGGAGAAGACCAGGCGTCGGGACCCACTTTGACCTCTTTTTTTGGTCATAGCCCCAGCAGACGCTGAAGCAAAGCCGTCGGGACCATGCCCGGGGGCTACTGTCGCAGCAGTGGAACACGGGGTTCCCCTAGCGCTGCCAAAGTGGGTCCACCACCTGTGGGCCTAGCACGAAGATGGACAAGACCAAGGCACGACGCAAGGCTGGTGGGCACCCCGCGCACGAGCCAAGTCAGCCAGTTGCGGAGGACCCCGGGGTCCCTCGCACCCCGGAAGAGCAAGAAGACCCCGAGAGCCCGAGACCCCGGCAGAGCCGGACTCTCCCTCGGGTACCAGGCTGTACGCGATGAAGTTAGGGTTTGCACCGCCTTCCAGAAGATGGTAGAAGAGCCCAGAAGACTTGGGAAGCAAGGCGCAGGCAGGGGACACCACATGCGGTGTGCCAGCCCTTTTCCCACCTCGCTTTCCCCTAAAGGGCGGGGATCTCACCAAACCGGCCGAAGATACTTGGAGGAGGAGAGGCCACGTCTCCACCTCAACCACGGAGAGGGGAAGTTCCCGCCAAGACCCCCTCACGCTCCTCGCATGACCTCTGTGGCATCCCATTGTCTATAAAAGGAGGACCAAGTCATGGCGAGGAGGGAGAGGACGAATCCAAGGCAGAACCCAAGCAAGAGCAGAGCAAGAGATAGCTAGGGCAGAGAAGAGAAGGGAGGTGATCTCCTCCGGGCTAGGATCTATCCTCTCTCCTTCCTCTCGCCAAAACCCTTTCCGGGGCACCTCGCCGGAGACACCATTGTAGCCACACCATGATGCTCCCATCTATCCAGACATGCAGGAGTAGGGTTGTTAGCCTTCGGGCGGCCTGAACCTGGGTAGATCGTTGTGTCCTTTGCTTGCTTGCCATCCACGCAGAGAGAGAGAGACGGAGAGCTTGCCGGCGGTACTTCTCCGCGAGACGTCTTCCAGCATCCTTCGCGCCCCTACCGAATCTACAAAGGGGGTGTCCTTCATCCCCGATGTCCGTCCTTCGTGACACGACAACAAGCATGATAGGCTAATTCGATGAAGAACAAGAATATCATCTCTAGGTGATTCCAATAAATCAAGGTGGAGAACTACACATCTAGCCAATGATTCCTCACAAGACTTCTACACAAGGTTCTAGAGGCTCTACAATGCATCTCTACCAAACCAAATCATCAAGAACACAAGGGGATGCACCATCTAGTCATCTTCATCCATAACCTAGATGGGAGAGAGAGGGCATACCGGTGCTCATGGCGAGGGTCAAGGGGGAGGAAGAGGTGCCGGAGCATCCCCGGGGCGTGGGAGGGAAGTCCCTTGGCCGGAGCACTCCGTCCCGGCGGCGGAGGAGGTCGGCGGTGGCGGATCTAGGAAAGGCAGTGGAGGGCGTGGGGAAAAAGGAAGTTTGACTTCCACCCCGTGCCCTCCCGAGCCTTATCCGCCGAAATCCGCTCCAGCGATACTACCGCTTAACCCAGCGGTAGTACCGCCAGCCGGTTTCTGCGCAGCCCAAGACAGGATTATGCACTACATAAAAATTCTTGCGCATTATGGTGTGGTGGATAACCATGAATGGGATGCCAGTACCGGCGCCTGGGGGCACCACGTTGTGTAAGCCCAAGAAAAGGACGAACACAATGCCATGTCGCCGGGTCCGACCTTCTGAGCGCTAGGAGCATGAAACCAAAAAACATTTTTTAGGAAGGAAAGTCTTTTGGGATAAGATTTTTGGCTTAGGATAGATCACAAACCGATAGGGGTGAGAGAACATTCAACCTTGCAAGATGCAAAAGTAAACGCCAAGAGTTGAGTGTTTTCCACAAAAGAAAGCAAAAAAGGTCTAAAAACCCAAATAAGATCAAATGAGAAACAATTCCTCATGAAGAGGAGGGCGGTGGCCGAGGCCACCATGTATGAGCTATTATCAACCTAGAATCGTGAAGATGTATCTAGGGTTCAAGGCCGATACTCATCGTTTAAGCCCAAATTGTCACCGTAGTGACCAAATGAAGCACGAATTGTCTATGTGCGCATAATAGAGATAGTGTTGACTCATGAATTGAGTTACACTCCCCCTATGTTCATGCATGCATCTAAACTAGTTACGATGTCTACTATGGGTACTTGTGCAAGGCGGTCAAGCAAAGTTAGTCACATCAATAATACTCCCTCCGATCCATATTAGTGGGTATAGCTTTGTCTAAATTCATATGTATCTAGTTAAGTATTTAGACTAGATACATGTGTATCTAGACAAAGTTGTGCCCACTAATATGGATCGGAGGGAATATTTAGTTCATTCCTCAACTCTCGAAATCTTGGCTCATCAAGGGCCTTGGTGAAGATGTCCGCGAGTTGATCCTTGGTACCTACAAATAAGAGATCAATGTTACCCCTTTCCACATGCTCCCGGATGAAATGATGACGAACTTCAATGTGCTTCATCTTGGCATGTTGCACGGGGTTGTGGGCGATCTTGATGGCACTCTCATTGTCGCAAAGGAGGGGCACCTTGGTGAAGTTGACGCCATAGTCCTTCATTGTTTGCACCATCCAAAGGAGTTGAGCACAACAACTTGCGGCGAAGATGTACTCGGATTTGGTGGTGGAGGGAGCAACACAATTTTGCTTCTTTGAAAACCAACACACCAAAGAGCGGCCAAGAAATTGGCAACTCCCGGATGTGGACTTCCTATACTTCTTCTCTCTGGCATAATCCGCATCCGAGTACCCCATGAGATGAAAGCTTGAACCCTTGGGATACCAAAGACCAAAGTTTGGGGTATGAAGCAAATATCGAAAGATGTGCTTAACCGCCATCATGTGACTCTCCTTAGGAGCCGCTTGATACCTTGCACACTTACCCACACTCAACATAATATCCGGTCTAGATGCACAAAGATAAAGCAAAGAACCAATCGTCGAGCGATAGAGTTTTTGATCAACATTGTTACCCTCAGTGTCGGTGTGGAGGTCAACGATGGTAGACATGGCACTAGTAGGGAAACCCTATATAGGTAGGTTGGCATTCTGTGGCGCACCCTTAATTGGTGCACCACAGAATTATTTCTGTGGCGCATGGTTCCTGGTGCGCCACAAAAATCTTGGCCTTTTGGTGGCGCATCTTTTGCCCATGCGCCACAGAAAGTTAGAATTCTGTGGCGCATGCCCACCCATGCGCCACAGAAACACTGTGGGTCCCACGGCCAATTATTGGGCCAGATCCATCTGGCCATTTTCTATAGCGCACGGGGCCCAGTGCGCCACAGAAACTTGGCTTTCTGTGGCGCATGCATGTTGATGCGCCTTTCTGTGGCGCACCTTTCTGTGGCGCACCAGACGCCATGCGCCACAGAAACTAGACTTTCTGTGGCGCATCGAGATGCGTGCGCCACAGAATGTTCGCCCAGATCTACAAAAGGTGGCAGCTCCACTTTCCCCATGTGACCTTCTCCATTCTCCCATCTAGCTTGAGCTCCTCCTCTCTCCCATGCCATTTTGCCCATGCTATTCTCTATTATTTGTTGTTAAACCTCCTTTGTTTGATATATAATTGGTGAGGGCTTGGGGAGAGCCTCCATATATTCTCCTCCTCTCTTTTTGTCCACTATTTTCTCTCCATCACCACAGACTCTCTCTCATCGATCATGGTCATGTCTCGGCAACGGATCTAGATCTACTAGGTGGGTATTGTTGGATGGATATGTGTATGCATGTTTTGTGTGGCCGGCGATGTGTATGGATGTTTATTAAAGGCATGAGAAACTTGTTGGCGGGTGGTTTGCACGATGATCGATGTTTATACATGAAGCTTGTTTGTGTTGTGCATGTTGTTGCCTTTTGTTGTTGCGTTGCGCCGGCGTGGTGCATGGATGTTTGCCGAAATGTTGATTCATTTCCATTTCAGAAAATTTTGCACCACCCATATGTCCTACTTTTAAGGGAAGTCATGCCGAATTTTTTCGTCGAACATTTCCGACTTTCCGACTTCCCGCATGACAAGCTTGTATGTGTGTTTGTGTGCATGTTGCGGTTAATTAATTCTAATTAATAACACATACTCTATATGTATGCCGCGTAGGCGACCATGGTCATCAAGATGGATCGACCCTGATTCTGGACAATTGGAGGAACACCTGCCCAGGCGGGGTTTCATGCAAGGCTTCAACCAAGCGCCGACAACAAAAGTTGTGCCTGAAGACGAGGGCGGGCAAGATGATCGTGACGAAGGAGATTCCGACGAACATGGTCATGATGAAGGAGTAGATGGTCATGACGAAGGAGTAGATGGTGGTGGAGGAGACGCGAACACGCCACAGAGCTTGCTAATGTCGGCCTTGCATACTCCCGCATAGGGTGGAGGCCGGCTGATACGTCTTCAACGTATCTATAATTCCTGATGTTCCATGCTTATGTTATGCCAATTGCTACATGTTTTATATACACTTTATATCATTTTCATGCATTTTCTGGGACTAACCTATTAACAAGATGCCACAGTGCCAGTTGCTGTTTTCTGCTGTTTTCGGTTTCAGAAAAGTTGTTCTGGAAATATTCTCGGAATTGGACGAAACAAAAGCCAAAGTCCCTATTTTTCTGACACGTTCACGAAGTCCGAAGGAGAGACGAAGGGGGCCGTGGGCCGCCCTCACCATGTGGTGGCGTGATCCCACCTGCTACCGCGCCGCCACGTGGTGAGGATGCCACGGGCCTCCACCGACGTTGCCCCTTCGCCTATATATTCATCTATTCGGGAAAACCCTAAATACCCGAGTCATATTCCACGAAAAGTTCCAGAGCCGCCGCTGCCATCAACCCTAACTTGGGAGGGTTCTGAAGCTCTTCCCGGCACCCTGTCGGAGAGGGGAATCATCACCGGAGGGCTCTACATCGCCATGCCTGCCTCCGGAGTGATGCGTGAGTAGTTCATCCTTGGACTATGGGTCCATAGTTGTAGCTAGATGGTTGTCTTCTCCTCTTGTGCCATCATGTTTAGATCTTGTGAGCTGCCTATCATGATCATGATCATCTTATTGTAATGCTACATGTTGTGTTTGCTGGGATCCGATGAATATTGATACCATGTCAAGTTGAATACTGAAATATTATGTCTATGTCTTTTATGATCTTGCATGCTCTCCGTTACTTGTTGATACTCTGGCCAAGTAGATGCTTGTGAATCCAAGAGGGAGTATTTATGCTAGATAGTGGGTTCAGTCTCCATTTAATCTGGGGGAGTGACAGCAACCCCTAAGGTTATGGATGTGCTGTTGCTACTAGGGGTAACCTAATGATGCTTTGTCTAAGGATGAATGTGTTGTTTACATTATGCACTTTACTTAATGCAATTATCTGTTGCTTGTAACTTAATACCGGAAGGTGTACGGATGCTAACCTGAAGGTGGACTATTTAGGCACAGATGCATGCTGGATAGCGGTCTGTGTACTTTGTCGTAATGCCCAAATGAATCTCATAGTAGACACCACAACTTGAACATGCATGTTATGCACTTATCAATATTGTCAATTGCCCAGCTGTAATTTGTTTACCCAGCATGTTAGTTACTTATTATGGAGAGACACCACTAGTGAACTGTGGACCCCGGTCCATTCTTTTACATCTGAAATACAACCTACTGCAATCATTATTCTTTTTCATTCTCTGCAAACAAACATCATTTTCCACACTATACGTCTAATTCTTTGTTTTCAGCAAGCCGGTGAGATTGACAACCTCACTGTTAAGTTGGGGCAAAGTAGTTTGATTGTGTTGTGCATGTTCCACATTGGCACCGGAATCCCTGCTGTTACACCGCACTACACTCCTTCACCAACAACCATCAGAAGTGACTTCGATCTCCTACTGGTTCGATTAAACCTTGGTTTCTTACTGAGGGAAAACTTGCTGCTGCACTCATCATACCTTCCTCTTGGGGTTCTCAACGAACGTGTGACTTTCACGTCATCACTGGCGGCGAGTTGAAGGAAGTCGCAACGGCCAAGATCATACAACCTTTGACCCGCGATATGCACAACACCCGAATGAGCGAGGTCATGATGAAAGTCAATGTGAGCGAGGTACTGCCTGAGTTCCGTGACATCAACCCCCCACGCAACCTCCGGGAGCCGAGAAACACATGAAGCTTGGCGAATGCGGGGAGTGGATGATGGAATGGCCGAAGACCCAGATTCGTCTTGGTGAGGGTCTTCAGGGGGTCAGGCGGACCGGCGGCGCCACCTCGAGGCTCCGGGCCCTGCCCGTTCGGCCCTTGAGGCCGCCACAAAAACCTGCAGTTGTGAAGGAACCGGCGCCACAAGCAACCATTGCCACCACCCAGAAGGAACCGTCGGTCGCCGCCACCACCGGCTGGAAGCTACCGCCGGTCGCCGCCACCACCGGCCGGAAGCTACCGTCGGTCGTCGCCGCCACTAACCGCCACAAACAGTTGTTGGGAACGTCTTCACCGCAACAGTCCAAGGTTAGTTCTGACTTTCCGAATTCCCTGACTTTCTGACTTTCCTGACTAACGGATGTGCTATTGTTTATGTTTAATACAAAGCCGTTGCACCTCAACTTGGTGGCAACGATGACAATGAGGAGGAGGAGAATGATGTCAACGTCGATGACTACATCAACACTGGCGCCTGCAGGGATGATATGTACATGCCTCTTGTGGATGAAGAACCCTTCCGCGACCACCGCGGTCAACCTGCTCGTCCCACTTCATGCACACAGCGCCTGGCCTTCACCGACACGCCTCCGGATGCCGGCGATCATCAAGCTCAACCGGGTAATATTTTTAGCCCTAACACACTCACAATCCACAATCCCCAAAACTGTTAAAGCGGGGTTCACTGCACCCCCACAATCCCCAAAGGTGAAGAACAAGAAGAAGCACATGAAGAGAAAGGATCCTCCACCTCTGCGAGCCAGCCGGCTCCTAAGATCCGGGGTTTTGAAAAAAATGATTCCACCCCGTGCGGATGGCTTCCCTCGAGTTCATGAAATTGGTAAACCTATCTTGTCTGGGGACTTGCTCCGCTGTTGGCCCAGTGAATACTAGGGTGCACAGGGCCATGTCCACTACGGCCCTCAACACTCGATGGACAAATTCCGCTAAGGACCAAGCTCACGGCTTAGAGAGACTTGCGGGGAGGATCGCCTCGCGAGGCCTCGGGAGGCAGCAAAGGCCTGTGGAGGGCCCCCTTTACTGCTGCTCCCTCTACAAGGCTTCTTCCCCTGGAGAGAAGTCAACGCCAAATCCTCCACAGGGCCACCCAGCCCTTGTGGGGATTCCTTCACTGTGAAGCAAGCTCTGCAAAGCGCACATGGGCTCTACAACGGCCGCAGAGTGACGCGCGCCTCTGCGCGCGGTGACGACGACGCCGCAGTTGCCATTCCGGTGATTAAAGGAGTCAACAAAGCTGTGCCACCCGCACCGGACTACGAGACTTGCATCTTTGGTGATAAAGAAGCCAGCCGGCGCTACGCTCCAAGGTCTGCGTCACCGTGGGCACCCCCCACGCTCCTCTGCGGCACCAGCTGGCCGTCCTGCATGGACGGTGGTCTGCCTGCCACCAGTATCAGCTTTATGCTGATGGAGCGCGTCCATGGACGGCCGGGCTGTGGTGCGCCATGCTCCTTCGTTCGACGCCATGTGGTAGCCCTTCCGCTGCAGGATGTGCAGGGAAGAGGCCCGGGGCGCCTATAAAAGGAGGAGGTGCTCCACCGTAGCAAGGGATCGAATCCAGCACCGCTAAGTCGCCTACGCGCAAGGAAGAAGAAGACCCAAGCTAGCTCTTCCTTGTGCACACCCTGCCAAAAGAGAGCCCTCGGCAAGCTCATTGTACTGTAACCTCCGCAAGCAGTGCAATACAGACAAGCAGGAGTAGCGGTGTTACCTCCACACGAGGGCCGTGAACCTGGGTAAGGGCATGTCTTCCATCCCTGCCGTGATGTCCCTCCTCCCGCGCGACGAGCACCGTCGCCGTGCTGGTTGAGGGTTGATTGACGTCGTGTTCAGCCCCTTACACGAATACTCTTCGAGAGTTTGAACACCCCTGTTCCGTGGGAGTCATTCTCCGACAATTGGCGCACCAGGTAGGGGGCTGAGGCGCGTTTTCAACCTTCACCGACCTCTGCACCATGGCGGACACTCGCGCAGCTCGCGCCACCCGGCGGGCATCAGGCAGGGCTACAACCGAGCCTGCTGCCAATGCCACCAACCCCCGCGGCCGTCCCCGTGCCAGCCACGCCTCGGGGCGCAACACCGCTGAGCCACGTGTGGAGCACCTAGAGGACGAGGATGGCCACCATGACGACCGCTTCGACGAAGACGTCGACCACGGGCACGGCGAGGACGCTGAGTCCTAGCATCCGTCCCAGCGCCACAGCGCCTCCACTCTTGGGCGTCCAGCGCCCAGTCCGAACACCGCGCTGCTCATGGCCGCGGAGCTCTTCCGCTACCACCCCACCGCCGAGGCGCACGACAACTGGCTCGGCCACCTCCAGCACCTCGTCGACATCGTGGCTGCACCACGCGCAGCTCCAGCGACGTCGCGCTCTCTGGTGCACCACAACTCTGGACGCGCGGGACTGCCGCGCATGGCGCACCTCCGCCGCCGCCTCCGCCAGGTCCGCCTCCAGCTGCGGCCCACAAGGCTGCCTCCCACACGTCTTCGCCGCGCGATTGCCAAATCGTGCAGCGGACTCCTCCAGACGCGCGGGTGGAAATGGAGCGCCAGAAGGACCTCCAGAAGCGCATCGTCGAGGAATCGGCCAAGCGGGCGACAGAACCGCCGAGCTCTTCAGGGCGGCATTGCCTCGTACGCCACAGGTGCGCGGCCTTCACCCGCAACCTGCGTCGTCGTCTGGCCACAGAAGTTCAGGCCTGACCTACCCAAGGGCTACGACGGCACGAACAACCCCATCGAGTTCCTGCAGCTCTACACCACCTCCATCCAGCTGCGGGGGAGACGACAAGGTCATGGCCAACTGGTTCTCCCACGCCCTCAAGGATTCTGCCTTGTCGTGGCTCCTGAACTCCCGAGGATTCCATTGACTCGTGGGAGGAGCTCTGCCAGCAGTTCGTTGCAAACTTCAAGGGCACGTACGAGCGCGCCCTCACCTACAACGACCTGCGCGCTGTGCGCCAGAAGCCTGGCGAGACCCTCCGCAGGTACATCCAGCGCTTCAGCCAAGTCCGCAACAAGATCCCGAACATCCCGGACTCGCACGTCATCGCTGCCTTCAGAGAGGGCGTCACCAACCACAGGATGCTCGAGAAGCTCGGCATCCACGATACCCTCTCCTCCGTGGTGAAGCTCTTCGACATCGCAGACAAGTGCGCCAAGGCAGGAAGGCTCCTCTTCGTCAAGGTGGGCTCGACAGACGACCCTGTCGAGGGATCCAAGACCCAGAAGAGGCGTGACGAGACAAAGCGCAAGCCTACAGCTGTCTGGCAGCCGAACCCGACGCCAAGCAGTTCGCGAGGATTCTCCCGAGGCTGCGAGAAAAAGGTGGACAACCGCCCGTTCTGCATCTACCACAACAGGCGCGGCCATGCGACGGAGAACTGCTACGACCTCAAGCAGCTGAGCAAGAAGCGCGAGCAAGAAGAAGGCAGCGGGGCCGCGGCAGAGGCCGTGGTTACCGCAAGGGCGGACGCAAAGGCAACTACCAGAGGCCAGGGGACTCAGGCGAATGCCGCCGAGAAAAACAACAACCTCCCGACGAAGAGCCTGGGGCTACCAGGCCCCTAAGGGTGCCATGGCATGCATCCTCGGCGGATCCCAAGCGCCCAAGTCGAACAATCAGTTCAAGCAGTTCGCTCGCGAGCTCAATGCAGCGCTTCCCGGGGTCGAGACGTCCCGCCCCTCAAGTGGTCCCAGTACACCATCGCCTTCGACGCCAAAGATCACCCCAAGTCTACCAAGACTGTGGGCACCCTCCCGTTGGTGTGCACCCCCACCATCAACAACATCGCCGTCGGCAAGACGCTCATTGATGGGGGTGCAGGCCTGAACGTCATCTCTGTCGAGACCTTCGAGACGCTTCAAGTGCCCTACGAGTGGCTTATGCCCTCCAGGCCCTTCACCGGGGTCACCAGCGGCTCAATCTCGCCTCTGGGGCAAGTGAGGCTCGCGGTCACCTTTGGCACGCAGGAGAACTACCGCACCGAGCTAATTGACTTCGACGTCGCGCACATTGGCCTGCCCTACAACGCCATCCTCGGCTACCCCGCCCTCGCGAAGTTCATGGCCGTCACGCACCACGCCTACAACATGGTCAAGATCCCTGGCAGCGGTGGCACCATCACCATACGTGGTCACGTACAGGACGCCACGCGCGCTGTCGAGATCGCCTACAAGGCCGCTGCCATGGCATTCCCCGCTGACGAGGACATGGAGCCTCTCGAGAGGCCCAAGAAGAAGAAGCAGCTGTTCACTCAAGAGCAAGCATCTACAAAGAAGGTGTCGCTGAGCACCAGTGGCTCGGGGGCTGAGGGCTCGGGGGCTAGCGTCACCATAGGCGCTGGCTTGCCTCCCAAATAGGAAAGCGCGCTCGTCGCCTTCCTTCGGGCAAATTCTGACATGTTCGCATGGACTCCGTCAGAAATGTCCGGTGTACCAAGGGAGGTGATCGAGCACCACTTAGCCGTGTGTCCAACGCACGCCCTGTAAAGCAGAAAGCGCGGAAACAAGCCCCCGAGAAGCAAGCGTTCATCATCAAAGAAGTAGAGAAGCTGAAAGCAGCAGACATCATTCGAGAAGTTGCCCACCCCACTTGGCTCTCCAACGGTGTGGTTGTCCCAAAACCCAATGGAGGAGGCCGGCTCTGCATCGACTACACAGACGTAAACAAGGCCTGCCCCAAGGATCCATACCCCATGCCAAGGATAGACCAGATTGTGGACTCCACCGCCGGCTGTGATCTCCTCTGTTTCCTGGATGCCTTCTCAGGCTACCACCAGATCAAATGGCCAAGGAAGACGAGGAAAAACAGCATTTCTCACCCCTTGTGGTGTGTATTGCTACACTTGCATGCCCTTTGGCCTGAAGAATGCCGGCGCCACCTTCCAGAGGCTCATGAGGATCGCCTTGGGGGCTCAGATGGGAAGAAATGCAGAAGCTATTCATCGTGGTCAAGTCTCGCGAGGGACACACTCTCTTGAAGGATCTCGAGGAAACCTTGCCAGCCTGCGCAAGGTGAACATCAAGTTAAACCCCGCCAAGTGCGTCTTCGGGGTGCCTTCAGGCAAGCTCCTCGGGTTCCTCGTGTCCCACCGTGGCATAGAAGCAAACCCTGACAAGATCAAGGCATAGAAGACATGCAGCCACCTCGCCGCCTCAAGGACATGCAGCGCCTAGCAGGATGCATGGCCAGCTTAGGCCGCTTCATCTCCAAGTTCGGCGAGAGAGCTCTGCCATTTTTCAAGATCATGAAGAAATCCGGCACCTTCAAGTGGACTCCAGAGGCAGACAAAGCATTTGAGGACCTGAAGAAATACTTGGCTAGCTCACCTGTAATGGTAGCCCCCAGGACAGGCGAACACCTGAAGCTATACCTTTCAGCCACGCCACAAACCGCGAGCGCCGTCCTGGTGGTTGAAAGAGAAGAGCCAGTCCTCCCCAAGAAAAGCACTGCCACCCGAGCCTAGAATTTCCTGACAAGGAAACAGTCTCTCCAGACCCAGCGCTAGTCCCACAGCCTCAAGCCGAGCCCACTACGAGCGCCCCTGCCAGGACTCCTCCACAGGAAAACCTCTCCGGAGGCCCTGAGGAGCCTCTCCAGGGAACCGAAGCTGCAGCTAAATCGACGACCCTCATCGAGCATATTGTCTACTTCGTCAGTACAGTACTGCGAGATGCTCGCGAGCGTTACCCATGCAGCAGAAGCTCCTCCTCGCGCTCCTCATTGCTTCCAGGAAGCTACGACACTACTTCCAGGGCCACCCCATCACGGTGGTCACGTCTTTCCCCCTGGAGCAAATCTTGCGCAACCCCAACACCACTGATCGCGTCGCGGGATGGAACATCGAGCTACAACCATTTAACTTGTGCTTCGACACCACAAGAGTCATAAAGGGAAGAGCGCTGGCGGATTTCGTCGCGGAATGGACCGACCCAACTCCTGAAGAGCCTCGTGAAGAAGAAACCGTGCCAGCTGAAGAGACAATGCCAAGCCATTGGACCATGCACTTCGATGGAGCTTTCTCCTGCCGCAATGGTTGGGCTGGAGTTGTCCTGACCTCACCAAAAGGCGACAAGCTCTACTACGCTGTCCAGCTATGCTTCACAATAGACAAGATCTCCAACAACATCGCCGAGTACGAAGGCCTCCTCGCCGGGCTAAGGGCCGCAATTGCCCTCGGAATCAAACGCCTGCTCATAAAGGGTGATTCCCAGCTGCTGGTGAACTTCTCCAACAAGAGCTACACGCCTAAAGACGACCACATGGCCGCCTACCTTGAAGAGGTCCGCAAGCTCGAGAAGCAATTCAGAGGCATGGAGCTCATGCACATCCCGAGGAAGGACAACCAGGAGGCAGATGACATCGCCAAGCGAGCATCGCGAAGGCAGGCCCAGCCAGCTGGCGTCTTTGAAGAGAGACTCACCAAGGCGTCCATAAAGCAGCCACAAGAAGCAGCAGCCACAAGCACAGACGAAATCCTCCCACCACCTCCTGCAGGCGGAGCACCCGACTGTGGCCCTCCATCAGGGGAGCGTCTGATGCTGACAATGGCGCACCAAGAGACAGGCTGGGTCGATGAGCTCAAAGACTACACGATGAAGGGAATCCTCCCCGACGAAGACGCGGAAGCAGAACGAATTGCTCGACAGGCCAAGTCATACTTCATCCTCGAGGGAGATCTGTACCGCAAGCGCCCAAATGGAATTGCACTCAAATGCATTCCTCCTGAGGAAGGCCGGATGCTGATCAGAGACATCCACAGCGGAGAGTGCGGCCACCATTCCTTGGCGCGCACCCTCGCAGGTAAAGTCTTCAGGAGCGGATTCTACTGGCCCCAGGTGCTTCAAGATGCTACCACCATCGTCCAGTCTTGCGACGCGTGCCAGTTCCACGCCAAGCAAGTCCACCAGCCAGCACTGGGACTCCAAACCATCCCGCTCTCCTGGCCCTTCGCGGTCTGGGGCTGGACATCTTGGGCCCCTTCCTGAGATCGCAAGGGGGCTATCGTTTCCTCTTCGTGCCATCGACAAGTTCATCAAGTGGTCAGAGGTCGAAGCGGTGCGCAGCATACCGGCCAGAGCAGCAGTAAAATTCATCAGAGGCCTGGTCTGCCGTTTTGGGGTACCAAATCGCATCATCATCGACAATGGGTCACAGTTCACCAGCGGCATCTTTAGGTCCTACTGCGAAACTCTCGGCACCAAGCTCTGCTTCACCTCGGTGGCCCATCCACAGAGCAACGGCCAGGCCGAGCGAGCAAATGCCGAGATACTCAGGGGCCTCAAGACCAGAAGCTTCAACTGCCTCAAAGGCCGCGGCAAGGGCTGGATCGACGAGCTCCCATCTGTGCTCTGGTCCATGCGCACAAACCCCACAAAGCCCACTGGTGAGACACCATTTGCCCTTGTATATGGAGCTGAAGCAGTCCTCCCCACCGAGATCAAGCATGGATCCCCACGGGTCCTTTCCTTCAATGAGGATGATCAGGAAGACCTCCACAACAGCGACCTGCTGCTCCTCGATGGCCTCCGCCGCCGTGCCGCCCTCAGGGCTGCAAAGTACCAGCAAGACCTGCGACGCTACCACAGCCGCCACATACGCTCACGCACTCTAGAGGCAGGCGACCTCGTCCTCAGGAGAATCCTCTCCAGAGAAGGTCTCCACAAGCTCTCGCCCATGTGGGAAGGCCCCAACAGGGTCACACACATCGTCAGGCCTGGCACGGTATGCCTCGAAATGGAGGACGGCATCCCAGTCAAGAATCCATGGAACATCGCGCATCTACGCAAGTTCTACCCGTGATCACAGTCACGCCAGACATTTTTTGTCTCTAGAGGGAAGCACACAGCTTCACCTCCAAGCTTCACAAAGCTTCTCCTCCAGAGGGCCAGCCCCTCCGAGCTCTCCCCATAACAAGCCACCGCAGGCTGTGGAGAGTCTCAGCCACTAAAGGTGGTCCCCATGTCTCGACATGGAAAAACTTTCTCTTGGCAACCCCAAGTGTAATGAACTATTTCGTTTCTCAATGAAACTACGCGCTGAGGCGCCGCTATGTAACGTTTTGGTGGTGAGTTTTATCTTCTATCACTTTTTGTCCCATTTGCGCTCATATTTTTCCCATGCGCACCTCACGAGCGGGGGCTGAGTACGGTGCCTATGCCTCAAGAGCACCCCAGCCGCACTGCAAAATCCAAGGGATCCGAGCTCTAACACGTGAGCATGCTCTCACGCCTGTTAACTCACCAAAGAGCTCTGGCTCAAGGGCTTGCTCCCAAGCATGCCACCTCACCAAAGGACCTTGGTACTTACTCTCCTCGCGAGATACTCATGAGGAAACATATAAGCGCACATGATTTGTTATCATCGTGTATCGGCTTTGGTTTTGCCTCTCTAACCTACACAGGGAACAAGAGTCCCCCCAAGCTCGTGAAGCTACGCTCCGACCTCAAGAGGGAATCGCACCATCAGGGAAACCAACACCCTCCACGAGGCCAAAACCTCGCGAAGCTAAGTCTAGCACCCACGCTTCAAGCGTTTTTTTTCATCTCTCTCACGAGCGCCTGTGGTCCCTCGGGCGGATTTTTTCTCTCTCGCGCTTCATGGACTGCTTGCGTGTCAAAGGGGGGCCCTTGAGCAACGCGACTCGAGAGCCCTTACCTCTCCAAGCCTTAAACTCCCCCCGGCCTTGCTGAGTCATAGCTCCGGCATACCGCAGTGGCGGAGTCATAGCACGAAGAGATGGGTCCAAACAACATAGAGTGTAAAAGACATGAAACAGGAGCAAAAGGCCCTTCGAGGGACACACGCATAGTAGCACAGATTTAAAGTATATTACAAGCCATAATGAAAGGACACAAGTCTTTAAACAAAGATAAATGCGCCTCAGGCACGTGTTGTCGCAGGAGCAGCTCAGGCAGAGAAGTCGACATCATCATCCTCCACTTCAGCCTCATCCTCCGGCGCTTCTTCCACCCTCTAGAAGCGGCTGCAGTAGTCCTCGACCTCCTCGCGAACCGAGTTGGAGATATCCACGGCTCGGTCCCCCTCGAGGGGCTCGGTCATGGTGCTGTAATCAAAGCCAGGATGGAGGCACTGGAGGTTGGCGAAGACGCGATCAATCGCCACCGTCAAGAGCCCGCGGCATTGTTCATCAACAACATCGCCCAGCTCCGCCACGGGGCCCTCAAGCGCGGCGAAGAGCCGGTCGAAGTAGGCGAGGTATGTGGCGGCATCGAAGTTCCCCTGGACTGGGACGGCAGGCGCTCCCACACCAAGCTTCTCCGCGAGAGCGTTCCCCCGAGTCACTAAGGGCCGGAACATACGCTCTTGCTGCTGCGTCAAGACTCGCGCAGCCTGCACATTCTCCTCGGCCTCCACGGCGCGCTCAACGGCGGGGCTAACCTGCGCATTCATCTCCTCCATGTCAGCCACCAGTTTGGCGAGGTCTTGCTCCGCGTCTTCGTGAGCCTTCTCCGCACGGCGACACGCGTCCTTGGCGCGCCTCGCCTGGGAGTTCAGAGTAGCGTTCTGCTGCTCCAGATAGCGGATGCGAGCCCCGTCCTCGCCGCGCTTCTTCTTGAAGCGATCCTCCTGCTTCTTTAACTTCCCATCGTACTCAGTGGAGACGTCGGCGCGGTATTTCCTCTTCCTCTCGGCCAAGTCCTTCTCCAACTCCTCCATCCTCTCAGCAAATTTCTTGTTGAATCTCTCCACATGCTTGGCATGACTGGCCACATCCTCGCCATGCTTGCCGACGGCATCGGCCAAGTTGCCTTCCCGGGCCTCAAGGTCCACGCGCTGCGTGGTTAGCTCTTGCTCGGCCTGCAGCAGTTGCTCTTCACGCTTGAGCACGTCCACCTCGCGCGTCGCCAGCACCTGCTCGCGAGTGCCCAAAGCCACGTGGTGCTGGTCCAAGGACAGCCGCACTGCTTCAGAATCGGAGATAATCTTCGCCTCGAGAGCGGCGAGCTCCTCGCTTCGGCTAGCCAGCGTGGCTTCAACGGCCACACGCTCCAGGGTTGCCGCTTGGCGCTCCGCCATGGCTGCCGTAAGGTCTTCGGCAGCCGCTTGGCGCTCAGCTTGCAGCGGCTCCAAGAGCTCCTCAGCTTCGCGCACGGCGCCCTCGCGGACCTCCTTGGCGAAGCGCAGCGCCTCCTCTCGCTGTGCCTGCATGGCCTGGTCGCTCTGGCGGCGATGCTCCACGGTCTCGTAGAAGAGGGCCCGGGATTGCACGAGGTCTTCATACTTCTGGGTGAGCGCAGCCTCCTCGAGAATGAGGTGAGCTTCGAGCACGTCCAGAGAGTCTCTCGCCAGGCAGAAAGCAGCGCTGCGGCGAGCGCTGCTCCAGTTCATGCCGCCCAAGACCAAAGCCCGAGAGCCCCCGCGAGGCGCTGAGGCCCCCACGTCTGTGTCACGCCCTAGGAAGGGGACCTCCGTGCTTGGTCCAGGGTCTGCCCTGGCCTGGGGGCTCGGGGGCTGGCCATCATTGCCACCAGCGCCATGGGCGCCAATATCTCCGTGTTCCGGCGGCGCCTCTTCATGGACTTCAGGGGCAAGGGGAGCCTGCCCCATCAACGTCGTGTTCTCCGCTGTCGCGCCAGCGGTGGCCTCAGAAGAAGCCGCCTCCCCTTCAGCCCTTGTGCTTGACGGGGGCGGCGGAGGAGCGCCCTCCTCCATCCCAGCATCGGCGTTGCCTGTCACCGGGCTATCGCACCTCGTTGCCTCCGCGTTGACCTCCTGCCGCTCCGGCGGAGTTGGCGCCCTCTCCTCCTCCTCAAGATGCTCCTCCACGATGGGGGGCGAAACAGTAGCCTCGTGTTGAGGCTCGTCAACCACGGGCCCTATGGCCTCCTCTGCCTCAGGCCTCGTGGCCTCCTCCTCTGTGGCCGTCGGGGTGGCGCCCTTCCGTACCTCTGCGGCCTTGCAGAGCCTGCGGCGCTTCGCTGGCTCCAGGTCCCTGACGAGCATGCAGCAAAGGCTTTCAAGAGGGGATCACGCAGATTCCCTTGAAAAGAAAAGACAAGTTAGGAATTCAGCACTTACCCGGATTTCTTTGCGCGGGTGTCAACCCACGCCGTGCCTAATGACCACCATGGCCTTGACGGCGCGGCACCTGTGCCAGACCCCTCAAGAATTGTCTCGGCTTTCCTCTTGAGGGGAGTGCTCCCTGGACCTCCAGAGGTCTTGAGCGAAGGAACCACCAAAAAATCGTCGTCCCCATCGGACGAGATCTCCATAACCTCCCCTTCGGGAGCCATGGGCTTCGAGGAGCTCGCTTCCCCCGCCAAGGGATTCGCTTCTCCAGCCGTGGCGCCTAGATCGGCGTCGGATGCAGCGGGAGACTCCGCGGCCCCGTCCTCTTCCACCACGGGCGCCGCGGCCTCTTTCTTCTCCACCCCAGCCAAGCCTAGCGGGGTGAACTCCGGCATCCGCTCCAGCACTGCGAGACGCTTCTTCATGGAAATCTGATGAAGAGGCCTCGTATCATCATTGAGCGGCACTCGGACGTCGGGGTTGATGATGAGGACGCCCATGATGGTGGCGATAACCTCAGGGGCATGGTCGTTGCAGTGGAGTCGCATCGGGTCCATAGGGCCAGAATACATCCACATTGGCTTCGTGTGCTTCTGGAGAGGGGCAATGCGGCGCCTCACGAAGTCTTCGGCGACCATCTGCCCCGTGAGGCCGGCATCGCGGACAAGCCTCAAGCGCGCCACCAAGTCGGCAATCTTCAGGCTCTGGAAGGCTGCCTTCGACCAGTGAGAGTTCTTCAGCGGAGGCGCCATAGGAACGTCGAAGAAGGAGCTCCGCGCCTTGGCGTCTATGACGAACCACCGCTGGCGAAAATCGTCCACCTTCTTCGTCACCCGAGTGACGGGCTTGTCGCCGTCCCAGGACATGGGGATGTAGATCCCCCCCCCCCATGCCATCCGCGATGCGAAAGGACACGCACCCGGACCTCTCGCCTTGGGCCGAGGACCAGAGCGCGTAGAAGCACCGGAAGAACGCCACCGATGGCTTCACCCCCAAATATGCCTCGCACAAGTACGCGAAGATGGCGAGGATCAAGATAGAGTTGGGGTGGAGATGAAGAAGCTGGATCTGGTAGAAGTCCAAAATCTCCTCCAAGAAAGGGGAGAATGGCGGCACCAGACCAGCGAAGATAGTATGGAGGAATATCGGGTAAAAACCTGCTGCGCGGCTGCCAAGGCGCGCCGCCTGGAGGTCGCTGGCGCCGTGCTCGTTGTTTTTGCCGGCGACCAGATGCCGGATCTTGTCCAGCGCCGCGTCCGTGCTGATGCGGGTCCCCAGCAGTGCCGGCCCGCATTCTTCCTCCTCCTGCGCGTTGGCGGGCGGATTCGTCATCGGCGCCTTGTTCTTCTTCGGGCTCATGGTCGCAGAAGAGGAAGCGGCGAAGAAGCTTGGTGGAGCAAGAAGGGCGTCGGAGACGAAGAATCTTAGGTGACGAGAGCAAGAAGATGGGCGCGAGAATGGTGCAGTAACTGCTGCCCGAACCAGTGCCGAAGGCTTTATGTCCTCTCAGGGCGGTTATCGAGGCGTGGTGGGTCCCTCCACTACGCCCGTTATCACCGAGGAGAACTCGTCGCTTGAGATCCTTAACTGCCCAACACGTGTCTCGGGCCGGCCGGACACTTTGGGCCCATGATGCTTCGCCTGCGTCCAGTGGACTCCGTCGTGCCCATCATGGGCCCGGGGGATACTGTCGGCCCAGTGAATACTAGCGTGCATAAGGCCATGTCCACTATGGCCCTCAACACTCGATGGACAAATTCCGCTAAGGACCAAGCTCACGGCTTCGAGAGACTCGCGGGGAGGATCGCCTCGCGAGGCCTCGGGAGGCAGCAAAGGCCTGTTGAGGCCCCCCTTTACTGCTGCTACCTCTACAAGGCTTCTTCACCTGGAGAGAAGTCAACGCCAAATCCTCCACAGGGCCACCCAGCCCTTGTGGGGATTCCTTCACTGCGAAGCAAGCTCTGCAGAGCGCACATGGGCTCTGCAACGGCCGCAGAGTGACGCGCGCCTCTGCGCGTGGTGATGACGACGCCGCAGTTGCCATTCCGGTGATTAAAGGAGTCAACAAAGCTGTGCCACCCGCACCGGACTATGAGACTTGCCTCTTTGGTGATAAAGAAGCCGGCCGGTGCTACGCTCCAAGGTCTGCGTCACCGTGGGCACCCCCCCACGCTCCTCTGCGGCACCAGCTTGCCGTCCTGCATGGACGGTGGTCTGCCTGCCACCAGTATCAGCTTTATGCTGATGGACCGCATCCATGGACGGCTGGGCTGCGGTGCGCCATGCTCCTCCATTCGACGCCATGTGGTAGCCCTTCCGCTGCAGGATGTGCAGGGAAGAGGCCTGGGGCGCCTATAAAAGGAGGAGGTGCTCCACCGTAGCAAGGGATCGAATCCAGCACCGCTAAGTCACCTACGCGCAAGGAAGAAGAAGACCCAAGCTAGCTCTTCCTTGTGCACACCCCTGCCAAAAGAGAGCCCTCGTCAAGCTCATTGTACTGTAACCTCCGCAAGCAGTGCAATACAGACAAGCAGGAGTAGCGGTGTTACCTCCACACGAGGGTCGTGAACCTGGGTAAGGGCATGTGTTCCATCCCTGCCGTGATGTCCCTCCTCCTGGGCGACAAGCACCGTCGCCGTGCTGGTTGAGGGTTGATTGACGTCGTGTTCAGCCCCTTACACGAATACTCTTCGAGAGTTTGACCAC
The DNA here is from genome assembly GCA_947311845.1 of Poa pratensis. Taxonomy (NCBI): domain Eukaryota; kingdom Viridiplantae; phylum Streptophyta; class Magnoliopsida; order Poales; family Poaceae; genus Poa; species Poa pratensis. The sequence goes on along the minus strand of CAMZMU010000052.1, from coordinate 85,019,398 downwards.
CCATGTTCCGTGGGAGTCATTCTCCGACATCCGCCTTGCAGAAGGACGCATGATTGCTTTGCAGGAAGCTGTCTTGTATCAAGACGAGCTCCTTCTTAAAGAGAAGCAACCGAGTTACCCGGCGTTCGCGGTCAAGGTGCCAGACGAGTTGGTGGACTTCGTCCAGGAAGACCCCGCAGATGTGTTCTTCATAGCGTACGAGGACATCTTCAACCTGTTTCGCTCCAAACGGCTGGACTATAACATGGTCCGCCTATATGTGCTCGATGCGGCATGAAGATCAGGAGAGATGATACCCCGTACGTCGCGATAGTGGATCCCTACTACATCCGCGACAACCATCTGGTGGAAGGATCAATGACACGGGAAATGGCCAAGGAGTACCTCGTAAGGGTCATGCTGGCCAACAAGAGGAAGAACGCCCTTCGCCTTTCTTTTCGAGTAAGTACACATCCACTCGCCACCGTCGTATCTTATGCCTTCTTGTACATTTCTTCCATTGCTGATCCTTTGTCCAACGTTCCTTTTCAATTGTGTTGAGCAGGGCCAAGTACTGCGCACTCATCTACGTATCCCCGAGGTGGTCCATTGCCACTTATTTGGACTCAGGGAATAAATCCCAGCCGAGACGATACACCAGAATAAAGGGTGTTTTCGATGACGCTCTTGAGGCCTATGCCAAAAAGGACGGCCCTATCCATAAGAAGTCGGAATTTTTCACGCAGGACAACACACACAAGTTCTTGCATGGGATCGGATTCCATTGCGTCAAGCAACTGGATGGCAGCGTGAAGGAGGCCTACTACGCCCTCCATCACCTCAAAGCGAATGTCCGGGATTACGAGAAAATGAAGATTCCATCTAACCTCGCAGAATACACCAAAACCGCGGATGCTCTCACTGATGCTGATTATAGACAAGACTTTCATTACATCCGGCAGCAGTTAACAACGATCATCCCGACGATGTCATTCACCACTCAGGGTCCTTCCACTACCCCAAAGGTAGGATGTATTATAAAAGAAAGTCTTGCTAAGCATTACTAGTGTGTACTTTTTGTAGAAGTGCATGTGTAGGGTTATATATTATATATATGCTATACTATGAAACCCAAATAGGATAGCCATATGATTTCCAACCATGACAATTGATTGATTGTCTTGCCTCTCTACTTAGATGAATAAATTATACTCTATGTATATCACTAACCAATATATATCCCAATCCATCTTCAGCGTTGTCTCAGAGGGATATCGAAGAACGACTAGAGGTGCAGAATGACACCAGGAAGTGGAGCACGTTAGATGGCTTTCTACCGTTCCCAGCGTCGCTCAAGAAGAGGACTCCATGATCATGCTCCATCGTCGCGGCGGTGATAACTTCATTTGTACTAAGACTTGTGTGTGACATGAGATGAACCTTTGTACCAATTAAGACTTGTGTGACATGATCGAGATGGAACTTTTGTAGACTTGTGTTTTGGCACTTCTCACTATATGTATGTATCTTGGGCTCTAAGTGTTTGTGATGACATAGTAATGTGTTTGTTTTCATATACCATGTCAAAATATATTATTGTTTCTATTATTCCTGTATTTCCTGTAATATACCTGTATTTCCTATAATATACCTGTATTTGTACATGAAAATGTGAATTTCTGTATTTCTGGAAAATACTTCTGTGGCGCATCAAAAAAAATTGTGGCACACCTATTTTTGTGGCGCGCGGTTTAGGGATGCACCACAGAATTCCTCTGTTGTGTCCACGGCGACATGATTCTGTGGCGCACGGCCTGGGTGCGCCATAGAAAGTTGGTCTTTTTGTGGTGCACGCCCTAGGTGTGCCACATAAATAATTTTAGTGGCGAGGATTCTGTGGCGCACCCCCAGCTCACCCAGCAAACCTGGGGGTGCGCCACAGAATCCAAAAAGGGTGCGCCACTGATAGCCTATTCTGTACTAGTGTGTGCTGGAGATATGCCCTAGAGATAATAATAATTAAGTTTATTATTTATCTCCATGTTTATTATTAATGTTTGTATCTTTATGCTACAACTGTATTGGGTACTTGTATAGCAAATACAACGTATGCAAGAGGAAAAACTCCGATACACGTGTAGAGATATGAACGGAAAAAGAGTTCCTGGTCTTGTCTCTAAGACTAGCCTATCTTGTTGTTCGATGATCGTGTTTTCCTGATCATGGACTTTGTATAAGTCAAACAACTATAGGAGTGGATTATCGGAATGATAATAGCATTGAACCGACTCACCGTATGATTTTGCTATGGGACAAATCGTCAACGATGAAATAGCAATGATCATCTATTTAGTTATCGTTAGCTATATTCCTATGCTATGAGAATATCTTGTGGCCGCGTATTCGACACTCGAGCTTTGATTTCCACCAAACGTCTTGCAGTAACATGGGACCATAAAGGTGGCTTTTGGGCTTGAACTAGAATAATGTATTGGAACAAAGATCATTCAAGAATGGCACTTACTCCTCCAGGCGATGGAGAGATACATCCTCTAGGCCATCTCAAGTATTTATGTTGTCACCCAATCGTCTGGCCAGACACAAGCGTGATTTATCACGGGACAACATATATATGGAATGAGCAAAGAGAATGATATTACTACGAGAATTATATGTGTTATGATCGAAGGGTTTGATCACACTAGAGCACATTGTCTCAATCTCGAGATATCATTGGTATCGTGTACGTAAGGGGATTAAGCGTAATGAGTAACGCACAGGTTCTATCGTTCATTCACAACACAAGGGTGCCAGTACGAATGTCACCCACTGCTGGTTATTGTTTGGTAAGCTCCCAAACAATACTTTGTGTTTGTTGAACCTTTCGGGTCACACACTTAAGCTGTAGGTCAATCTTTGATTGAGAGTAAAAGATGTAGTTTTAGTGGGAATAAGATTGTGTCGGAGTAGCTCCGATGTCACTGGGACTTGTTCCGGTGAATTATAAGTTAGAGAGAATGAGGAGATCTAATGTCCCGGGATGATAAAATGTTTTCTATCATCAGCGGATTTAATCCGAGTGCTTATAAAGAAGAAAATATTGTTCCGATGGTTTTGTCGGCGGATACTAGGTATCCCGGTTCATATAAATATGAGTTATATGATAAGTAATTAATTCCGGGAATTTTCTATAAAAGGAAACATTCATTTAGGAATTAATTAGACAAAACAATTAATTAATTATATTGGAAAATATAAATAAAGGATTTTATTTGGAGCCCAATAAAAGGGGCTGCCAAGTGGGCCCATGGGGCCCACAAGGCAGCCGCACCCCACATGGGGAGGTGGGACAGAATTGGAGTGGGGGAGGAGTCCTCCCCCTTTCCTTCTAAGGAGAGGCGGTTTGGGGAGGAGTCCAACTCCTCCCTCCAACCCGAGTTGGAGTGGGGGGTCTCCTTCCCCTTCCTTGTTGGTAAGGCGGTTTGGGGGAGGAGTCCTACTCCTCCACCCAATCCGAGTTGGGGTGGGGGGAGGTCTCCTCCCCCTACCTTTTAGGTGGAGGTTGTTTGGGAAAGGAGGAGTCCTCCTCCAACTCCCAAACCGAGTTGGCCTAGAGGAGGACTCCTCCTCCTCTAGGGCCGGCGCACCAAAGGGGAAGGGTTTGCCCCCTTCCCCAAGTACCTCCACCCCTTGGCCTCCTTTATAAGCAACCCCAAGCCCCTAGGGTTTGATATACAAGTTTGCCTCCGTGCAAGTTCTCTCTCTCTTTTGTAGATCTCATGTATTGAGAATTAGACGTCTCTAATCTTCTCATATAGATCTAATCTAGTTGGTTAGATCTACCACCTAAACTACGTCGCAAGGCAGTCTCTCTTCACCACATGCTTGTAGCTAGGCGGTGAACGCACGGGGTGGGTTGACACGGTGTATATGTGGATACCGCTAGAGCGGAATTCGCGCCAGCAGTTCCTCGGACGACGGAACAACTTCATCAACGTCTACATCTACGTCGACATACGGCAAGAATCTCTCCTCCTGGCGTGGACATGAGATTCTTCATCAGGCTACACCGACATCTACTTCGACAAACACAAGATCTTCCGCAAGCGTGTTTGTAAGTATCTTGATCATCGCATTATGGGGTGCAACATATCTTCATAGAATAGATCTTGGCGGTAAAGTTACGGATAAATTTTAAAGTTTTCCCCGCAACCCAATAGTGGTATCAGAGCCGATCTATGTGTTGGTATGATTTGATCTAGAGCACCAGTTGGTGTGAGCATTGCATGGTTCTTACATAAAGTTTATTTTAGTTGCTTCCCAAAAAGTTGTACATCATATTCCATGGCAGTATTGGCAAGATCTTTACGAACTTCTGGCTACCCGCGGACCTTCCGGCTGCTCCTAGTATGCTTGTTGGCGCCAACGATGTGCTTCAGTAGCTTTGGGTCTAAACCCTTAGTTGTGGACGTTGATGTATATATGGACTGGGCCTGAGGGTTGGACGCCTCACGGGGGTCACGCGCACATGTGATCGTTTAGATTGGGGTTCTGCAACGTTTTCGTAATGTAGGGATCTCAATCACACCGCAATGTTAATCTAGCAACTAGCCTAAACGTGCTTCAATACGTAGGTAGTGACGGTAACTCCGTAGAGCCTGCAAAGCCACGTAAAACATGCAAACAAGCATTAGATACATCTAACTTGGTTTTGCAGGATTGGTGCATGTGTTTTGGTATAGCTATTTTGTTACGGTGTTTTAACATGATGGTGGGAGCCAGAACAATTGATTGAGTTCGTCATCGACAATCAAGCGAAGAAGAGTTCGTCGTGGAGACCGGGAGGAGGCGCCGGCAATGGAGCCGGTGACGTGTACTTGGCGAAGTTTCGGATAAGGTAATTTTCCTTCGGGGATTTTTCCATGACCGGGAACGAAGAAGATGGAGATCCTCAAGGACGAGCGCCAAGGACTTCCGAAGAATAACAAAGGCTATACCAAAGCACATGAATTATTATTAATTGTCTGTGAAGTTTATCCTTTGTTGTTTGCACCTTGATTGCGCAGTAGTCGTTTATTAGGATGAATCCTCAAATAAAATCAAGGAGATCGTGTTCTTACCAACCGTGGCACCGTCAAACCGGATGCTTGTTACCGTGCGACCTGTATCCAAATGTAATGTGTACCAAGGGTTCGGGAGGCGGGCGCGAACCGTTCCAGTAGCTAGTGTCGGTTGGTTGTCTTGACGTCCAGGCATACACAGATATGAGTTTGGAACACACCCGTCGAAAGACGAACATGAGTTGTAGCTGCTACAATTAGCATAGTGCTTACCGGTTGGCCGACGGACATGACATGTATCCATGCTTGCTTCGTAGGCAATCGGGTCCTGAATCACTTAGTGCCAATCAAGAGGATTACTGGACTTAGTGGGAGCATATCTTAGATTCATGTTTGATTGAATTAAAGTAGTGCATTAAAATTAGTAATAAACTAGAAGTCTAAATAAACTTGTTTTGTTATAGAAGATGGATCCCGTTGAATATGTGCATGAAGATTAGTTGTTAAAATAGTTAACTGTGGGAAGAGTGATCTTTACGGATTGGCTTCATGGGCTGAGAGAGAATCTCAGTAGACGCGATTAGAGCATATTCTGGATACAACTGTTCCAGAAGTAGAAGATGAATATTCTCCTATGGAGAAACATGAGTATGAAGTGAGTATGGTTATGCCAGACAGGATGTGTCCCAAGCTTAGCGACAGTTATCCATACTATCGCCCCTTCCATCTTATGGAAGTTTTGAAAGCTCGGTTCATATACACTTATGTCTTGCTACGAACGACAAACTCAATGGAGAACTTAGATCTTGCAAACTATCGAGCGAAAGCTTGATGAGGGAGCACAAGGTTAAGTTCTGCAAAATACTCAGGAAGCTTGAGGATATTGGGCAACCAATTCCAGGAAATCAAGTTGTTGACACACTTCCAAGATCACTACCATAATTGTACTACGCCTTTGTGGCGTGTTATGAATTGATGGGAGTGGAGAAGATAGTCAAGGAAATCTTCAAAATGCTCTTATCAGCTGAGTTGGATATCTATGTGCATCATCTGATGACAGCATCCTTCTTACAAGACCAGTGGCAAGTCCACAAGAGGTATACAAGTTATACACAAGTATTGACATAATCTCGACTCGAATATATTTTGGTATGTGAATACTGAAATTTTTCATGTTGCATAATTGCAATGTGAAAAGGGTAAGAGGCAAGAGATTTAGGAAGAATTGAAGGAAGTGGGGAAAGGAAGGCACTCAATGCGCCATGATCACCACTATATCTTCAATCCAAGTCAATAGAGAAGATTTATACTAGAACTTTAAATAAGAGTTATTTTAAGTTCGATCATTTTATAATGAATATTTTATATTCTAGAACAAGTCATTGTTCGAATAATAAAGTATGTGTGGGAATTCCAATTTTGTGAATTCAAAGTTTATATCTTCTTTATTATGATATGTCAATTATTTTGTTTGTTAAGTCTTTATTGTTTTGATTCAAGTTATTATTTAAGGTTTTGAGTAATAAATAAAGTTAGTTTAATCTTTAATTTGGAGCTACTTTTCGTTGGTTCTCTTTGAGACTCTTAAAGTTATCTCTGAATTAAATGGATAAAACTAAAATCACAAAGTGTCATACACTTAGAGAAATTCGAAATTCACAAAGTGCTAGGCATTTGATGAAAATCGAAATCCACAAAATGCTAGGGATTTAGTAAACCCGAATTTGGCAAAGTGCTAGGCACTAGTAAATTTCGAGGTTTACATTGAAGAGTGGAATCTACCCATTAATTCAATTCTATTGAAGACTTAATATGAAGTTCCATATTAATGAAATAGAGTTAATGAAATTATTGAAGTTTCAAAATTTCATATAATTCAGTGGGAGAATGTGAGAATTAAAATAAAGGAATCAAAGGAATCTATTATATAATTAAAACACAAGACAAACAACGGTCTGGATTCGTCCTTTTTACGTTAGAGCAAATTAAAGGTGGAGATTAACTACATGGATCCCACGTCGGAAGTAAAATAGGTAGCCCTCTGTGGAGTTCGTATGTAACATGGACTCTATGCTTCATCGTGAGACCGCAGAAAAAAAATGTTGTACCGAATATATCCCCTGCGAGGTGACCATAGGCAGCCAAATTGACTATTCCTTCCAATTAACAACTACTAGGGTTTGTGTCCGAGAAGCAACGGCGGCAGGAATCGGGAGGCGAAGGATCGTCGAGCAAGCGGCAATAATCCGGAGGCGAAGGGATCGTCCAGCAAGATCTGAAGCGGCGAATATCGTGATCGAGATCAGAAGCCGACACGACGCCGCGGGTCACTAGGAAGCAGTCATCGACGCCATACCCATCCAGCATGAAGCTTGCATGTCAATCGCCATGCTGCATGCAAGCCTAGACGAACTAACCTGGCCAGGGCGAAGCTTCCCTACAGGTAGGCTCCTCACGATGATGTCAATTTTCGGCCGGCCGGCCGGATAGCCTGAGTATGTATGTACGTACTCCACACATGACAGTATTTTATACAGAGACATTCATGACTGATTTCCTATTACATTAGAGCATGTGCCGCAATGGTTTCTCAACGAGAAGGAGGGCTGCGATCTCTTCTCGATCGCAACTAGACGAGACGACGATGATGGATGAGACAATATCCGATATGCTTCCTTTTTTTTAAGGGTGTTCTCCGCTGCTTGACTTGGGCAGGCATTAGAGATTCAAAGAGTAGGCCGTCCGCGTGGAGCACTGGAGAAGGCAATCTATAGGGGCCACAAAGGCACGAGTGAGCAGGTGCTTGCTTGGGTAGCGGGCGGACGCCAAAAAGACATCTGTTTCAGTTTCAGGGCTCAAAAGGTGGGGTGCTCCTCAAGATGTTTGAATTCTTTGTACAATTTGTTGATGGGTTGAAAAATTTACGTATTTATCTGTCACGTTCTAACTTGAATTGTTAAGATGTTTTGTCTTGGTTTGCATCGTATGAAATTAATTTGACAAATGTATAGACATCAGAGCAGCAGGAACTGAGCCTCAGGTCGAGCTCTACAAAATTATTACACAAATTTGTGGAGTGATCATGAGGGAATATTTGGACCTAAGAAAAGGATCTTTGGTATTTTTCTGCGTCTTTTGAAATGTACATAAAACATAAAGTGTCGGCCATGGACATACTACTGTTCCCCACTGTGTATTAGTTTTGTTACAATACGTATGAAGTAACATAGACTGGAAGTATAACCTCAGTTCAATTCTTTGGTAAAATGAGCTTACAGTCAAGTATGCATTGACATTATCTTATCATGGATTAGCAAGTGCAATTTCAGCCGCTAACTGAATTTACTTTTTAAATTAATTTTGCAGGCCATAATAGCTACACAGGCAACATTGATTGGAAGTATAGCACCAATCTAGGATATATATAGGATATGGGTAAAATAATGAGCTTTCCAAAATCTTTCAATCAATGTGCTCACATAATTTTTTCCTGGATTAGTGAATGCTAATAAGCAAGGAGGTGCTTTGCGAAACATGTAACAACTAGCATTTTTCATAAAGTCGAGGAAGTTTCTGTTGGACTATGTTTTCTGGTATTTATGTTTCCCGATATTAATATGATCTAGGTGGGCTATATTCATGTCGCTTGGTTAATATGAGCACGGTACGTGACAACATGACCGAAAGACCAAATGACTGGACACCAGCAAATCGAAACACAAGCCTCGACACTAGCTCATCGAAGTCGATCAATACAAGTCGCATCGCTAAATCGAAGGCACGTCAACAAAGCGCAGAACAAGACAGCCGGAGGTCGGCGGATCAAAGGCACGCCAACAACTTTGAGTGGTAGCTCCAACCTTCAGGTAATAGCTGCAATCTTCATGTGGGTTCGATGTTTCCCTTCCAACATGCAATTTTCTTACAAAAACCTTTAATTATTAGTTAGAACACATATAACACATATTTAGTTAGAAGATGGGCAAAATAGGTTTTACTGTGTTTTGTTGTTCTTCATCAGATTGAGACATAGCCTGGAGCGATAGAATATTTAAGTTTACAAGCATTAAGGAATTATGTAATTTATTTGGGAGGTGCAAGGGGCGAACTGCATCGACATTGCGCAGGAACCAGGATCGCCAGCAATGAACGGCCTTGGTTGTTTATGTCCAGAAGGCGGCAGTTGGGTTTTATTTCTTTTTCTTCATGGCGCACAATATTTGTCTTGGAAATTGTTTCTGACTTTTTTAGTTTCCATGCAGCTCCGATGCCGCCGGCAAGCATACTTTGGATAAACTTGCCCTGTACACATAAAAAGTAAGTTTGACTTACTCATATATTGTCATATTTAATATTCTCTAGACATAAATAAGTGTACAATTCAAATAGTTCAATCAGTGTAGGAATCTCCTTAGATTTAATTTTATAAACTCAAGTAGTAATTTTTTCACTGAAGGTATACTCTTAAATTTGTATTCTGGACCAGAATGTATTGAATCAACATACACCTGGATGGGAATTTCCTTATATGTGAACAACTGTCCAACTTTAGCCATCGGTCTCATAAAGAGCAGAAGTTCCCTAAAATATTTAATTATGTGCCGAAGCAGTTTTTGACTCCTCACTAAAATTGGTTATTAATTATATGATAGGTTGATCATCATTTTTTGCTTTCCTATGTAAATATTGTGCAGGGCAATATATTACTTCTACTCTGTAATTGAGCATATAACCATCCCACGAGTATACACAACTCCCTTATTATGTATAGATATTTGTAGAAAATCATGACAGCCAAACCGAATGCTAGATGGACGCCCATCCATGTAAATACCAAAGATAAGGCAGAATCTAAATTTTGACAACTAATATGCAACAAAAATATACATTGATTACTGAAACATTAATGCTTCAATTTGTGCGGAAAAATTGTTTGTCATATATGAGTTTTGGAGCAAAAATTGGTGAAACTAAAAATCTATACTTTACGTACAAACTCCAAATAGGAATTGACGGGACATAACTATTAGTATAAATTACATATTAGATACGTGGATAATTACATTGTTTTTAATCAATTAGTGTACTACTATCATGTGTAAAAGCATCATATATAAGCATCACATCGCACTAATAATTAATAATTGCAATTCAACATATTTTAATTGGGGTTGTGGAAGAGAACAGGTACAAGATTATCAAAAAAAGTGCATTTTGGCCACCAAATATATCAAAAATAATTGATAAAAAATTCAAAAGTGGTATAATAAATATGAAAAAACATATGAATCAACACATAACAAAGCTAGCCGCGCAAATGCGCGGGTCACCCAGCTAGTTTGATTGAAGTTAAAAGAAAGGACTTAATAAAAATAGTGTAACATTGTTGACGAAGGAAAGCTTTTCTTAGTCAAATTACTTGTGATGGATATTGGTAACTCAAAATCATCATGGTAATAAAATCTTTTGCAAGATAAAGATTAAAAGGAAATGTTACAAGGTCTTGCTCGATGTGATGTGAAATTAGAATTCCAAATTACCCACTAAAGTAAATAGAATATTTTGTTTATATTCTAGGGACCTATATCAATTTTAACTTAGATTTATTTTGATAGTAAGTTACATTTTTTCAATTGTGAATTTCAAGTGTGAATTCGAATTGAAAATGAGTTTTGCAAAAGTCCAGAATTGTTATTTTGGCAAGTGTTTTCCACACATAATTCTAAATGCTTGTTGACTTTAGAATTGGAGAAAAGTGTCTTCTCGAAGAGAGAGTGGAAATCATAATACTAAATTAAGACTGAGAGTCTTTGGGCAAGTGTTAGAATGAGAAGGGAAACATGCAAATGTTTCCATATCATTACTTTGTCCAGGAATACATGTAAGTGATACATGGTTCGAATTAAGTATTAAAACAAAGTCATGTGAGGAATTTGATGATTAAATCACTAGGTGATTGAAATCATTTAAATGTCCGGGAACATGATATAAGCAAAACAATTACAAACAGAATAAAGAACATTCATTAATGACGGCATTTGTCATAAAAGGAGTTCAAGAAAATTCATGAGACTCCAAGATTCAATCTTGAGAGTAGTTTGGATATGATGTAAAATCATGTGCATGAATATTTCATAAAGAAAGGACAGATATGAATATCTAATATTCATAGAGCTAGTCTTGATTAAAATTGTTTTATCAAGGACGAATAACTGATAGTGAGAAGGTGCAATACTTTTCATATCAATTGCTTGATGATGTTATTGAACTAGAGTAGCAATAATATTGCTAAGATAATTATTTGGATTATGAATATAATCTAAATAATTATAGTATGAATGTTTAAGTCAGTCGTATTAATGAGTAAGAATTTCATTCTTTTCATTATATAAATCGAAGGGACTTAAAAGACAGTGGGAGCTGATATTATATTTATTGAATAAGGCTAGGCCATATTAATGAAAATATAAATCTCGCGATTTAAAGAGTTTAAATAAAAGGTCATAAAATGTCTTATTAAAGTTTTGTCTATAAGATATAATTTTAATAAACATGAGTATGAATGTACTAAAGTGCAATTCTGAAAGGTAATTTCGAATTGTGTCTTGACTCAAAGAAATTTGATCAAGAATTCATAGCGTGATATTTGCAAGATACCATGACCTTCGTAGTCCTCGGTGAGCGAATAGAGAGGAATAAGATCAAATCATATTTAATGTGATTTTGCTTATCTCATTGCTATATATACTACATAAAGCCGGAAAATTTCCAAAGTGTTGAATTTTAAAGTTTAGCCACCGGCGTTAATGAGAAATTCTTAATAAGAATAGTCTCATAAGAGCAGTTAATTAAGATTGTAATTAATCCTAAAAGGTTTGGTAAAAGAACCTGATGGTGAGATTACAAAAGAAAACAAAAGTAGATTTTGTAAAGCTTCAAATAGTATATAGAGAAGTTACTCATATATGTATTGTAGTGGAATTATGAAATCGATTTAATCTGATAATTGCAATTTCAATTGATAAATACTTAGTGTTTTGATTTTATCAAATCACTTGTATCTTATGTGTGGACTCTATAACAAAGATAGTTTGTCTATCGAGGATAGTTGCATCATTGATGTGAGACGTCATGATAGCAAGTTATTGGATGAGTCATTACTCATGTGAGGTTTCAAAAGATGGTATGATAATATCAACCGGATATTATTAATGCTACTACGGAACCGGAAAGCCTATATCCAATTCCTAATATATCCGACTTACATAGTCAAGTTTGGCATGTGAGGTGATAAACAAGTTTATGAACTTTGGTTGGATCAAAGTTATGGACACAGTTTCAGATACGCATGCAAAAGCGTGAGTGGCACCTTAGTTCCATTTGGTGTCATGTCATCATGCTAACTAGAATCATTATTGTTTCTAGTGCAAGTGGGAGACTGTTGGAGATATGCCCTAGAGACAATAATAATTAAGTTTATTATTTATCTCCATGTTTATTATTAATGTTTGTATCTTTATGCTACAACTGTATTGGGTACTTGTATAGCAAATACAACGTATGCAAGAGGAAAACCTCCGATACACGTGTAGAGATATGAACGGAAAAAGAGTTCCTGGTCTTGTCTCTAAGACTAGCCTATCTTGTTGTTCGATGATCGTGTTTTCCTGATCATGGACTTTGTATAAGTCAAACAACTATAGGAGTGGATTATCGGAATGATAATAGCACTGAACCGACCCACCGTATGATCTTGCTATGAGACAAATCGAACGATGAAATAGCAATGATCATCTATTTAGTTATCGTTAGCTATATCCTATGCTATGAGAATATCTTGTGACCGCTTATTCGACACTCGAGATTTGATTTCCACCAAACGTCTTGCAGTAACATGGGACCATAAGGTGGCTTTTGGGCTTGAACTAGAATAATGTATTGGAACAGAATCGTTCAAGAATGGCACTTACTCCTCCAGGCGATGGAGAGATACATCCTCTAGGCCATCTCAAGTATTTATGTTGTCACCCAATCGTCTGGCCAAACACAAGCGTGATTTATCACGGGACAACATATATACGGAATGAGAAAAGAGAATGATATTGGTACGAGAATATATGTGTTATGATCGAAGGGTTTGATCACACTAGAGCACATTGTCTCAATCTCGAGATATCATTGGTATCGTGTACGTAAGGGGATTAAGCGTAATGAGTAACGCACAGGTTCTGTCGTTCATTCACAACACAAGGGTGCCAGTACGAATGCCTAACCCATTGTGGTTATTGTTTGGTAAGCTCCCAAACAATACTTTGTGTTGCTGAACCTTTCGGGTCACACACTAAGCTGTAGGTCAATCTTTGATTGAGAGTAAAGATGTAGTTTTAGTGGGAATGAGATTGTGTCGGAGTAGCTCCGATGTCACTGGGACTTGTTCCGGTGAATTATAAGTTAGAGAGAATGAGGACATCTAATGTCCCGGGATGATAGAATGTTTTCTATCATCAGCGGATTTAATCCGAGTGCTTATAAAGAAGAAATATTGTTCCGATGGTTTTGTCGGCGGATACTAGGTATCCCGGTTCATATAAATATGAGTTATATGATAAGTAATTAATTTTGGGAATTTTCTGTAAAAGGAAATATTCATTTAGGAATTAATTAGACAAAACAATTAATTAATTATTTAATTAAGTATATTGGAAAATATAAATAAAGGATTTTATTTGGAGCCCAATAAAAGGGGGCTGCCAAGTGGGCCCATGGGGCCCACAAGGCAGCCGCACCCCACATGGGGAGGTGGGACCGAATTGGAGTGGGGGAGGAGTCCTCCCCCTTTCCTTCTAAGGAGAGGCGGTTTGGGGAGGAGTCCAACTCCTCCCTCCAACCCGAGTTGGAGTGGGGGGGTCTCCTCCCCCCTTCCTTGTTGGTAAGGCGGTTTGGGGGGAGGAGTCCTACTCCTCCACCCAATCCGAGTTGGGGTGGGGGAAGGTCTCCTCCCCCTTACCTTTTAGGTGGAGGTTGTTTGGGAAAGGAGGAGTCCTCCTCCAACTCCCAAACCGAGTTGGCCTAGAGGAGGACTCCTCCTCCTCTAGGGCCGGCGCACCAAAGGGGAAGGGTTTGCCCCCTTCCCCAAGTACCTCCACCCATTGGCGTCCTTTATAAGCAACCCCAAGCCCCTAGGGTTTGATATACAAGTTTGCCTCCGTGCAAGTTCTCTCTCTCTTGTAGATCTCATGTGTTGAGAATTAGACGTCTCTAATCTTCTCATATAGATCTAATCTAGTTGGTTAGATCTACCACCTAAACTACGCCGCAAGGCAGTCTCTCTTCACCACGTTCTAGTAGCTAGGCGGTGAACGCACGGGGTGGGTTGACACGGTGTATGTGTGGATACCGCTAGAGCGGAATTCGCGCTAGCAGTTCCTCGGACGACGGAACAACTTCATCAACATCTACATCTACGTCGACGTACGGCAACAATCTCACCTCCCGGCGTGGACGTGAGATTCTCATCAGGCTACACCGACATCTACTTCGACAAACACAAGATCTTCCGCAAGTGTGTTTGTAAGTATCTTGATCATCGCATTATGGGGTGCAGCATATCTTCATAGAATAGATCTTGGTGGTAAGGTTACGGATAAATTTTAAAGTTTTCCCCGCAACCCAATAGTGTGGGTGTCTTGTACGGTTTGAGCTCGGTCATATTGAACCTTTTGAGCTTGTCTTGGGTATATTTGGCTTGATTGATGAAGGTACCTTCCCTAAATTGCTTCACTTCAAACCCTAGGAAGTACTTCAACTCCCCCATCATGGACATCTCAAACTTGCTTGTCATTAGCTTTACAAACTCATCATTGAAAGAATTGTTAGTAGAACCGAATATGATGTCGTCTACATAGAGTTGGCATATGAAAAGATTGCCCCCCACCTTCTTGGTAAAGAGAGTGGGGTCAATAACACCAACTTGGAATCCACGGTCTACTAGAAACTCTCGAAGGTGCTCATACCACGCACGTGGGGCTTGTTTAAGGCCATAGAGTGCCTTATCAAGCTTGTAAACATGGTCCGGATGGTTGGGATCCTCAAACCTGGGAGGTTGCTTAACATATACCAACTCATTAATGGGACCATTAAGGAAAGCACTTTTAACATCCGTTTCTTGTAGTTTAAAGTTATGATGAGATGCGTATCCAAGCAAGATGCGAATAGATTCAAGACGAGCAATGGGGACATAGGTTTCACCGAAGTCAACACCTTCAACTTGAGAGTAGCCTTGTGCCACCAATCTCGCCTTGTTTCGAATGATGATGCCGCTCGCGTCTTGCTTGTTCTTGAAAATCCACTTGGTGCCGATGACGTTCTTGCACTCATTTGGTGATGAGGACATCCCTAGCTCTTATACTACATCTCCAATTAATAATGCTGATGTCCAAGATAATGAAGTGAGACTTGGTCCAATGACAAGATCAAGAACCAAGTTAATAGAACAGCAGGTGAATTCTCTCTTATTAGATTATGATGTTTCTGATTGTGAGAACTTTATACTACCTAAATCTATGCATGTATGTATTCTCAGATTTATTGATAACACAAACACTAATGGAGGAGAGGAGCAGCATGGCATGGAGAACATGGAGGAACACATGATGGACAAGAGGGAATGCATGGAGGATACAATTCAGAACAACTACTACAAGTGCTCGAGGGAGGAGAGGGAGGTAGGAGCACATGGAGAGAGGCAAGAGGGTGGCGCACAACACCATGTTGGTGCACCGAAGAAGGGGTCCTAGTCGTACAAGGACAAGGACCTGCGTGTCCTTTTAGGCCGAGCCCATTGGGTCGGTTTGTATCTCGTTTCATGAGTCCAATTAGGAGTCCAGTCCGAGTTGAGGTAGAGGTTCTTGCGCAAGAGGCTTGTGGCCGCACCCCTTCCCCATAAATAGCTACCACCTGCGTGTGGAATAGGCAGACCAAGTTAAAACTAAAACCCTAGCCTCTAGATCGAATTGTTGCTAAGCTTTCATCTTGAAGTAATACCATTGCAAATCTTACGTGCTATCTTGTTGTTCCATTGGGAATAAGGGGATACAGGACCACCCGTGATCTTTGATTGCGTGTGCAAGAGTGTGTAGTTGAGAATATCCGAAGGAATCAATTGTTGTTGCATTGGCAGCAGGGATTGTTTGAGGAGAGTTTTCAGTGAGGCACTAGTTATCGATCATCCACCATATATCCACCATAAATTCGTGTTGCTCACAAGAGAAGATCGGGCCACCCCATATCATTTGGCCTTGGCACCAACTTCCACGCCTTGTTGCGCTTGAAGTTATTGAGTTCTTCATGCATGGCATCAATCCAATCACGATCTTCAAGCACTTCATACACCTTCTTGGGCTCGATGAAGGACACAAAGGCATGGTGAGTGCTAAAGCTTGCCAATTGACTCCTTCTGATGACCTTGCTTTGCACACCTCCAAGAACTCGATCCATTGAGTGTTCTATGAGCTCTAGGTTTCTTTCTCTTTGTTTGTCTCTTCTCTTCTTATGCTACTCCGAGGTTTCTTGAGAGATAACTTGATCATCTCCTTCATCATCGAAGACATGTGCATGGTGTTTATCTTGAACTTGTTCTTGATGTGGACCATCTTGAGCTTGTTCTTGATCATTTGCTTGGGATGCAGCTTCTTGAGTTTGGTTTCGAATATCAAGTTGTGGAGAGGAACCACTAGGTTGATCTCGTTCTTGACCTTGCTCACTTGATTGAGGGCTCGGAGTTTGTTCTTGGTTACATGGAGGATCTTGAGTGGGTGATGGTATGACTTGAGGAGGAGCTTGTGGAGGAACTTGAACTTGAGGAGGATCCTCTTCAATAGGATGAATGTCCCCAGTTGCCGTCCTCCTTAGAGCAAGCTCCATGGGTATATCACCTACAACATTAGAATCAACTTGCCCCACTTGGGAGCCATTATCCTCATCAAACTTCACGTCACTAGATTCTTCAACTTGACCGGTGGTCTTGTTGTAGACTCTATAGCCGTGAGAGTTTGTGGAGTAACCAACAAAGATACCCTCTATTGATCTAGTCTCAAACTTAGATAACCGGTTACCTTTCTTGCGAATGAAACACTTTCATCCAAAGACGCGAAAATAAGAAAGGTCTGGTTTCTTCCCAAGAAGAATCTCATATGGGGTCTTGTTCAAGAGCTTGCGGAGATATAGCCGGTTTGTTGCATGACATGCGGTGGAGATGGCTTCGGCCCAAAAGTTAAACGGAGAAGCATACTCCGCAATCATGGTCCTAGCCGCATCCATAAGAGTCCAGTTCTTCCTCTCCGCAACACCATTTTGTTGAGGGGTATAAGGAGTGGAATATTGATGAGCAATCCCCTCTTCACTAAGAAATCCCTCCACGGTGTAGTTCTTGAATTCGTACCCATTATCACTTCGGATTGTCTTGATCTTCTCTTGATATTGACGTTGAGCCATGTTGATGAAGTCAATGACTCTTTGTTGGGTCTCACTCTTCTTCTTGAAGAAATAGACCCATGTGTATCTTGAGTAGTCATCAACAATCACCAAGCAATACTTCTTTCCACCAAGACTATCATAGGATAGGGGACCGAAGAGGTCCAAGTGAATGAGCTCAAGAATCTTGTCGGTGGTGATCTTGATCTTTGATGGATGAGCTTCTCCATGTTGTTTGCCTAGAACACAAGACCTACACACACGATCTTTGGAGAACTTAATATCGGTTAGTCCAAGAATGTGATCACCACTTTGAAGATCATGGAGTGTTCTCATATTGGTTTGGGCTACTCGGCGATGCCAAAGCCAACCCACATCAACTTTAGCCATTAGACAAGTCGCGGCCGACGTGCTCTCTTTCGAGAAATCAAGCACATACATGACGTGCTCGACATGTCCAACAAAGACTACTTTAAGAGATCCCTTCGTGGTGATGATCACACTCTCATCATCAAAATAGCACCCATAACCACATTTTGTCAGTTGATAGACGGAGAGTAAGTTGTAACCAAGGGACTCAACAATAATTACATTCTTGATAGAGACTTCTCTAGCAACAACGACCTTGCCTCGTCCCAATACCTTAAGCTCGCGGTTGTCACCAATTTTGACTCGTGAATATTGAGGTAGAGGAGGTTCAATATCATCCACCAAGTCAATTCGTCCGGTCATTGATGCATGTAAAATGCACACATGAACTTTGCACTATATCACTCATATTCCAATCATATTTGCATCATATAAGGGTTATACCACTATTATTTAATGATTTTAGGAAATAAAATAATTGTTTCCTATTTTTATGGAATTAACCCTGCGCAGGCAGAAAACCCTGTTTTTTTCCTTTTATGTTTCAGGGACCCAAACGTCGTCAGAAAAATATGGAAAAATACGGAGGTCATTATTTTGGAAGGAAGAAGATGTAGGAGCGAAGGAATCAAGCAAACGGAGCCCGGAAGGCCAAAAGGGGGTGGCCCACGCGGCCCCTGTACCTGGCCGTGTGGGGCCCACCATTTTGGGCCTCGGAGCTCCGCAGCCGTCGATCTTTTCTCCACCGCCTTCGTCTTGACCTAAAAACGCCTATAAAAGAAGTCTCACGGCGTTCTCGAAAACAAGCGCCGCCATATCATAGAAACACGAAAACGAAGATCTGGAGCTGCAGATTGGAGGGGGAAAACTCCGGCGGGGCGCTGCCGGCGTGGTCTCCACCCTCTCCATCGACATCTCCACCGTCTCCACCATGAAGAGGGAGTAGTCCACCTCTGGACTATGGGTTTGTGGAAGTAACATATGTATCTCTCCTCTCTTTGAGCTTCACTAATTAGTACCGTATGAGCTGCTGAACATGATTACGGTCATATATATAATTCCTATGTGGTGGATCTTTTTGTGAGTTAATATATGTTTGATATTGCAATGTTTGTTTCAGTTATAAGTATAGATGCATATTATGTACCCCGTTCTTATATACTTGTTATGATCAAGCATGTTTATGAGGGCGTGTGTGGGGGTGATGTGTGCATTAGTTGGAGTAACGGGGGTGGTGAGTGCGGTAAGTTGACAACTGAAATATCGCGATCCACTTGGGTGTTTACCTTACTTTGTTGCCTCACTAGGGATAAACAAAAATACCATGCTACCGGAGATGTGGGTGTGACCATCGCCACTACTCTATGACTAGATCTAGCATGTTCTTATTTTCACTTCATGTCATGATACTTAAAGTTATAATCTGATTTATCTTAATTGCTAAGGTGTTATGATTTAGTTCGCATCTTGGTGGAGTATAAGAGAGATTAATAACCAAAAGATCTCTATGTTAGGACGTGATGCCCATATAATTAGTAACTTGATATCAAACTTTGTGTTGCAATCTCATATGTCAACTCTATGTGTCCATTGTCTACCACACCATTAAAAGAGAGAGTGCATTTGTGAAACCATGAACCCCGGTCCATTTTTAATCATAAGAAACACCTTTCCAACCACTTTTACCACTTTTCCATTTTCTACAATTATTAAATCCGAAAATACAAAAACACTTTTCCATCTTGCATTCATCATAAAAAACCCAAAAATATCATTTATCATTGTTATCATCATCCTTGCACATTCATTCACCACCATTGCATATTTATTTCTTGTTTGCATTGCATATTTATCTTAATATCATTCATACACCTTGTACTTGACAACCACAGGTGAGGTTGAGGACCAAAACAATTAACCTTGTTTTGTAGGTGACCAAAAGAAGGATAGGGAGATAGATCTTTCACTACTGATTCCCCGAAAGTTCGATATTAAACCCTCGAGTCACCCTCGTGGGGAAAACACGTCTTCCACTTACTACATACTCTACACTTGGAGGCTCAACCTAACCCCGTATACTTTTCATTTCAGGTAGCTACTGAAGGCTATCACTTCTACGGGTATCAAGACTGTTTTCTAGGGCCGTTGCCGGGGAATCATAGCTGAAAAGATTTATCCAAGGAAGCTCCTGCACTAGTCCTGTTTTCTAGCGCCGGATTCATCACAACAAAGTCAACATCACCAACTTGTGCTAACACCTAAGCTTGGGGAGGTTGCACCTACGTGAGCATCATCTTATCCATCTTTACCTTCAAAGCAAAATTATTTGTTTTCTCATTGTCATTGCATTGTCTTGCTTTTGTAATTCGGTTTGCATTTGTGAGACACATTTTATTTTCAGTTTTGCATATAAAACTAAAAAAATACAAAAAAAAACTTGCAATCATGGTTTTGGGAAACAAACAGGGAGTGAGTTCTCCATTGAATTATGTCTCCAACTTTAAGCAATATCATGGAGAAACACTAAAAGATGCTTGGGTAAGAATTAATAGGATCCATTATGAGGATCCTACACCTTGTGAAGATGAAAAGCTTAATCTTTACTTTTACTATGGAATAGGATCCACTATGAGGATCCTACACCTTGTGAAGATGGGGCTACAGGTGGAAGTTTTGTCTTGTCAACACCACCTTGTGCAGCCATGACACTTAGAAGAATTTTTGGTAGCTTTGTGGGTAGCAAGAAAAAGTTGGAGGACACCTCAGTAGCACTTGCATTATCTAAAGATAAGTTTAAAACTAAGTTAGAGAAGCTGCCAAGTAAAGAAGATTTTGAACAACTAGTGTCTTATTCTGAAAACATTATTCCAAAAATAAACAATGAATTGGTTAATGTTATGCATAAACTGAGATTATGTGAGAAAGAATTTCTTGAAAAATATGTTTACTTGAACAATATTGAGGAAAAGTTGGTTCGAGTTAGTGACTCATTAAGAAAGGATTCATCATCTAAACATGTGAAAGAGGTTCCTGCTAGGCAATAAGTTTGGATTAAAAAGGAGAGAGAAGTTGAGGAAGCTAAAATGCTTAGTGAAGTCAAGGACCCTTTGCTTGACTTAGAAAATTGTAGCTTGCATGAACTAATCTCTATCTTACAAAAGTTTGCAAGTGATCCTTCCATCAACACTAATCAAGCTGGCTTTGGTTCCAATATTGCTAATCATGTCTTAAAGAGAAAATTGCTAGGTACAACCAAGATGCCATGATACCACCTAAGCTTGGGGATTTGTGGATTCCCAAGGTACTAGTAACTATTGGAAAATAGACACATCATGCTATACTTGATCTAGGATCTAGTGTCTCTATCATGTCTAAAGAACTATATGAAGTGCTTGAATTGAAAAATCTTGAAAAATGCTCTATTGAACTTGCACTTGCTGATGATTCCATTAAACATGCTTTAGGAAAAGTAAGTGATGTTATGGTAGAGTTACATATGGCTTTTGTGCATGTGGATTTTCTAATCATGGACATGGGGAATAAAACCTCTAGTCCTATTATTCTTGGAAGACCTTTTCTTCGTACTACAGGTGCTATCATTGATTCAAAGGAGGGGAACGTGAAGTTTCAGTTCCCACACAAGAAGTGCATGAAACACTTCCCAAGAAAGAGGGGAACATCAAAGTTCAAGCTCCCTCATGAGCTTCATCTTCAATAAACAACAAGTAAGAAGCCTAGCTATATGGCTATAAAGAAAGCGCTTTGCGGAAGGCAACCCGGTTATTTTTATGTGTGATTTTCTTTGTGTCCTCTTGCTGTATCAAGAGAGTTTGTTTTTAGTATAGTTTCTGGAGTTTTTAATAAAGTGCCAAGTTTTACCCATTTTGGTCTTGAAAAGTTGCTTATAGTGTTCGGAGATTTTATTCCTGCACGAATCTGTGCACGGTATGATTTTTAATTCTTATTATGTAACTCCGAATGAGCTCATATTTGAACTGTAGTTGCAACTTTTCATCCTCTGTATGCATCAATTTTTCCAGAATTTTTCGGCAAAGTTTACCAGGGTAGAAAAATACGTTTTGCTGCTGCTGTTTTTCTGGACAGATTCTGTCCCATTTTGTTTTATGCATGTTTTGAACTTTTAACTTGAATCTTTTTGATTCAATTGAGTTTATCAGTAGGCATACAACATTATATACTTTATGGACATTCATATGATGTTTTTGTTTAAGGATTATATGTAGCAAGAAACCTATTTGTTTATCACTACTAATGCACCCCACATAAAAGAAAATGGGAGAAACGGTGTTTTGAAGTTTTTTCACAGGGATTGGAGGAGATGCACCAAGAGTTATCCAAGGATGGTGAAGACCATAAGCTTGGGGATGTGAAGACAACCCCCACTGGACCTACACACTATCGGTTTAAGCACGTCTAACTTCTGTTTTTCGATCGAAACACTTTATCGCATAAACTTGGAGCGTCTTTTTGTTTGTTTTTGGTTTGTGTTGACGACATCCCTAGCTCTTATACACTTTCTCCAATTGAATATGTTGCTGTTCAAGATAAACCAAATGAATTAAGGATTGGACCAATGACAAGATCAAGAACCAAGTTATTAGAACAGCAGGTGAACTCACTCTTATTAGAATATGATGTTTGTAATTCTGAGAATTTTATACTACCTAAATCTATGCATTTATGTATGATCAGGGTTATTGATAACACAAGCATTCATGGAGGAGAGGATCTGCAAGGCATGGAGTACATGGAGGATCACATGAAGAACAACGAGAATTTAATGGAGGATAAATTTCAGAACAAACACCACAAGTGCTTGACGGAGGAGAGGGAGGCAGGAGCACAAGTGGAGATGCAAGAAGGAGGCGTACAACCGCCTGTTTGTGGCGCCAAGGAGGAGTCCTAGTCACCCTAGGACTTGGACCTGCGTGTCCCCTTTTTAGGCTGAACCCAATTGGGTCGGTTTGTATCCAGTTAGGTTGGACCCAATCCGAGTTGGGCTAGGTGGGAGGGCTCCCTGGCTGCTGGCCGCACCCCTCTCCCATATATACTTCTTTGTTGCGAGTTGATTAGGTTAGACTACGATAAAACTAAAACCCTAGCTTTCTAGATTGAACTTGCTCATAAGCATTCATCTTGAAGTATTGTTACTGCTTGCAAATTCTGCGTGTTATCTGCTGTTCCATTGGGAATAAGGAGGTACAGGACCACTTGTAGTCGGTGGCTACTTGTGCAAGCGTGTGGAGTTGAGAATATCCATAGGGTTGCAAGCTGTTGCATTGGCAATAGGGATCAGCCAGGAGAGTTCTTCGGTATCACACGAGTTATCAAAGTCATCAATCCATCCACTATCATCTTGTTGTTTTCTCTAAAATTGATTTGCGTAGTGGTTATCATCAAATTAGGATGAAAGAGGGGGATGAGTGGAAAACAGCATTCAAAACAAAATTTGGTTTATATGAGTGGTTAGTAATGCCTTTTGGTTTAACTAATGCACCTAGTACTTTCATGCGATTAATGAACCATGTTTTGAGAAACTTTATTGGCAAGTTTGTGGTTGTGTACTTTGATGACATATTGATTTACAGCCGCAGTGATATTGAGCATGTTGATCATATTAAACAAGTTTTGCATGTGCTACGTGAACATAAACTTTATGGTAATCTTGCTAAGTGCACATTTTGCAAAGATAAGGTCATATTTCTGGGATATGTTGTTTCTAAGCACGGGATTGAAGTAGATGAAACTAAAATTGAAGCTATTAAAAATTGGCCAATTCCCATGACTATTAGTCAATTACGAAGTTTTCTTGGTCTTGCTGGATTCTATAGACGTTTTGTGAAAGATTTTAGTACTCTTGCTGCACCCTTGAATGATCTTACTAAGAAAGGTGTTGTTTTTGAGTGGGGCGTAGCACAAGATATTACTTTTGATGAGCTGAAACGTCGTTTAATTTCTGCACCATTATTGATACTTCCTGATTTCCATAAGCAATTCGAAATTGAGTGTGATGCTAGTGGCATTGGAATAGGAGGTGTGTTAATGCAAGAGAACAAACCCGTGGCTTATTTTTCTGAAATATTGAATGGAGCCCAATTGAATTATTCTGTTTATGATAAAGAATTGTATGCACTTGTTAGAGTTCTTGAGGTTTGGAAACATTATTTGTGGCCAAAAGAATTTATCATACATTCTGATCATGAAGCTTTGAAATTTTTGAAGAGCCAATCTAGTCTTAATAAACGTCATGCTAAGTGGGTTGAATTCATTGAATCTTTTCCCTACATAATTAAGTACAAGAAAGGCAGAGATAATGTAGTTGCTGATGCTCTCTCTAGGAAAAGCATGTTATTAACACAATTGGATGTGCAAGTTCCTGGTTTGGAGAGTTTGCGTGATTTGTATGCTCAAGATCATGATTTTTCTGTCCCATTTTCGAAATGTACTAATGTGAAGGCATGGGATAAATTTCATATACATGATGGATATTTGTTTAGAGCTAACAAATTATGTGTGCCTGAGTCGTCCGTGCGTTTGCTATTGTTGCAAGAATCACATAGTGGTGGATTAATGGGACACTTTGGGCGTGAAAAGACATTGCTCATGTTGGCTGATCACTTCTATTGGCCACGCATGAGGAGAGATGTGGACAGGTTTGTGAGACATTGCATCACTTGCAACAAGGCTAAATCAAAATTAAAGCCTCATGGTTTGTATACTCCTCTTCCTGCACCTACTACTCCATGGGAGGATATTAGTATGGATTTTGTGCTAGGATTACCAAGAACAAGAAGAGGACATGATTCTATATTTGTGGTAGTGGATAGATTTTCTAAAATGTCACACTTTATTGCCTGCCACAAGAGCGACGATGCGTCGCATATTGCTAATCTGTTTTTCAGGGACATTGTATGTTTACATGGAGTACCAAGGACAATTGTTTCTGATCGTGACGTGAAGTTTATGAGCTATTTTTGGAAGACACTATGGGGGAAGCTGGGAACAAAGCTGCTGTTTAGTACTACATGTCACCCCCAAACTGATGGACAAACGGAGGTGGTGAATCGCACACTATCAACACTATTGCGAGCCATGATCAAGAACAATTTACGAGAGTGGGAGGATTGTTTACCGCATGTGGAGTTTGCTTATAACAGGGCGGTACATTCAACTACTCAATTATGTCCGTTTGAAGTGGTGTATGGTTTCAAGCCAATCACTCCACTTGATTTGCTGCCGCTTCCACTACACGAGAGAGTAAACATGGAGGCATCGAAGCGTGCAGATTTTGTGAGGAAGATACATGAGAAGACCAAGCAAGCAATTGAGAAGAAAGGAAGATATGTTGCTGATCGTGTTAACAAGAAGCGCAAGGAGGTGATATTTCAGCCCGGAGACATGGTTTGGGTGCATTTTCACAAGGACAGATTTCCCACATTGCGCAAGTCCAAATTGATGCCACATGGAGCAGGACCATATAAAGTGCTTGCACGGATCAATGATAATACCTATTCAATTGATCTTCCTACTGATGAGTTTGGTGTTAGTAATTCATTCAATGTTGCTGATTTGACACCATACTTTGGAGATGACCTTGCTGCGTCGAGGACGACGCCTTTTCAAGGGGAGGGAGGATGATGAGGACATCCCTAGCTCTTATACACTTTCTCCAATTGAATATGTTGCTGTTCAAGATAAACCAAATGAATTAAGGATTGGACCAATGACAAGATCAAGAACCAAGTTATTAGAACAGCAGGTGAACTCACTCTTATTAGAATATGATGTTTGTAATTCTGAGAATTTTATACTACCTAAATCTATGCATTTATGTATGATCAGGGTTATTGATAACACAAGCATTCATGGAGGAGAGGAGCTGCAAGGCATGGAGTACATGGAGGATCACATGAAGAACAACAAGAATTTAATGGAGGATAAATTTCAGAACAAACACCACAAGTGCTTGAGGAAGGAGAGGGAGGCAGGAGCACAAGTGGAGATGCAAGAAGGAGGCGTACAGCCCCCTGTTTGCGGTGCCAAGGAGGAGTCCTAGTAACCCTAGGACTTGGACCTGCGTTTCCCCTTTTTAGGCCGAACCCAATTGGGTTGGTTTGTATCCAGTTAGGTTGGACCCAATCCGAGTTGGGCTAGGTGGGAGGGCTCCTTGGCTGCTGGCCGCACCCCTCTCCCATATATACTTCTTTGTTGCGAGTTGATTAGGTTAGACTACGATAAAACTAAAACCCTAGCTTTCTAGATTGAACTTGCTCATAAGCATTCATCTTGAAGTATTGTTACTGCTTGCAAATTCTGCGTGTTATCTGCTGTTCCATTGGGAATAAGGAGGTACATGACCACTTGTAGTCGGTGGCTACTTGTGCAAGCGTGTGGAGTTGAGAATATCCATAGGGTTGCAAGCTGTTGCATTGGCAATAGGGATCAGCCAGGAGAGTTCTTCGGTATCACACGAGTTATCAAAGTCATAAATCCATCCACTACATCGCCATCTCACTTAGAAGATTGGGCCATCCCTTATCAGTTTGTTTGTTATTTTGTGAGACCACCACATTTTGGAGTATATGAGAAAGAGCTACTGGAAATATGGGTTGAAATATGTTGGATGCTTTTATCATATTGGGAAAAGGGATGTTTGAGTTGATTTTTAATGATACATATAGTTGCATGATTCATGAGCTTGTTTATGAGTAATAATTTGCAAATGCTTTATCAAGAGCTATCACTTATTCATGTTTTGATGCTGAAAGTTATTTTACTTTGTTTAACATGGATTAGTTAGTTCTATGGACACTCATGCATGCATCTAGATGGTCAACTTTCTCTCTCTTGCTAGCCCAAACATTCCAACAAGCAAAAACTTGTTTCCAACACCTTCAACCAAAGTTATTCCAGTGAGTCCACCATATCTACCTATTAGCTTTATGCTATTCCGAGTATGTATATCATGATATTTGTGTTATCTATACCTCTGAATGAAAATTTACGTTATTGATTGTTATGGGAAAAGTTGGTTATATAGCTCTCACGAACTTGATGCACAACTTTATTTTTATTGCATAAATAAAACATGACCCATTGTGATTAATAATATGATGCTAGTGGCTTGATAAATGTGAGGTTGGGAGTTAGCCCATATGTGCTGTCACATGCAAAGCTTTCAACATGCTCCTTCATCATTTAGTTGATATCATGTACTTTTGTTTATGGATGCCTATCATGGTGAATGAGGTGGAAATGAAGTAGTTTAAATGAGTTTGTATAAATGGTTAGAGAGACGCCTGGGCCGCTAATCTAAGCCATGCATCATTCATGGTGGAAATTTACTTACATGCTATGGTGAACCGTCTGTGATGCACCTTATAATAAAAAACTATTCCAATGGTAAATAAAAAGGGTGTTGAGGTTGTTCATCTTGTTTGTTTGTCTTGTCATTTTGATATGGGCTTGTTCCATATCCTGGGACAAAGGTACCCCAGTTGACGCTCTTGATGATACTATTATTACTTACAATGATAGAACTTGAACTTGCTTTGTTTCCTAAGTTGAGTAATCATGGTGTAGGTACTTGTATTCAAGGGGCATGAGACACCTAACCTTTACTTTATCAAGCACACTACTCATATTTGCTTTCACATTAAACTTTAATCATTCAAGATGCTATGATAGGGGTAATGAGAGCTTGACACCAAGAATTCCACATTGCAATCATTAACTTAAGTAGAAGAGTTTGGAAGTTAGATGAAACTTATGCATGCTTTACCTCTACTCACATATACATCTTTCCAAAGTGTCCACCTTTTATATTCAGATTTTCATCTACACTCTATGACCAATGTAGGATGTTCTTACTTATCATTATGCATACATGTGGTCCATATTACTATCTTCTATGTTACACTTTGTGAACTATCATTGAACATCCTTGCATTGAATACTTGATATCACTTCATAAACTATTTTGCATATTGCTACCCCTTTGAAGAATGAATCATTTGACTCTTTAGTAGTAGCAATCATCTTTGATATCCATTGTTAGTGCTATATTGCAAAGCCCATGTTAGTTTTATCACCTTCATACTCGAGGACGAGTATTGGTTAAGCTTGGGGATGTTG
Organism: Poa pratensis; assembly: GCA_947311845.1. Lineage (NCBI taxonomy): Eukaryota > Viridiplantae > Streptophyta > Magnoliopsida > Poales > Poaceae > Poa > Poa pratensis. Next base: position 84,991,364 of record CAMZMU010000052.1, on the reverse strand, counting down.
ATGCATGTAAAATGCATACATGAACTTTGCACTATATCACTCATATTCCAATCATATTTGCATCATATAAGGGTTATACCACTGTTATTTAATGATTTTAGGAAATAAAATAATTGTTTCCTATTTTTATGGAATTAACCCTGCGCAGGCAGAAAACCCTTTTTTTCCTTTTATGTTTCAGGGACCCAAACGTATCAGAAAAATATGGAAAAATACGGAGGTCATTATTTTGGAAGGAAGAAGATGTAGGAGCGAAGGAATCAAGCAAACGGAGCCCGGAAGGCCAAAAGGGGTGGCCCACGCGGCCCTGTACCTGGCCGCGTGGGGCCCACCATTTGGGCCTCGGAGCTCCGCAGCCGTCGATCTTTTCTCCACCGCCTTCGTCTTGACCTAAAAACGCCTATAAAAGAAGTCCCACGCGTTCTCGAAAACAAGCGCCGCCATATCACAGAAACACGAAAACAAGATCTGGAGCTGCAGATTGGAGGGGGAAAACTCCGGCGGGGCGCTGCCGGCGTGGTCTCCACCTCCATCGACATCTCCACCATCTCTACCATGAAGAGGGAGTAGTCCACCTCTGGACTATGGGTTTGTGGAAGTAACATGTATCTCTCCTCTCTTTGAGCTTCACTAATTAGTACCGTATGAGCTGCTGAACATGATTACGGTCATATATGTAATTCCTATGTGGTGGATCTTTTTGTGAGTTAATATATGTTTGAGATTGCAATGTTTGTTTCAGTTATGAGTATAGATGCATATTATGTACCCGTTCTTATATACTTGTTATGATCAAGCATGTTTATGAGGGCGTGTGTGGGGTGATGTGTGCATTAGTTGGAGTAACGGGGGTGGTGAGTGCGGTAAGTTGACAACTGAAATATCGCGATCCACTTGGGTGTTTACCTTACTTTGTTGCCTCACTAGGGATAAACAAAAATACCATGCTACCGGAGATGTGGGTGTGACCATCGCCACTACTCTATGACTAGATCTAGCATGTTCTTATTTTCACTTCATGTCATGATACTTAAAGCTATACTCTGATTTATCTTAATTGATAAGGTGTTATGATTTAGTTCGCATCTTGGTGGAGTATAAGAGAATTAATAACCAAAAGATCTCTATGTTAGGACGTGATGCCCATATAATTAGTAACTTGATATCAAACTTTGTGTTGCAATCTCATATGTCAACTCTATGTGTCCATTGTCTACCACACCATTAAAAGAGAGAGTGCATTTGTGAAACCATGAACCCGGTCCATTTTTAATCATAAGAAACACCTTTCCAACCACTTTTACCACTTTTCCATTTTCTGCAATTATTAAATCCGAAAATACAAAAACACTTTTCCATCTTGCATTCATCATAAAAAACCCAAAAATATCATTTATCATTGTTATCATCATCCTTGCACATTCATTCACCACCATTGCATATTTATTTCTTGTTTGCATTGCATATTTATCTTGATATCATTCATACACCTTGTGCTTGACAACCACGGGTGAGGTTGAGGACCAAAACAATTAACCTTGTTTTGTAGGTGACCAAAAGAAGGATAGGAGATAGATCTTTCACTACTGATTCCCCGAGAGTTCTATATTAAACCCTCGAGCCACCCTCGTGGGGAAAACACGTCTTCCACTTACTATATACTCTGCACTTGGAGGCTCAACCTAACCCCGTATACTTTTCATTTCAGGTAGCTACTGAAGGCTATCACTTCTACGGGTATCAGTCATATGTTGGGATGCGCCACTATCCACCGTCCATCGACCTGCACCGCACGCCACACCCTATAAGAGATCAAGTCTTTGACTTAGGTACCCATTTTTGGATGGGTCCTTGTTAGTCACAAGGGCCTTTGGAACCCAAATAGCCCAATGATAATCATCACCATATGAAGTACCAACATATTTAGCATAGACATGACCATCTCTAGATTTCAAAAGAACATAAGATGGGTTATATTTGCCGGCAAAGTCATTATGAGTGGGGACCCCTTGTGGTCTCACCACCCACAATGGTGTTGGTCTCCTTCTCTTTAGCCATCTCCCCTTCCTTCACAAAGATGATAGCTTTGGAAGAGGAAGTTGGCTTTTTCTTCTTCTTGTTCTTCTTCTTTGACTTGGTAGAGAAACCAAGTCCTTCTTTTCCAACTTGATCCTTTTGGCTACCCAAAAGGTCAATGAGGTTCTTCTCTCCTTGGACACAAGACAAAATGCCCTTCTCAAGTTGAGATTTCAACTTAGCAATTTCTTCAACAAGGTTAGCATGCTCACAACAAATAATAGATTGATCAACAGGCTCATTTGATGTAGAAGCAATAGCTAATTTACTTGTTGACCTAGGAATTGATCATGAGACTTTTCAAGTTTGGAAAACGACTCTTTGAGGGTTTTGAGTTCCTCTTTAAGTCTCTTGTTTTCCTCCACAAGTCTAGCATGGTCAATGCCTAGCTCATTCTTCTCCTTTTTATAGACTTTGGAAGTAGCAAGAGCATGTTCATAGTCCTTTTAAATTAACCCTAGACATGTCAATAGCATAAGATTCCTCTAGGTTAGATAGAGCCTCCTCAAGAGACCCTCTACGAGTTTGCTCTTTTCCAAGAGCGATAGAGAAATCCGCTATCTCATTAGCATAGTCCACTTCCCGAATTGCCATGCCCGAGATGATCTCCTCCTTTTGATCTACAAGAGAGTTAGTTTCCTCAAGTTGCTCCAAAAGAGCATCAACATGAACTTTATCATCTCCCTTAAGATTAGCTAGCCACAAGTCCACCTCATTTGGACTTTGGGGCTCCTTCACAACATTCTCAACACAATCCAATAAGGAAGGAGGTGTAGAGGAGATTGGTTTAGTCGAAGGAGTTACTGAGGTGGCTTTTGCCATGAGACATGTGTAGGGGATGGGCTCATTCTCATTGGGAGATTCAAATAGGGATGACGATGTAGAGGAAGGAGTGGCTACAGCAATGCGCGCGGTAGCTCCGGCTTCATCTCCATCTTCATCACCGGACATGTATTCTTCTAACACTTTTCTATCTTGAACACACAAGGCATTGGGAACCCTCTTCTTCACATAGTTCTTGTTGATGTTGACCTTGGTGTTGTCTTTCCTCACAAGCTTGCCATTGTGATCCTCTCTATTTTCCCAAGGGCAATCGGCAATATAGTGGTTGAGGTTCCTACAATTATAGCAAGTCTTTGGACGCTCCCCTCTTGGCTTGCCGCCAAATTTCTTCTTGTTGGAAGCTCTTGATGGACGTTCTCGGGAGCGGTTGCTCCAAAAGGATCTTGCGGCAAGGGCCATGTGATCATAGTAGTCATCCTTGGTGTCTTGCGCATCAACTTCTTCACCTTCTTGTTCACACTCATTTTCACAAGTGATGGCCTTGGACTTTAATGCAACATTTGGAGAGTGTCCCGCAAGTCCTCTTTGCCGAGCATGAGCATGAATAGAACTCTTCACAACCATTCAGATGGAGACAAACTCATTGAGTATGGTGTTGGAGTCAAGCGTTGAGAAGTCCGGTCTTGATCGAATGGTTTGAGCCAATCTTTGATTTGAAGGAGTGATTTCCTTGAGGAACTTGCGCTTGATCAAACTATCTTCAATCTTCTCATAGCCAAAATCATTCAAGGTGATGGCAAGAGCGGAGAGCCTTCGATAGAGATCTTAGGGTGTCTCGTCCTCATTCATCACAAACTCTTCGGCTTCATCTAGAACCGCTTCATACTTGCAAAGTTGAATGCTTGCGCTACCCAAGAACAAGTTGTGGAGGTTGTCCCAACATTGCTTGGCCGTCTTGCACACCCGATATGAGTGGTGTAGGTTGGGCCGGCGGCCGTTTGAATCATGCGCATGGCAGTAGCATTGAGTTGGTGATTGGCCTTCTCTGTTGGAGTCATGTTGAGTGGGTCTTGAGGATGAAAGCCTTGCTCTATAATGTCAATCAAGAAGACACAACAACTAGACATGTGTGATCGCATATTAAATTGCCAATTAGGAAAGTCTTTTGGGTCAAGCATAGGAGGTGCGCCCATATTGGCGATGTGTGGCGGGTTGACATGTTGGTGGTTTGCGTTATACAATTGTCCCGGTCGAACACTTGCATACACCCCCGGTAACCTTGGGGTTGAGCTAACACCCGGGGCAAGAGGTGTAGTGGCTTGCACAAGTGGTGGGGTGGCCTTCGCCATTCCATCCACGTTGACAAGATCCGTAGACGGAGAAGATTCCGGCTTCGTTCCACTATCCGTTGCCGCGGGGGTTGTATCAACCTTAGGTGTACCAATTGAAAGATCGATATGTCGACTAGAGGGGGGTGATTAGGCGACTACCAAATTTTAATTCTTTTCGATTAATTAAGGCTTGAGCAATGTATAACAAAGGTTGACTAGATGTGCACTAGATGATGGCAACCTATGTGATACAAACAAGGTAAATAGCGTAGCGGAAGCAACAAGTAAAGGATAGAAATAACCGCAAAGTGGAGACACAGAGATGTTTCCCGTAATTACTTCCCAAGGGAAGTACGTCTACGTTGGAGGAGTGTGGAGCCACCTAGGCGCTCCAATAGCACGGATGTGCTCACTCTATTCTCCGTGAGCTTTAACCGTGGGGGTTTGGCTCATCCACTATGAGGTCACCTTGATGGTGTTGACCAAGCCGATACACAAAGGTTGGGGAACTCCACAATGAGTTGGAACCCCCCAACAATGCTCGGACTCCCTCCGAGACTCACAAAGACACCTAGGGTTACAAGCAACCCAAGATGTAGAATCCACACGTTAAGTGTGCGGGGAATGGAAATTCCTTCGGTGGAGATGTAGATCTAGACCTCCTCCTCCACTCCTCAAAGAATCAAGACGATTGGGTGGATGGAGTGGGAGATCTAGGAGTTTGAAACTTTGGCAATAATGGGATTCAATTCGTGTAGCTCAATTTGTCCCATGGTAGGTGAAGGGGTATAAATACCCCTCCATTCCATCTGCCCGTTGGCGGACAGAATCCCACGCCAGCGGTACTACCGCTAGCTTAGGCGGTACTACCGCTACGGTCTTCACAGTGCCTTCAAAGCACTGGTCAACAGTCATCTCCTCGTCGCTCGCTTCCCACCTCACCGGTACCACGCGGTACCGCTCGCGGTACCGCTGGAGGTACCGGAACCGCGGACAGATCGCCGAAACGGCGGCACCCGTGGCGGTACTGCGTCCTCGGCTGCTTCTGTTGGAACTGGCGGTACCAGGCGGTACCGCTGGCGGTACCGGGACCGCGCGTAGAACGCCGAAACAGCGGTACCCGCGACGGTACCCACAACGTTACTGCCCTCAGCAGGCGAGTCCCAGGGAGCTGGCGGTACTACCGCCTATCCCAGCGGTACTACCGCCCCCTGGCAACTTTCACTTCTTTGGATCCTTTTCACCGCGCGGATACAATGGAGATATGTATAAAATCTGTTTAAACTTATATAAATTTGTTAGATGCAACCTTTGTATTATCATCAACATCAAAATATGATTAAGAGCAACAATGCTCTTTTACCATCCTTGCATATTTATTTACCACCATTGCATATTTATTTCTTGTTTAGATTGCATATTATCTTGATATCATTCTTACACCTTGTGCTTGACAACCACAGGTGAGGTTGAGGACCAAAACATTTGCTTTGTTTTGTAGGTAACCAAAAGAAGGATAGGAAGATAAATCTTTCACTACGGATTCCCCGAGAGTTCGATATTAAACCCTCGAGTCACCCTCGTGAGGAAAACACGTCTTCCACTTACTACACACTCTGCACTTGGAGTCTCAACCTAACCCATCTACTTTACTTTTTCACGTAGGTAACTACATGAAGGATCATATCATTTGTGGGTATCAAGACTGTTTTTCTGGCGCCGTTGCCGGGGAGACCAACAACTTCCTACAAGATATTTCCTGTCAACTACGCACCAGACATCAGTGCCTCGGTTATTTCTATACCTGACCTCTTTACTTATGCAATTTGCATTGTGATAGACTTCGTGCTTGAATTCTATATCTTGATATCACCTTGTTACTTGTTTTGCTTAGCATAAGTTGTTGGTGCACATATGTGAACCTAGTATATTTAGGTTGTATGCTTGTTAAATTAAAAAACCTAGTTTTATTCCGCATTTATCAAGCCTAAACCGAAAAAGTTTTAAATCGCCTATTCACCCCCCTCTAGGCGACATTGTTGTCCTTTCAAAGACCATTTCCCAACCGGAAGGTCAAAGCCAGTCTCATTTTGCAGCAGAACATAAGGGTGCCAGGAAGGATATCGAGCGGGCATTTGGGGTGCTTCAAGAGAGCAGATGTGGGAGGTGATGATGCCTTGTGTGATCTTGGACAACATGATCATCGAGAGTGAACGTGCTGATCCTCCGCAACGTGATGACCATCCATACTATCATGTGGGACCTCTCGCCCATATTGATCATGAATATGCGGATTTAACTGCGGATTTTGGCACTTACCTCACAATTAACGATGAAATTAAGAATGAAGGAGCAGCCGAGTAACTGCAAAATGGGCACTCAAAGGCCAAGCAGACGACTATCCTAATTGATTGCCCAATTTATTTTAATTTGAATAATTGTATGCCCTATTTTATTTTATGTATTCAACTCTACAATGAGACATGTGAATTCATGCATTCAACTGATTTTCTTTCCCGTCATTTATTTGAAATTGTCATCTGGGAGCGTCTGTTGGGAGCGACTGGTGGGGCGCGGTGCTCCCAATAGGCGTCAACGCTTGCCGACACGCCCAATAGCGTCTTCCCGACAACTTTGTCGGACGCTGTATTTGTCGCGTCGGTGGAGATGCTCTAAGATGGGAAAAGGGCAAGTGATGAAAAGATGTTCAATTGTTTCCTCCGAACCACAAAAAGAAATTCCGTACATCTCTTCCAATTTCTTTTAGCAAGGGTATCCTTAGTCAGCAAGACTTTTTTTATTGGGGAGCCACATGAAGATTTTTATTTTGAGCGGAATTTTAAGTTCCACAAATACTTTCCCCTGCCTTATGTGCAATGTGCTCCAAATGACACGTATCACTTGCACCGTGGAAAGTTTATGTTTTCTCTCAGCAAGTATATGTCACTTCCTTGGTTACCCAGGGCATGTTATCTCCAACACTAAATTATGGATTTAGTCACAATATACACTTATGGCATCGACTATACATATCTGAAAGGACAATGATGTCGCCTAAGGGGGGTGAATATGCGGTTTAAAACTTTTCTGGTTTAGGCTTGATAATTGCGGAATGAAACTAGGTGGAGAGGCGATTTGCTACTCACATGGGTACCTACACACGGTGCCATTACACGCCGATGTAAGGCGTATATACCTGTTTTGGATTGATATTGTAGTAAAGTATGGATTTTTGGTGTACAAAACTGGTTTTGGAATTTTGAAAAATTATTTTTTGGTCCACTTTTTTTAGGGTTGACTTTTTCGTTGACTCTTTTTGTTGAATTTTAAAAATAATCATCAGAGCCAGGATATGACTTGAAAAAAGTTTCAAAATACTTTTGAATAATCCTATCAACTCTAATGTTCAGATCCCCAACTTTTTTTTGAGTATTTTCTTTGTTTCCGTGACGTATACGAATTTTTTAAACTAGGGTGTGTAGGTACCCATGTTAGTGGCGATTTTTCCAACTAGGTGTTTAAATTAACAAGCCGACAACCTAAATAAACTAGGCTCACCTATGTGCACCAACAACTTATGCTAAGCAAGACAACCAACAAGGTGATAGCAATAGAATACTTCAAGCACAAAGGCTATCACAAAGTAATGTGCATAAGTAAATAGCTCGGGTATAGAAATAACCGAGGCACGCGGAGATGAGGATGTATTCCCGAGTTCCTCCTTGTTAAGGGAGTACGTCTCGTTGGAGAGGTGTGAGGCACCACAAAGTCGATCTCAACGCCACAAAGGCTCACTCTATTCTCCGATGAACCGCACCACAAAGGCTTGGTTCACCTTCCACTATCGGAATCCTTCGAGACAGAATCCGGAGCCTTTCAACAACAATCCGGGGCACAACCCATAACGGGATTGGGGGCTCCCGAACGGCTTTACAAGTGACCACAAAGGTCTCAACCACCACACGGGCGTTTAGGGTCCGAGAACCCAAGAGTAACAAGTTCAGAAGATTTCAACTTCCACGAATCCTCGTGGAGAGCACACCGATGCACCAAATGCAAAAGGCAAGAGCACAAGTGCTCAAATCCTTCACTCTCAAATTCCAACAAAGCAACAAATGCTTATGGGGAATAAGAGAGGAAGAACAAAGAGGAGATGCACCAAGAACTCCAAGATCAAGATCTATTAGGTTTCCCTCACTTAGAGGGGAGATGAAATGGATGGATATGTAGATCAAGATCTCCTCTCAATTTCCCTCAAAGATATGCAAGAATCATGGGAGGGAATAAGAGGAAGGCAAGCTTTTCAAAAGTTCAACAATGGAGAGAGGGGACAAAAACTTGCTCAAGTGTTGTATGACACAATGGGGAAGAAAACTCCTCTAAAAAGCTCACAGAAAAATAGCCGTTGGAGGAGCCGGCCGAGCTGGCCAAAGTGGCCCGGCATGTGGGCCGGCCAAGCAAGCGAGGCAGACCAGCGCAGCGCAGCGAGCTGGGCAAGGCAAGCGAGCGCGCGTGCGAGCCAGGCAGCCAACGAGGGCGCGATGCAGTGAGAGCGAGCAGCCAGTGAGGGCGCGATGCAGTGAGCCAGGCCAGACAGCTAGTTGGGCCGCGGCAGCCGAGGCAGCCGGCCTGGGGGCTGGCCTACGCAGGAAAAAACATTCTAAAATCCATATCTTTTTCAATAAAAATCCAAATGAGATGAAACCAACTTTGTTGGAAATATTAAGAACCATAAATAGAGTCAAGTTGACACACATGGGAAGGTGTGGAACTCTCCTCATGGATAAACCGATAATATTTCTAACATGAAAACACAACAAGTTTTCCATATGAAATCCGTTTTCGAAGAACTTGGGCTTGTCATGAAGATCACGACAAGCACCAAAACCCAACAAGGAGAAAAGCCACATAAGAATCAAGAAAGATGAAATGCCAAGTATGCAAAGGTTTGAGCTCTCCACAAAGATGCGATCAAGTTACTCACTTGAGAGCCCCTCTTGATAGTACGTTGTTTATCCTATAACACGGTCTCCTACTAACACCGTGAGACCCGTAAAATAGAAAACCTATCAAGATCATACCTTTGCCTTGCACATTCCACTTAAGCTCGATGATGACGATATTGACTCTCTCAAGTTGGAACACCTTTCTTGATTGTGCTTGCTAGCACATGCTTGATGAAGACTTCACCAAATGCTCCCCCATACTCCATTATGGGAGGGCCTCGCTAAGCTCTGACTTCATGTCTCCTTTGCAAGCTTCAATCAAATGATATCTTTCGAGATAAATCATATTGAACTTGCACTTCATCTGCAAGAGTCCAACACATGAACTCCAATCTTTTTCCATGGACAAGATCTATAGGAATATCTCAATGTAACCATTAGTCCATAAAGATTGTCATTAATTACCAAAACCACGCATGGGAGCAACATGCACTTTCAACATCTACATATGTTATTGACCGCAGGACCGAGGCACACCAGATCCATCCCTCCCCTCCAAACCTAGTTGTCGCCGTCTCTCCAGCCTGAGTCACCGTCGCCTCTCTAGTCTCCCCTTTACTCCACGCCACCTAGAGATCTCCTCTCAGGTCGTCTCGCGTGGGTCGGCTCCTGAGGCGCCCCAAGGCCTAGAAATAAGCCGTCGAAAACGAGCCTCCTTGGCCGCTGTGGTCGCGGTCGCTGGCGGTGCATGGTAGTGGCACCCGTCCACGTGATGGAATGCATGGCTACTCGTCGCCTTGCGGGCGTGGAGGCCAGGTTTGCCTTGGGTCTGCCGGCCTTTCCAGGTGCATTGGGCAGCCGGTATGGCCAGTTACGTAGGGGCTCGACCTGAATAAATGTGGTGGTTCTAAAGTTCCTCTTGTGACAAGACAAAGATCACGCGTGTCCTCCTTAGTTTGGCCCGTGTGTCGGGTTCCGGAATGCTCCGCCGACGATCTCCCATGAACGTTTATGCATAGAGAATTAGAGACTGTTGTATCAGGTGGGATTCACGAAGCTGCTGCTCCCTCTGGTTCTGTTGTCATCATGGGAAAAACCATGGTGAAGTAAGAGGCATAAACTGTTATGAAAGACGATATTGGACTAGAAATGATCACTTGTCTTTGCGACAACGAGGAAATTACTTGAAGTTTCAAAAATCGTAACAACCATATGTAATTGGAGACAACAACAAAGGTGAAGCTTAAAGTCTTACGTTTTAGAATGAAAACCGTAAATTCTGACGTGCTTGACAATAACCTTGATGTGCTTGACAATAACCTTGTTGAAGACATTGTTTTGAAAACCGGGACTCTACTCTAGGGCAAAAACTCAAGATTTACGATCGGCAACGATAGCGCTTGTGCGCCCGTTTTTCTGCGTTGTTTTTTAGAATCCTATGTTGTTTTTGAGAACTTGAACATCAGGTATTGTCTTGATTGTGTTGTTGCTATAAGGTCTGGAACTCTATAGCGGGATTTTCTTTTTTAGTTTCTTCTCTCTTTTTTTGCCTACGTGCATCCATCCGCAATACCATTAGAATATTGAGCTATCATAGAGTCTAGGTGTAATTGGTGTAAGTGGTCTCTTTACGATATTAATACATACTATTTTTTAAAAGTGTTGTGGTGTAGAGGCCACAGGGACAGCATAAAAATTAATCAACACGAACCGTTAACTTCAAGAATGAAGTTTCAACAGTATAAAATGTAACAAGAGCTACAAAACTGTATCCACGAAAACAGACAGATCCAAGACTCCCTGTCAAACACAGCAGCTAGATATAAAGCTCATCCAAGTGTGGCCCAAGTGCAGAAAGACATGGAGCTGCAATGAATAACAATAACCACTAAAAAAGTTAAGACATAACCATATGTATATCATCAGGTTGAAGTTACAATTACTCGGAGCTAAAGCAGATTTAACAGAAAGCTCACCTTAAGCTTGTTGCTGCTTCTTTTCGAGAATTTTCTTCCAGCGCTTCTGATCAAGCATCAGTCATGTCTTGCCAGCTGAGATGAGGCAATCATATGATTATACACGGACAGTTATACAGGATTTGAAATAATCAGTGCATGAATATACACAAAGTACGGAAAGTGTGTTTGGCTCCAGAGCTCCAGTGCTCCCGCCACTTTAAAAAATTCGAAAATCATATTTTTGCGTTTCAAAAAATTCTGAAAACAATTACGGGTGTAGCCAATAGTATATCCGTCAGGCGTGTAAAATATCAACATCAAATACTTTGTACTATACAAAAATAACAAAATCAGATAAAATTTGGAGATCTGAAAATATGCATAGTTAGATTCACACTTTTGTTATTTTTGTGTAGCTCGGAATAATTTTTTTATGTTGATAATTTACACATTCGTGGGATATACTATTGGCTACACCCAGAATTGTTTTCAGAATTTTTTAAAACTCACAAATGATTTTCGATTTTTTTAAAGCGGCAGGAGCACTGGAGCTCGGGAGCCAAAAATCTCCTCTCCACAAAGTATCCTTTCAAAAAGAAATATATAGACAGAGTAAGAGAAATGCTCCTTTAGGCCACTAGCTTTGTTGCCAATCCAACATTATCCATGTCCAAAGCGCACACCCAGCTGTTGGACAGAACATGCTTTATTCTTAAGTCAGTTTCTTATAAGACACAACAATTTCAAAGGTGTATTTTATTATGATAAAGATAGTGGAGATCACACATACAAAGTGGGTTCTCTCAATCTCATTATCACCTTCTTTATAAAATAACTTGAATGCACACGACTTGAACTGAAGTGCTGACACACATACACATGCATATCCCACAATTCCATGTGCAAGCTTTTGCTAGTCAAAACAGCATATGAGTGCAATCCTTCACGCCTTCGTGGAATTACGTTGGTACTAATCTTGATATTAGTGTTAAGTGTATAGGATTGGATCATGTTTAAATTTGTTGCTGAGAAGCTGCGGCAGCATGCACACATAGAGACAAGATCACTATACATGCGAAGCTAGCAGTGTTAATTAGTTGCATGCCTATGTTAGTAGTAAGCTGCATGCATATACGCTAAGGAGCTGGAGCAGCCGAGTCACATGGCAGGCCAACATGGAGGAAAGAGCGGGAGCTATTCGGTGAGATTTGGTCATGTACACGCATCCAAAACATTCTACAACCATGGTTATCACTCAAGGTGTACAGGTATGCAGCTAGCTGGTGGAGTGATTAGTGGATCAAGCAGTTAGTGACTTGTAATCAGGTTGCGGCATGCAAAGTTGAGGAATATACAGAAAAAGTGCAAGTGTATGTGCCACAAAAACTCCATATATATGTGTGTGTGTGTGTGTGTGTGTGTGTGTGTGTTCTTCATCTCCTCCATTGGTACAACGTGAGAAGTGTGAGGTGTACACAGCGTACTCGTGTGCTTGTAAGGTCTTGGGCAAAGCGAAGAAATTAAAACTTTGTCTATGGACCGGTTGATCAGTTCAATCAAACTCATAGTATAAATTAGACTTTGCGGCGGGAGGTCTAGGGTACATTTAGTGTCTGTAGATGAATCACATGAAGGCCATAACATGATTTGATTTCTTTCTAAAAGTACCAGTATTGATATTAGTCCCACAAAACACCAAATTTTTAAGTTCACATAACACCATGTCTAATGTAATTTTTCTCTCTTTCTACCAACTTGTAGGACGACATAATGTTCGCAAACTAGTATAAAACTGAGCAGAAGATCAATCAACGATATTGATGTGTGAAAGTGAAAAAAACAAAAGGCAAAAGAAGTTGATGAGTTAGTCTGCCATTATAGAAGACAAGCTTTAATATCAATACACATGGAACCAAATAATACATGAGAAACAGAACAACAGTGAACAACAAAAGCAATATCAGCCCGCGGGAGCCAAAACAGAAAAAGTAATACATACCGACAGAGAACACAAGAAAAGTGTACACTTTGGTACAAAGAAAACCAAGAATACAGAAAATGATGATATGCAGGAGGTTATTACAACGGTTTAAGCCAACAAATTCTTATGAACCAAACGATGCTTCCACTACCAGCATAGAAATAACCAAGACCCACACAACTACTATCTTCTCTGTAGGATAAAATAATTTCCTACGGCTACACATTTCAAAGGTGAATTGTGTGGTTTTTAACCTATATTCAAATACCATCTTTGCCATTGTTCAATATTGTTTATGTTTTCTAGGAAAAATAAAGTTCTGGATAGGTACATTAAATAAGCAACCTATACTCCGCATATTAACTGGAAGGCACATAACACTGGATATTTCATAATGGTTTTACTTAACTCAGCGGCTGTACTAAAGTTTGTAGCTACTTCAGAAAAAAATGGCAGGAAAGCTTTCCAGATTCCCCATCCAGTTTACCGAGAACAAGACGAATTTCGTGATCTGGATTTGCTTGCCTGGAGGCCTCCAAATCTACAGCTCGCAGAACTATCTTAAGTATTTTATACTTACACACAACATGTTGCCTGTTCCACATTAACTTTAGTGTATTCCTTTACTGCACAAATTCATTTCAGCGCACATTGAAACTAGGGCATTCCACTAGACTTAGAGTCCTCCCTTTATAAAACTAAGCTCAGCAGCCCAAGAGGCCAAGACTGCACTATGACTGTCAGATAATACTCTATGCACCCTTAACCTCAGAAAAAAAAAAATGCACGTACAGAACTAGGAGTCTAGGATAATATTATTCAAATTAGATTTTCTATGTCTAATCGTGCCACTACATAGACTAGTATAAAATCAGGTCGTGTACAAGCTGTAGTTTATACCCACAATATACTATGATCAGCATACACAGAAATTTCACAAAACTTGATTGTCTTGTAGTCTGTGATTTAAAAATAACTAAGAATTTTACTTAAAAAATGCTAGGCTCAGCATAAGAAAATTAAGGTTAAGGGATGTCACTTTTTTCTAAATAGAGAGAAAAGTTAGTCAAGACAAAACGCTGATAGGCCCATGGTGACTAGTCCCACACTAAATATATTCAATGGCGATATGATATCTCTTGATCCTACAAGGAAGACGGTAAAAAGCGCCAGGTGATCATGATTTGCTCTACTCCCACTTTGACAATTCAGATAATTATTGTTCGACTAAACTGTCTTCAAGAACACAGAAATCCAATCAGCACAGTACATTATATCACCCGAGCATGCATCATAACGCAGTTCAATTCCCGCGGCTCTAGATATATGACGATGCCATTCAACCTCAAAAATACGAGAGCGTAATAAAGGGAGTCGGCGACGAGTAGACGACGTACCTGTGGGGAAGGGACATGAGGTTGGAGGCAAGGGAGGAGGCGTGGTGGTGGACGCAGGCGGCGGCGCCGAGGGCGAAGGCGCCGGTCCAGGTGGAAACCAGCCGCTGCGGGTCAGAGTGCGGCACCGCCGGGTCGCCCCTGTACGCCTTCGCCCAGTAATCGTCGAACTCGCCCATCCTCCTGCGAAACCTACTTCTCCTCTGCTCGCTCCTTTCGTCGGCTCGGCTGGATAGGGTTGGACGGGATGAGACGAGATCGGGAGGAGGGAGGAATATGTGCCGATATGTGCTCGGAAGTTTTATGTACGAGTGTGGAGTCGGAACCCGCACTCGTACCGGTGCTCGCCCGCAGGAGCACCCCGGATGGGCCGGCCCACTTGCCTTTTCTGTTTTTTCTTTTTGCGTTTAGTTTTATGTTTTTTTCTTGTTCTGTTTTTGGCAGGTAAATGAATATTTTTATTTCTTCATTTTCTGCATTTACATGTTTTCTCATGTTTTGTTTTTATGATTATTTTTATTTTATTTTATTTTCTGTTTTCTACGTGCTTTTTCCTTTATTTTACTTTTTTGTTAAAAATGCCCACATTTGAATATTGTTTAAAAATAATAATGTTCAACTTTTTAAAAAATAGATTTAAAAAAATGTTCATGTTTGAAAGGTGATGAGGGGACGGCTTATCCCTTAAGATGGCAAAAGAGAATTGGGCCTAAGCTGCCCCTCCGAGTGCTAGTGGGAGAATTTAGGTAAGGAGCTGGCTTATTTTTAAACCGTAAATAAATTGTGTCTTGTTGGGAAAGGAGTTAAAGATGGTTTTTCTCTAGAGTAAAAAACCATTATTGGGCATGGAGTTAAAGGTTCGCAGGAAGTTCATCTCTAGAGGAAGTTCTTCACATTTTTGAGACCTGGTTTTGTATTTGCTAGAACATGGCACTGCCGCCGAAAGGTACATCTCGGGAGAGCATCGATGCTGCTTTTTTCATGATATCAAAGTAGACGATCATAAAGGATTTTGGTACCTTCTACCGATGTGACATCTCCTTTGTTTAAGTGATTTTTTTTAAGATCGTCACTTGATAATATTGCTTATTGGTAATAGACTGAGTAAAATCATAAGAGACTAATCGTTTGTTGTGTGGCCCAGTGATCGAAGACATCAGAGTTCATATCGAAATCTCGTGTGAGTTTCTTCATGTGTTTCGCGTGCTCAATATCTCCGCTCACCAATTGGGTAGAGGGTGTATCTCTTATGTTATTCTGTGCGGCATGGCGTTCCTCCAATTCTATCCGTGAGGCAATATGTAGTGACTTACATTATTTTTAGATGAATTAATAAAGTGCACATGTTTCCCTATAAATGGTTCGTATAAACGGAAAGTCAATTTTGTGAAATGTGTGTGTGGTAGCCTAGTAGGTTTGTAGGTTATAGCAATCATGTACTGAGTCAAGGAGAGAACCAAAACGTCAAACAGACGCGCACCCTTTCCCTCCATCCCTCTCTTTCTCTCCTTTCCTAATTCCTTCGCCCGCCTCCTCGCCTTGCGTCGGCGCCTCCACCACTTCTCTCCCTCCAGATCCCAGCGCCCCAAAGTAGCAGAACCCCCCAAAACCCTAGAGACCAGCTATCCGCTCGCGCTCTCTCGCGCCCTCAGACCTTACCCCCGCCGCCGCGGTTCTCGCCATGGCCGGCCCGTCCGGCGCCGCCGCCGCCTCCTCGTCTCGCGGATTCGATAACAACCGCTTTTACAACCCGCCCCACGTCCGCCGGCAGCAGAAGCAGCAGAGCCAGGCCCAGTCCCAGGCACAACGACCGGCCTCTCCGTCGCCGTCGCCGACTCACAGGACGGCCAGACAGAAGCCCGCGCCTCCGGCTCCGGCGGAGATAGCGGAGGTGGCACCGCCTAGGGAATTGGAGAAGCGGGTGGATTCCGGTGTATCCCCGTCGTCCGACCCGTCAGTGTCCGCCGTGAAGGCACCCGCGGAGGTGGGTGCTGCGACGCCGGTGGCGGATGAGGCGGGGAATCTGGAGAGGTTCCTCAGCTCCACTACCCCCTCCGTGCCTGTGCAGTACCTGTCCAAGGTTAGGATTCTCAGAATTTTTTCCTTGCTAAAAGTAGTTGCGTGCTTGCCTTTGCTGCTACCGGATTGCGGTGTGTACAATGGATGAATGTTGTTTCACACGACTAGTTCTAGTGGAAGATAAAGACGTGCATGGTTGGATTTACTTGAGGGTTGGTTTCGTTTTGATTCCTGGGGTGGGGGTGGGGAGTTGTCAACCTGATGATTATGAATGAAACTTTGCAGATTTCTCTAGCTTTTGTCAATGGCTAATACTGCAGAAATGTGTTTTCTGGGGGTGATACTTTAGAGCAAATATGCTAGAAATAGCAAAGTAATTGAAAGGCGAAAGGATTCATTATGTTTTATTAATTGTACATTAGTGAGAACTATAAAAGAACATGTTGCGTTTGCGGCTCTTAGTTTCTATTGTCTAGTTTGGTCATACTGAAGGGTTATGTATTTATGTATCATCCAGAGGAGCAAGAGGGGGTGGAGGGGTGGTGATGCTGCACATTCATCACCATATTTTTTCCTTGGAGATCTCTGGGAGGCATTCAGTGAGTGGAGTTTTTATGGGGCTGGTGTCCCCCTTCTGTTGAATGGCAGTGATTCTGTGATACAATATTATGTACCGTACCTTTCTGCTATACAGCTATATGCTGACCCATCAAGGCTTTCAACAAGGTAAGGACATGTTTGTATTGTACTTTTTACTTTATATAGTTTGTTCTCAATTTTTCATCCCTAATATGACTGTTTTTTTTATGGTTAGTGAATCTCTTATGTTTATTAACTTTCTGCGCTTCTTTCCTGTATTGTAGAGGTTCTTTTGCTTGAGCTCTGCACTTTAGTGTTAGCTCTCAGGTCTCTTTGACAGCAAAACTAACACAATTTATAGAGTTACCGAGATTATAAATGGCATGTTTAGCATGACTAACCCTTCGAAGTAAATTTATCATGCACTGCTATTTGATTTCTTTACCGATGTCATGATTTTTGTCTACTCAATTTGAATGCTTCAACTGTGTTTGTATTGGAATGTTTAACAGAATGTGATATATTTACTGACATGATGATGTACTGGAGTTTCTGCAGATCTTATTATGTTACATCTACATCAATTGTTACAGCCATTTGTCAAACTACAGTTTTCAACCTGTTTTATTTAATTGATTAGAGACATTGTTGGAGTTATGAAGAATAGTTTGAATCTAATATGCATCTTTCAGCTGATAAAAGTTGCTATGTACCACAGTTTCACCGAATCATCTGAGAGATTAATAGATGCTATTTAATTATGCCACGTTTTGAAAGGGATCTTTCTTGGCAGTTCGGTTATTCTTGTCAAGCACAGAAACTGTTAGTTGTGCCACATTTGAGCGGTTTGGTCATACTTTGAAAGCAAAATCGATGGTTCAGTTTTGATAATCTGTTATTATCGATGGAGTTAGCTTCGATTCATATGATGTGATCAATACCAATAAAGAAGCGTCTAGTGAAATAGAAATGGAAACATTTGTTTAGTCACAAATTAATACAAACATAGTGAGTAACTCATAATTGCCAATGCTTCATCTTTTGGCTATCTTTTGGCTTGTCATGCATCCTGTGATTTTTTTGAAAATTGATGTTCTGAACAAACACCTTATATTTGGTTAACCGCCAGTAGATGTTGTATGGGGATTTCCTTTGTACGTTTTACTCAGTCTTGGAGAATAATATATCGTTGGTCAACTGATTTTTTTCTATTAACTATTAGTTTTTTCCATGGTCAACCTAGTCATCTATGTTGGCCTGATGTAATCTTGTCATAGTGTAAACCGCACACATAGGTTGTGTGCAGGCTATAGTATGAACCCACACATAGGTTGTGTGCTGGTTGGGACACATGAGTTGTGTCCCGAGTAGATAGGCATGCTGCAATATGTTTGCAGGAGTTAAGTAGTAGGTGCTAGTATGTTCTAGAGTACTCTATTTGTATGTAATTCTTAGGCTGTAAGATAGGGCAGTAGTATAAAGTAGTAGAAGCCTCTAGAATGCGGTAGCACTGACCTTAAACCCTCTATATCAGCAGAGACACTCTATATGGAGAGATGCAAGGGTTGCAAGCCAAGATGTAGTAAATCCTGTTCGTCAGGTTGAAGCACATATGTATGTATGTCATGCATATGTGTAAGGTCCTAGCATAGGTTGCTGAGGGCAAGGAAGCAAGTTGCAAGCCAAGGTTGCAAGGAGAGTCTTAGCATAGGTTGCTGAGGGCAAGCATAGGTTGCTAAGGTCTGTCAGCATTTGTTGCTGCACAGTAGGCATAGGTTGCCAAGCTTGCAAGGCATTCGTTGCTTGGTAGTGTAGCATCCGTTGCTACAAAAGCTAATAGGAAAAGGAAGGCATTTGTTGCCTGAAACTGGTGTGCTCATCTCTAGTGCTAGTCCCCTGTTTTCTTCACTTGGTATAGAGAGAACAGAGAAGGAACACCCAACAATCTAAACATGATTTTTGAACAATCGCTAAAAAATATCAATGGTGGTAAACAACCCCCTGTAGTGCCCAAAGCCACCCACACATTTTGCTGCTCTTATTGTTCCTATTGGTTGTTACTGCTGGATTTTTGGAATAAGGCTTTAATATTCTCTTTGCAGAAATATGTTTATGTGACGGTAGTCTTAGACAGTGATCATTTTTTGTTAGTACCTGAGTCACTGAGATCAAATAATATTATCATTGTTGTTCTGTAAAATTGATAAAATATAGTTTCGGGTTAATTTTTTGCACGATTTCAACTGAATATGGTGGACCCGACTCCGAAGCACTTGCTCACACTCATCACTCACCACTCACCACTCATCAGGATCATATCTAGTACTTTGAACACTTAGCATGGAACTGGACTTCTTAAAACTCTGTTCAGCAAATCAACCCTCTTTAGCGTGCTTTCGTTGCATAACAATCACCATCTGTAATTATGTATTAGTTTCATCAATTAGTTCTGCACACATTTATTTAATTGTGGTCATATGGTTGGAAATCATACCAGAAATTGGAAATGTAACTATTTGTGTTTATCACTTCTGCTATATTTTTTAATTCTAAATGCAAAGAAACCTTTGGCGTAAGATAGTTTGTAGCTATTTTTACGTGTTCGTTATTTAGCTGTGTATCACTCGCTTAGGATTCACCAGCTGGCAACATTCACGTTCCACTTAGAGTTACAAGATTCTGGATAGAGTAATGGCAATGAGTACTGCACTGTATTGTCTAAACTAGAAATATACCCCGGGCGTTGCACCGGGAACTTCTTATAAAACTTGTATTATAAGTGAAAGGACATGTTACACATGCAACGGGAAAAATCCTCGAGAATATTCAGGATTCGATTGGGCACCATAATCGAGAATCTAGATATAATCAACGTGAAATATTTGTATATTTCAAATTGATGAGGTAATTATATGGATAAAATAATTTATATTGCGAATATTTTTCATGGATGGATAGAAAATCATTAATATATGTGTAATGACATGGATAAATAATGGATCAAATAGTGGATGATGTGGCTTAAAGAATAAATGATGTGGAATTAATAAGTATTAGTGGAGATGACATGGACAATTGATTGGCTAATAGTATGGATGATGTGGATAGCTTGCATGTTGAGATAGAAAAATAATAAATGCACTTAGTGGGGTTTTGCTTTATAAGAGGTATAGATTATGGACAACAAGAAAACAAAAGATATCAAAATTAATGAAAACACAATACTGATGTGAATTTTTGTGTATCTTTGTCTTCAGTTGGGATGTTGGTTTATAACGACCTTTTGTTATTTTCTCTCTTAAGGCATCCTTGGGAGGAAAGTGATGGGGAATCTGTGGATACTGGCAGCGAACATAGCAGTGTAACTGATGCTGACCGATTAAGAGGTTCACCTCTGGAAGCTCCATGTCAATTTGAGAATGGTGGCTTTCAAAGGGACGATGGTGAAGTGCATTCACCATCAACTCGTCCAATATTTGAGTACCTGGAAAGAGATCCACCTTATGGTAGAGAACCTTTAACCGACAAGGCAAGTCTCTTTTTTCACATGTCGGTAGGAATGATGTCCACACATTCCTACTCCTTGATGCTTATTCTGCATGCCGCTTTAGGTATCGATTCTTGCAAATAAATTTCCGGATTTAAAGACATTCAGAAGCTGTGACCTGCTGCCAACCAGCTGGATGTCTGTTGCATGGTACATCCCTTACACTGCAGATTCCCTCACTTAGTTTATGATGCATGTTTTCAGTGGAAGTATCTGGTATTCTACATATGCTGTGAGCTGATTTCGATTGGGTTAAATGAGAGTGAGCACTCAGCCCTGGGTTTGCAGTGTCAATGTTTGTATTAAAAATAAAGAACTCCTACCACAGTTGTAATGGTTGTATCTACTGATCTATAGGGTTGCTAAATCTCAATTAAGACAACTTGTGTAGAGGAGCAATACTGGCAATAGAAATTTGCTATGATTCTACCTATTGGTTTCATCCTGGGGCTTACAATTGCAGGTACCCTATATATAGAATCCCGACTGGACCAACACTCAAGGATCTCGATGCCTGTTTCTTGACATTTCATTACTTAGCTACACCTACCAAGAGTAAGTACTCCTTTTCTTTGTCATCAAGTTGGTCTCCCTTCTTTTTAATGTAGTTCCATGAGATTTTCTTCATTGAGTCCTTGAATGACTAAATGTTTTCCCTGCAGAAACTGATCCTAGAATACCTGCATGCCTGAGTTTTGGGGGCATCAACTGCTGCATGAATGCAGCTGGTAAGCTAACACTGCCTGTCTTTGGACTGGCACCGTACAAATTGCGGAGTTCTATTTGGTCATCGGACAGCCCTCAGCAGAAGGAGCTTTCTGCCTCCCTAATGCAGGCGGCAGATGACTGGCTTCAAAGTCGGGAAGTTCATCATCCGGACTTCCGATTTTTCCTTAACCACTACAACACAGTGTGGAGATGACAGGATGATGCTTACCTTTCGTTGTAAATGGTCATTAATTTGTTTCCTTCTGTTGTCAGCTCAGTCGGGCAACCTGTAACTTAATGTTGATGGTCATGTAACTCTAAACAGTTGAGACACTGTGTATCAGCCGTCTATTTAACAGGCAGCTAATTTGTAATGTCTTCAATAAACATGTTGTAGGTAAACTATTTTTTGAGATACGGTGTAGTTAATAGTTTTTAGAGCAAAGAACATAGTTAAACCTGTATAACAAGAAAATAATTGTTACACCTTTATTTAGATTTCCGGACACCTTATTTATGCATTGTGTTTTTAGTCGCCTTCAAGATTTCACTGTTGTTCTGTGGTAGGAAGCCATGTCCTTTTTTTACGGGCAGCAAGCCATGTCCTGCTTATGGGTTCAACTACGAACTGAGGAAAAGGGAGTATTGCCGCTGGGTGCAATCATCAGCTGTCGTTGCGCTGTTATTATTTTTATTTTTTTGAACTTGGAACGCAGCCTTTTCATTAAATTTGGCAGAATAGCTGGACATGGCCCTGGTGTACTGGTTACATTGTTTGGCTAACTATCAACCCATACACGATGATAATCAGGAGGCGGCTCAGGTTTGCATCAGGTACTTTGCTTCTCTGAAGAGCTACCAGAGGTGCAGCGTTGTATTTGGTATAGTAGATGAGACGGCCTTTGTCAGTACGAAGCATTCGGTTGCAAAGATGGGACAAGCGAATCCAAACTGGTATGCAATGTTTTTTTATGTGGCTGGTATGCAATGTTGATTGGCATGGAGACCTTGTGTTTTCTGTTCTCTGGGCCTCTCCGGCAAAAATAGAATATAAAACCTCCAGCAGCATGCAAAAATTGGTTCCCTCGCATGGTCCCTGACCCTGGTGATACATCCCCAGCCTCTGTGCCCACTCGTGGAAAGCCCCGTCGATGTTGATCCTGATCCATTCTCTGGCGATGCTTGCCACTTCCTGGCATTGGCAACTGGCATTGTCTGGCAAGTATTCCTTTTTCATTTGAAGTCATTGTAAACCCTATTACCCCTATATATTAAGGGGCAAGATTTTCAAGCCCTCTCCATTTTCAAGCCCTCTCCGCGCTCGCGATCTGGACCGTGGGATCGAGATCCGACGCCCAGATCGCTCGGTTACTGTTCGATGCACAGTTATGAACAGTAACAGACGCGATCTGGGCCGTCTGATCGTTGATCCGACGGTCCCAGCGCCACCCCGCGGCGCGTTTACATAAATCTCCCTCGCAATCCGGAAAATAGCTCCGCAGCCCACAGTTTTACGAGGCGAATGACTAAGTTGCAATTGGAGGAAGACGGGAGGACTTTGTTGCAAACACTTGCACAAATCCCCCCTCCCTCTCTCTCCCGCGACGGCCGGAGCTCGCCGCCGCCGCCGCCGTCGCGCCGCGCCGCCCCTCCCCCGCCGGATCTAAGTGCGAGCCGAGCTCCGCCGCCACGCCTTATCCCTCCTGGACGCAGATCAGCCGCCGGGACGCCGCGTCGGCGCCGGAATCGCCGGCGGCGTGCGGAGCACAGCTCAAACCGCTATCGCGCGCCGTTCTGGCGACGGGAGGAGTGGCTGCTGTTGTTTGGGTGCCCTCTGAGGAGCGCTGCTTGGCTCAGATTCAAGGGGGAGGGCGACGGCCAGAAGGACAAGTACCTGGCCTCCTCGACTTCTTTCACCCTCATGCAGCATCATCGAGCGTTTTGACTCAGGTGAGCTTTTTCTCTTGAGTTCTTTCTTCCAATCTCTTTTTATTCTGATTTCCAATAGTTGTTTGCATATGGGATCTCAAGGAGGGTGCATCGCAGCGTGGTGTGGAGCGATGGGTTTGCTGGGTTGGGATCAATGGCAGCAGAGCCGTGCGAGGCTGCTACACTACAGGTCTGTGATCTCTCTTCCTCTCTCCCTTTGATGCGACAGCAGAGAATTGCAGGACCGACACTAGCGCATTATGCGCCTCCTCTTTGTGACACAGATTGATAATATGATGATATCTCATCTTCCCAAGCTAGTGGAAGGTTTGAAACATCTGGAGTTATCAGATCCAATGGTATTTTGATCCATGGAAGAATCTGTTTAGGATATTATTGCTGGAGCTAGCTGCAGCTTGAAAAATATTTGAAGGATATGCAGGAATAATTCATGGGTGGTGATGAAATTATTGTTTCCCCTCTAAGAATAATGAATTAACGGTGCTATCTCAATATGAATTTTCCATAAATCTAAGAAAATATATAACAAAACAAGGTTTAGTAAGAAAAATATATAAAAAACAAGGTTTAATTTCTTTTTGAATCAATGTGTATATTTGTTTTTTACCTGGTAGTTCCCAAAAGTATTTTTGCCCTTCACCGTATGGAAATGAGTGTGACTTGCCAGATTATGTGCAGATGCTATGGAGCGTGCCTTCAGCCCTGGGTCAGCAAGTGCATGGCCTCCTCTGCCCTCTTCTCCCCTCGCCTCCCCAGGGTGCCACGCAGCAGTGTCGAGCGTGATTTTTTTTTACATTTTTGAGGTATTTAATATTTTGCATGTTGAAAGATCAGGGACGTTATTCATACAATATTGTGGGAATTTAGCATTTTGGTACATTGATGGCGAGCCCTACAGTAAATTATAAGTTCTGAATAGCATGATTAAATTCTTCTTTTTGGAATTGTTTCTTTGCAGATCTTATCCTTACATGAACTGCCTATTACTTGGTACTTTGCTGCTTTGTATTACATATTTTTAATATTATATACCTGAGAGATATATAGAATGAAGTTATAATTAAGTATGGCAGAATAGGTTAGTTTTCCAAGTTACAATTATAAGTTCTGAGTTAGCATGTTTACATTCTTATTTTTTGGATTTACTTCTTTACAGATCTCAGTTTTATTATTCCAGTCTCCCCTCTACCATGTTACCCTGAAGGTGAAGTAGTACCTTCCTCCCTCATTTATGGTGTGAGAGGCGATCGGTCGACAAGACCTAGGTATGAACTGCCTATTACTTGGTACTTTGCTGCTTTGTGTTACATACTTTTGAATAATAGTTTCCCGAGAGATATTCATGAAGTTGCAATACGTGTGCAGAACAAGTAATAACTTCTATGTTGTACATATATTTGTTTCATAAATGCTATGTATGTGTTTCATACAATCTTAAGATGCCATTAAAAGATTCTAAAGGATGGTTTCGACTTTCGAGGGCATGTATTAAACATATTAATGTATCTAAATACCCCACACCTTCTGCCATAGGTTTGCCATTATTCCAGAAATACAAATGTTTCCTCATATATAGTGAATTAGTTAAATTTAATAAAATGTGGATTTTTGCAAGCTGCTTATAGTTTATTTTAGTCTGTATTTTCCCATTTCTTTTGGCAATCTCTCCATATGCATATGAATTAAGTAAATATGCTCCTTGAATGTTTGCTACCCTGGCAGGGAATATTACAACGCCATATGAGCTCCTCCTTTTGGTTGATGTTTAAATTCCAACCAGAAACAAAAAGTTCTGTAAAATGCATTTTGATTGCTCCATTGTTGGTCTCTACCTTAATGAGATATAGACCTGTTGAGTTTTTTTCTCAGAAGCCAAGCGGTAGCCATCTCTAAGTAGATATGGCTAAATAAATATGACCTAAACAGTGCCATCCACCTCGAGAGTTTGCTCCATGAAATGGTAATTTCACTTCGCTAGCCGTATCTGTTTGATTTTGCATATGTTTAATTGTTTTTAGAAACAATTTGTGCTTTTCTATTTGAATTGTGTAATGATTAATGTGCACATTACAGCCCAATCTTATTTCTGAGTTTTCCTCAATAGATCCATTTGCATCTGATCGTTGAATTGATTACTTATTTGTGATTCTTGGTGTTGTTGGCAATTATTGTTTTCTGGTTGTCACTAGGTGTTATTATTTATTTTGATTTTTAGGGACGAGCTTGATTCATTTCCCTGCATTTTAGAAATTTCAAACTCATTTTTCCTGTTGAATTTCAGGATGTAGACTTACCTGCAGCTTTACAGTCACCACTGTGTAACAATGTATGGATAAAAGCTCAAGTGTTCCTAATCATGTATGAAGGTGATTACTTTTATATTCATATTGTTTTGTTTCAATCTTTTTTTGGGCATGGATCAAGTTTCACTTTGCAGTCAGTTAATATGGAATTACATACATGCCATTTTTGACATCCTTTAATTAGGCACCATGAATATGAAGTACTGGGGACAAAAACAGAAAGTAGGATAACTTCAGTTAGTCTGCTTGCCAGTTCTTCTCCTCTCCTGTGGTTTGGTTTCTTTCGCCTTTGTTTCTGTCTCGGATATGCATGTTCTTCTTGCTTTGAAATTCTTTTGCTGTTTGCTTTTGGAACTTTTTGCGTCTTTCCTTTCCTATATGGGTGTTTTTTCTTATCTTTGGGTCTGTTCTTCGCTCCTTTGGCCTCTTCTTGATTTTATGGCGTTCTTTTTTTGCTTGATCTGTGATTTCTCTTTAGATTTTTCTTTTTGTGCTCTATCATCTTGCAGCCTGTGTTGTTCCTTTTCTTTGTTTCTGTCGCAGAAACATACTAGATGCTAGATCAGTGGTTTGTTGCTGTCTAGCAGTTTTGTGTGGGATCAAGGCGGGTGCAGAGGGGCATGCCATGTTCAGTTGGTTGCTCTTAGAGTCTTAGTGTAAATTTCGGTGTATTATAATCAAATTGTGGACCACCAAATTCTCAAATGCCAGGCAATTGTTATTTCTGTGTGTTACAATCAACCTAAAATGGCGTTTGTTTCCTTTTTCATGTATAACATTTGCTGCATTTTGTGCTCATGCAATCACAGTTAAGCTTTCATATGTGGTCGGTGCCTACGGTCGCTGTAACAGCT
This sequence comes from Poa pratensis, assembly GCA_947311845.1. Classification (NCBI taxonomy): domain Eukaryota; kingdom Viridiplantae; phylum Streptophyta; class Magnoliopsida; order Poales; family Poaceae; genus Poa; species Poa pratensis. The sequence goes on along the minus strand of CAMZMU010000052.1, from coordinate 84,964,935 downwards.
TACATATTCTGATTTAGCGGGAAGAAAAAGAGATTTGTGATACATGACAGGACCATGTTGATATTCAAGAAGTCTAGATACATCTTTATGTATGAAAAATCTTTTTCCTCCCCCCCCCCCCCCCCCCCCCATAAATATGAATACTGTTGTTGTCAGTCCAGTAGCGTAAATATTTTCTTTTGTTACTTAATCTTTTACCAGGTGTATCTCTGGTTCTGTTATAGTAGTGTATACATTTGATTTTGTGTTGGTATGTAATGGCGTAATGCTTTGCATCCTGGCACTTCTGTTAGGCCTTGCATCCTGGTACTCTATAAATACCTTTGTTTTATCCATTAATTGCGTTAATGCCTTGCATTCTGGTGCTTCTATTTGGCCTTCTAGAAGATAATATCCTCACTGCTTTACTTACAAGTGGTTGTTAGTTAATCTGGTATTGTGTGCATTGTACATTATACAACTAAGAATGCAGGGTGTCACATATTATAATTTCCTTAGGTTAATCCCATTTGCGGTTCTTGATTTAATTATCTACCTTCTCAGTGCCAAATAGTGCCTGTCATCCTTGAAATGCATATAAGGGTAAATACTTCAGTGTACAAATTATCCACGTCTGATAGGAGTACAATCTTTTAAAATGAGAGCCTCTTATCCTGACACTTTTGTTAGGCCTTCTAGGACATAAAATTTACCATATGTATGTTGAAATTTTAGTGGCGTGTGTTGACCAGTTCATGGAAAGGATTATTATGAGCTAAAAAAGGTTTCTGGTATGTCCAAGAAACACAGCTACAGAGGGCCAGTTCATGATCAGATTTAGTAGATACACGTATGTGCTAGATACCATCATGGTAACTCTACACAAGACGACACATACACGGTAGAGTGAGTAGAAAGGAAGTTCTACGAGTATACATGGATTAAGTGAGACGTTGAAATATGAGTTAAGTATGCAAATCATAAAATGGTATTTTCACTGAAATAGAACTTGCCCATACTAAGTGAGCATGCGTTACACTTTCCTTATCTCAAAAGCCAACTGGAAACAAAACCAGTTGGTTCATTAGAGCCACTTACACTTCTGTAGTTAAATTGCCAAGCTGAAAACCAAACAACCCGATTAACCGTGCTGACCATTCTGAAGATAAAACACTTATTTAAGTATGAGCGCTCCGCAAGAAGCCAGCAACACCAGGTCACTACATCCTCTCTGGCTTTGGCAATTGGCGAATAGCACGATCTGAAAAGATATAAGTGAGAAATATTCATAAGAACGTTATAGCTAAACTTTGAGGCCTGCAAAGAGTGAAATGATATCAAGATAGCTAACCATATGTAGGTCATTTTGGATAAAAAATTCAAGCATCCACATATTTTACGTTGCTAAGAGAAAAGAAAGGCAACTTAGTGCTACGGTCTCTGATAAAAATTTCCAATTCATAACCACAGAACATATCCGAACACGATGCTACTATCAGAACATATCCGAGCATGATGCTACTACCTGTAAGTACGCAAATAATAAGCAATAGATGATGTGTTTACAAATTATGTACTGGAAAGGAAGCAACTCTTGATCAACATATACGAGCATTCAGTATAAGTATTTTTTTCACAGAAGCTTGAAAACTCTATTTATCCCTATTGAGTATGATAAACATCAGTTATAAAATATGGACCAAGAAGAGCATCATCTAGTAAAATGCCCGTGCGTTGCTACGGGACATACATATGTGCAGAAGACAATATACTTATTGCAAAAAATGTAACCACATAAGAAGACATTTGCATGGAGCATGTTTCATATATATGGGATAACATGATTTATATGCGCAATATAAGTAAACAAATAAAAAAATTATTAAAAAATAAATACAAATTCACATTGTTCACATATAATATTGTTTCTAAGTATGAGTAATACGAAGTGAAGGAAAAGCGAGTTAACGGGCTGTCTCATGGGACCTTTTTATGTTGAAATCCTTCTTTGGCACATATTATTTAGAAACCAAATAACAATATTTATATATCAATCTTAGACAATTTTACACTTTAACATAGCTTCGAGTCGATTTAGCGAGGGAGACTCTGAAGAAAAGAGTAACCACCGCGTGGAAACTCCAAATGACTCCCGAGTTAGATGGAGCACGTCTTTTGAAAAATAAAATCAAAATAGACACACTTGAATTTCCAAAAACCGTAAAAAAATCCTTAGAGAAAATAATGTCAAGATCTACAAATGTGCAAAATTTCAACTCAAAATTCGTTATATTTCAGGCTGTACATATAATACAAATCGGGAACAATTTCAAGTTTTTGAAACCGTGTACTTTTCACCACTCATTTGTCATTATTTTCCCAGCCCACGATACAACATATTTCAGTTAGAAAATTTGCACACTTATTGATCTCGATATTTCTATCTCTAGGAATATTTATGAATTTTGTAAAACTCAAAAGTGTCCGTTTCGAATTTTTGTAAAAATGAGTTCCGTATAGCTCGGGGGCATTAGTCCACTATCAGTCATCTTGTGGCTTAGTACTACATTGCGATGACAGAAATAATCACAACCAATTTTTGTAGCCGTCATAGAGTTGCTGCTAATCATGATCTTTTTCTCCAAATCGGCAATAAAAAATCGATATTTTTCTCAATTACAGCAGCATGAGTTGGTAGAACAACATAATTGCATGCAAACACATTGATAATTGAGAGAATTCCTTATTTGGCCCTTCCTTAAAATCGTCTTACCTATTTGGCCCTAGAAAAATAAATCTTCTCAATTTGACACCTTAAACTCATTTCTTTCCTAATATGGCCTCCTAGTGCATTTTGAGTACTAAAAAGACTCTTTTGCCCCTCATAAATTATGTGACAAAGAAATATCTCCAAACACTCACACTAAACAATTGTTCAGTGATGTTTTGTGCAAATATTTTTTGCCCGTGAGAAAATGCATGCTATGCTATAAGGAAGCATATGTGCACGTGCAGGTAGTGGTAAAATATCACGGCTTCATTTTTTTAATGTGGATCACGGCTTAATTAATCGGGCCATGCATTTAGTTACTCTTCTAGTAATAGTCAGCTAAAAAATTATTAAGCCAACAGTCGTAGGTGGGCTCCTATGCACGTACGTGCATGCCAGATCGATGGATCAGCATGCCGCATGGCCTGGTCGTGTGCGTCTAGAACTCCATCTACGCACTACGCGCATATAAAACCGATCGATCTTCTTGATTTGGAGCCTCGTGCGGTCGTGCCGGCGGGGCGCAGCACTGGTCGCTGGCATGCCTGCAGGCTCAGGTGGAGCAGCTGTGCACACCGCTCCGGCGGGATGGCTGAGCATGGCCCTCCGCGCGCCGAGCTCGGCAGCAAGCCGATCGCACCCCAAGTGCAGTTTCGTCTAGCTAGCCGCATGTGGCGTCGGGCTGAAAACGGAAATTGGAGACGCATCAGGACCCTGCCGATGCCGGTGTGCCGCCGGTCACGGAGCTGTGCCGATCCGCGCACTTGGTGGGATTTGGAGAAAGAGTCATCGGTCGCATGTTGCGTGGAGAGGACCGACCTGCACTTTTTTTTGTCACATAATTTATCAGGGGCATAAGAGTCTTTTTATTGCTCAAAATGCACTAGAAGGTCATATTAGGGAAGAAATGAGTTTAAGGTGTCAAATTGGGAAGATTTATTTTTCTAGGGCCAAATAGGTAAGATGATTTTAAGGAAGGGTCAAATAAGGAATTCTCTCTTGATAATTAGGCTGAAGAAAAATAGTGAGAAGCAAAGAAAACTGAAATAGCCTCTCTTCCAGCTCCCTCTCACTCCTCTCCCGATCCTTCTCCGTTCTCACTCTGTCAGCAGCACTCCCCAGCAGCACTTCCACCAAACCAGCAGCACTCCTCTCCCGATCCAGCTCCCTCCCACTCCTCTCCCAACTCCCCTCTCTCGATCTGGTCGGGCCGGCGAAGCACTCTCTGGCTTCTATGCTCAGGCGACGACCACATCCCCCACACCCCCCTCCCTCACGAGCTCCCTCATCTCCCGATCCTCCGCTGGTCCCGCCTGGGTCACCGCGGCGGCCGCCGCTGCGATCTCCAATCCGCAGCCGGACCTCCCTCCACGCCTCCTCACGCCTCGTCGATTCGCACTGGAGCCTCCCCATGCCTGCGGAACCCCGCCCAATCGACCCCGGCTAGCCGTGGAGCGGAACGGCTAGCAACGCAGCACAAACGGCGGTATGATTTCCCCTCTCCCAAAGTGATCAAGCATTGTAGCAACGTAATTAGCATGTAAAACAAACAATTGGATTAGTTTGCATTTTATTGTATTAGATCTTTATTAATTCTTATTGTTATTGACAGTCACTTGATTTCTGTAAATAAACTTCTATGATATCATGACCTTTTAGTTCCATTTTCTTTTAGAATTCCTTACCTAATACTTGCAGACTTACAGTCAATGTATCTAAAGAATAACAGTTCTTATGTTTAATTTTTGCATAGTGCAGCCAATTTTTTCCAAAAGAGAGATTAAATGTTAACACGGTCAACAAACTCTAACTTTGTAGTAAGTGGATGTTTTTAGATAGAATGGGTACTTTATAATAAAAATACTTGGCAGATTGCAATTTTGCACCAAAAGAACATGATTGTTTTCCTGTTGAAGAGTTGAGCTTGGTAAGCTGTCCTATTTACCAGTTTTGGAGCTTGGGTATCGAGATGCCATTGGGATGGTTAGGGTTAGAGGGGATGGGTCGAATCGACTCAACACATATATGGAGCTGGAAACGCAGCATGTAGTCAGCGCCATTTAATAATATGTATACAGTTTTGGTAGACTTTGCTATGTGTAATCTTCTGTTTCTGATTGCTTTTTGAGAATTTATTGTTGATCGAGAATTTATTGATTTCGTGGGTATATTGAAACGCAGCATGTAATCAGGGCCATTTAATCCGTTGGTTGACCTGCGCCATTTCGTTACTGTCTTGGTAGAATTTTCCGATTACTTTGCGATGAGAATAATTAGACTGATTGACAATATATTGATTTTGATATCAATAATGTTCTGTTTCCGATTACTTTGCCACGAGAATATATGATTTTGATATCAATAATCACTGCCACGACACATTCCCCGGCTAACAAGCCATAACTTATCCATGGGTTATTGATCCAAAGTAGCTAAACAAAAAGGATAAACAAAAAGGATGTTAGCTTCACATTCGTTGTCAGGGCACGCCAGAATATCATGCAGCGTTACTGTCCTTTACACCTTGTTGGAGCCAAACAAACCATTATAACATCTTGTCCAAGCGCCAACTGAGGAGGGCTGTTTTGGTTTAATAGATATAGTTGTAAATTTATGTTTCTTGGATGTGTGCTTATCTTTCTTAATCTTCCTTCCTTCAGTACAAGAACTGCACGAAAGCCATTACCAAGAAAGTGAGTACCGTTTTTAAGTACTACTTGCGTGCACCCCTGTCTAATAAAATCATAAAACTGTGTTGTTAGTAGTGGGGTGGTAGGCCGATGCAAATCAGACCATCATTTTCCTCAACACACTTGTTAAAAGTGTTGAGGCATCTTCTTCGATTTGGTATCCAGTAACACTGCATGTTTTCCAGAATTTCTTACGGTGGTTTTGAAAGGTGTAACAAGCTTGCTCCAAAATTCACTCAAAGCCCAGCCCTCACATGGGATGGCATGCACATGTTACTTAGGTTCCGTGTTTGCATAACTCAAAGTGTAAGCTCGGAAACACGACTATGTGGGCCAACATGCACTTTACGCTTAGAAGGGATGATGGAACGTTAAGTCAATAAGGTTTTGCCCTTCCTCTTATACTGATATTGAGAAACAACCGTTCCAGATTCCTGACTTCATTGCTGCAACTGGAATAGAAAAAATATGACAGGTAACTTAATAACTTGGTTCTTTCCGATGCTAGGGACATTGCTGCAACTGGAACAGATAAAATATAAGAGCTGTTTGTTATTTGCTTAGTATTTTATATTTCACTAATAGTAAGGGGTTATCTTAACATGCAAACAAACCTTCTAACATGTTGGAGCCAAACAAACCATTAAAACCATTATAACATCTTGTCCATTGCAACATTTTATTTCACATGAGGTAAAACATAAGAGCTACAAAAGAAGATTCCAAATTCACATCTCAGAATAATAGGAGGTCTGTCAACCCCACACACAGAATAATAGCATGGTAGACTTTATTTCGACGTCTTGTCTCTTCAATCTTGTCGTAATATTCCACAAGCTCCTCGCGCCACCTCTTCCTAGTCCCGGCGCCGCCGACTCCGGCCATGGACGATAGGAGTACTGATAAATCAGTGAGGACAACACGGTAGACCTTATTTCGACGTCTTGTCTCTTCAATCTTGGCCGTCATATTCCACAAGCTGTGAACATGCATTTCTTCAACATCCCTGTTTACATATGTACATATAATAATTAGTACGGTGCAAGTCTCTATAAAATTGATTCTGGTACAAGGTAAATCAATCTCTGTGTATTGCCTTTCGACATGCGGCAAAACGGCGGGGGCTGGGAAAGGTGGAGGAGCTACAACCCTCTTCGATCCTGGGCGATGGACGATGCTTGGACTCTCCATGGGACGGAACGGAGCTGGCGCGGCGGAGTCTGATTCGATTCTGTTGTGTTTGCAAGTGGACTCTTACCTTGCGTGCAAATTTAATGTGATTTATTGGCTGTCCATTTATTGAGTTGATTGTGCCATCCATTGATTGTGCCATCCCGTCGGAAAGTAAAAAAAATGTCCATTTATTGAGTTGATTGTGCCATCCCGTTGATTGATTTCAGCCTTTACTGCGTGTGAAAAAAAACTGCTACGTGGGTGGGCGTACGATTGAGTTGGACGAAAGTTTTGGCTGAGTGGTTTGGGTGGCAGGCTAATGAACGAAATTTGCTTTTTAGATAGGAGAGATGCGTGTGAAAAAAAACTGCTACGTGGGTGGGCGTACGATTGAGTTGGACGAAAGTTTTGGCTGAGTGGTTTGGGTGGCAGGCTAAGGAACGAAATTTGCTTTTTAGATAGGAGAGATAACACCGCCATAATTTGAACCATATTATGTCAATTTTGTTATCAGTTGCCAAAGGTACAATACACTACACCACAAACTCCAAAACCTATTTACAATATGCATTGTGCTACTCAACTAAGAAAACAAATCAGGGTTTGTTGTGTGCCGGTAGTGGAACCTCGCTTACCGACGTCCAATCATCGCATAACAATTCATCCTCCTTCACAATCCACGACTTCCCACTACGTATTACCCTTGCTTGCCGGTCTACACATCATGCACATCAACTTGCTCAACGGCCTCGCCCTGGTCGTCCTTCCCCTGTCCGTACTTGTAGGGGTACGAGTTCTGGATAAGGTGAGCCATGGCAGCGGTGTCTTCATTCTATGACGAACAATGCATAATTGAAAGCACACAATATCGGTTTCAGTACATGCACACAATTCACATTGCCCATGGACAGGTCGACACCATTTATTGCGCACAATTCATTACATCCACCCGCAATTCACATTGCCGGCACAATTTATTGCACATCACACATACAAAGCCAAGTTAGAAACATACCTCGTTGAGTCAGCAATTTCGCCATGCACGTTGGGAGCACTATTATTGAAGAGCCGCTACCGGGAAACGGCCATGGTCGAGGGATTGATTGTGCCTCCCGATCGACGTAGCGCGGGCAACTCACTGTACACGGTGTCCTAGTTGAGGTCGATATCTTGGCCATCCTTGTGGGGCCGCCCGGGTTGACGCCCTTGATGTAGCTCTCGCCATGGTGAGACGAGGAGGAGAAACGCATTTGCTGCAACAATGGCGCGGGTGGCTAGTTGCATTAGTACGGGGAAGACGGCGAGGAACTCCCACTGCCTGAAGGGAGCGCCGTTGAGCTCCCTTTGTTCATATCTCCTAGTATTGGGGCGGTGGAGAGAAGGCATTGCCCCATATTTTGCTCCAACATTTCCTTGGCGCATGCTCGATCGTCCGACGACGCCAAGTGTATGACCTCCTCCATCAAGAACCCTGCCGGCAGTTCCACTTGCTCAATATTTATAGCCTTCGGATGTACCGCCATCTCCTTCTTTTTGTTTGGTGTCAGCACGAGTCCAGACCCATTTGAGGCGGCGAGGAAAGAGGCATGCGGCGGCGCCACCGAGGAAGGAGAACTTGACGGGTTTGTGAAAATGGAGCGAAGAAATTTTAGAGTTTTTATAGCTGGCATGCCAATGTAGAGAGAGAGGAAGAATTTAGCGCCTAGTTCGTATTTTTTACGAGGGGGTCCCGCATGTTGGAGGGATTGTCCGACCACTGTCCGACGCCCCCGAGCAGGCCCCCAAGTTTGTAGTCTCTCTCGAGAGTGTCATGTAAAAATTGGGTTGGACCAGACACTTAGGGGATGCTGGTGTGAAAGTTTGGCCTTTATGGGTGTTTTAGGGTATGTCGTTGGAGATGCTCTTTGGTACCCAATTGTCCATTAAAACAATGTCTCTGATGTAGAATTCAAGATATTGAAGTGCATGACCACACGTTTAAATATTCAACATTTTTCATATTAGCACGAGAGATGTGTTAACACTACACGTGTCAGCGTTATCATAAGAGTATGCTTTCATTTTATGTTGAAATATTTTACGAGACAAGAACATGTCACACACCTGATATGTGATAAGGTGAGCACACTAATGACCTTCAAAGATGGGGAATTAGCCAAACAAAGTCAGGTGGACCCATAGCTGATAAACACATTCTAAAATGTTTATCTAGATGAGGTTCCTCCAGTGTAACAGTTTTATTTTTTGTAATTTTATTTTCTTTTATAATTTTCTTTCCTTTTTGTAAATTTCTTTTCCTTGTGAGCAAGTTTTCTAGCTTTTTTCTTACCAGGGTTTATCTTCACGGGAGTTACATGGAAGGTTTAATGAGACACAGTTAATAAAAGTCATTGTTTACCCGCTATGACACGTAGCCTCTTTTCCTTAATTTTTTTATAATTTTTTAATTTTTTCTTAAATTTTCGGAAAAAATAAGGAAAAGGCTTGTAATAGTCCGGGGGATCGTTACCTCGCGATCCTCCGCCTTCGTTGCGTGACGCGTGTCCCGTATGTGGAAACAACTGGTGATAGGCCCACCCACGTCGTTATCTCTTCCTCCCGGCCTACTTTCTCCTCCACTCGTTTTTCTCTTTCTCTCGATCCCATGGCGCCCGCCCGCTCGCCTGATCCGCCATGGCGGCTGCTGCGGTGCTGCCCATGGTGCCCTCCCGCTCCGTTAGAGACGTCAAGCTCGATCCGGAGCCTGTCGCCTCCTCATCCATCGCCGTTCGCTCCCGAGCTCGACCCCTGCGCGCCGCCGCCGACCTTGCGCCGCTGCAGGAGCTCTCTGACCCTGACTCCACCTCCTCTACCACCATATTCTCCGCATCCGCCACCCCCAAAGGTCCCTCCCTGCGAGCCTCCGCCATCCGGCAGAGCATCCCCTCCGCCTCCGGTCGCCGTCTTCGACTTCCGCCCTCCCCTGCGTGCCGATGTCATCGGGACAGCTCCCCATCGTGCCACTACCCTACCTCACGCTTGCCGCACATCCCTCACTGGTGCTGCTACCACCGGCACGTGGTGGTGCTATCTGCGCTCGAGGGCGGTGCTCCCGTAGGTCAGCGCCGGTGCTACCTTGGGGAGGCGGTAGTGCTGCGCTGCCTTCGGTGGGCGTCGGTGTTGCCGTCCGTCAAGGGTTGTGCTGCCATCAGTGGTGCGCCCATCCTCCGGTAGCTCGACGGCGGTGCTGCCTGCGGTCAAGGCCGTAGCGTAGCTGCCATCAGCGTGCGCCGGTGCTCAGTAGGTCGATGCCGGTGCTGCGAGAGGAAAATTGTTCGATATTTTTTGTCCTTCTTTTCTTTGACGTGGTGCAAAAGTTTGATAGCTTTGTAGCATATTTTTTTCACTATTAATGCAAAGTTACTGAAGATTTGTAGCAAGTTTCTTCTTGACATTTTTTTGTTCTTGATGTGGTGCAAACGTTTGAGATCTTTGTAGCAAAACTTCCCCCTTTTTTATGCAAATTCGTACCAGAGTTGTAGCAAAATTGTTGTTTATAAGAAGCAATTTTATCATCGAGAGGGGGCAAATTCTTGTTTGAGATCTTTGTAGCAAAACTTTTCTTGTTTTCATGCAAGTCTGTACCAGAATTGTAGCAAAATTGTTGTTTATAAGAAGCAATGTTATCTTTCTTGTTTAAGATCTTTTGTACAGTAGCAAAACTTTTTTTAATGCAAATCCGTACCAGATTTTTAGCAAAATTGTTGTTTATAAGAAGCAATTTTATCTTTGAGAGGGGATGGCAAATTCTTAGAAGTTTGTAGCAATATTCTTCGCCTTCTTATGCAGATGCACACAAGGGCTATAGCAGTATTTTCTAAGACTTGTTCAAGCTGTCCATGTCGCGCCGCCGAGCTGTGCTACCTATTGCCGGAGATGGGATGGTGCCGTTGGTGCTGCCATCAAACGCCAGCGTTGACAAGGTCCGTCCTTGCTGCTGCAAGGGGCCATCACGATTGTTGCGGCCCTGGACCACGTCTTCTCCGGCGCGTCTTCTCCCCGGCGTCTTCTCCGACGAAGCTACGGCGAAGCTGCACGTCTTCTCCGGCAACGGCCGGCGTCTTCTCCGACGAAGCTGCGAAGCTGCACGTCTTCTCCGGTAACGGCCGGCGTCTTCTCCGACGAAGCTGCACGTCTTCTCCGGGGACGGCCTGCGTTTTCTCCGACGAATCTCCGGCGACGGGCAGCGTCTTCTCCGGCGACGGGGGTCTTCTCTGGCGAAGCTGCGGGCGCCGCCTTCTCCGGCAGCGCGTGGCCATCGACGGGGGATTTTTTGTTTGACGTTTCTTTCTGTGGGAGAGCGAGAGGTGCGCACGTCGCGTTGACCACTTCAAGCACACGTGTCGGCTTCTCCACCCGGGGGATCGGACGGAAAGATCCCGGGGACGCCTAGTCCCATCCAAAAAATAAGCCAGCCGGAAACAGGCCTTTTCGGCTGTGCCGTGGGCCGTGGCAGGCCAGCCACGGAAACAGCCAGGCCGTGTTTTTTGAGGTTTTTTCTCCATACCAGGCACGTATACTGGCCCGGCAGGAAACGAAAGGAAGTCGGGCTGCATCTGGCTGGGCCGGCCCGATAGCCAGCATTAATGGATTCTTTTGTTCACTCTTGTCCGTCCGGTGGAAAATCGACGGCAGATAGAGATATCAATTAGAAACTTCCCGTGATAGTATATTTCCCTTCTTCCTCGTCCATTTGCCGATCCTGGTCCGAGGTTTCCAGCCTTCACCACTACCTCGAGCTCTTCATCCATTACCGCCGAATCCTTCTCTTGGTAAGGAGGCGCCAACTTTCTTGGATCGATTTCGCTTTGATTGGATCCAACAAAATTTCGGTCAGTTACTGGCTTTCTTTGATCGATCAAGCTAAAAAAAATTGTGCGATGCTCCCTACAATCGGTACCTGCCCTACCCATTTTCGTTTATGAATCTGTTTGTCGACACCACATAGTTCTATTCTTCCGTTTTTCTTATTCGTCTTCGTAGCGGCTCAGCGAACGCAAGACCTTGATTAGGTGTCCAAAATCTCAGAGGGGTCTTACAGATCCACAGATCCAGATTCTATGTAATTGTGGCGCTCTTTAGTGTACCACACTCTGCCGGGTTTGATTTTCCAGGATTGAGATTCTTTCTTTCTAGTTTCCGATTGCAAGTAGGAAAAGTACACGCTTCAGGAGGGCAGATCTTTGGTACAGTACTTATTGCCTGAGGAAAATTAGTGTGTTGCCATGCGCCGTAGTTATCTGTTTGATTGTTGATTACAGCAGTTCCTGGTCGCCTAGTTGAAGCTCAGCTTTAGCCAGTTTGGGATGGAAAAAGAATCGAACCTTTAACTGGATATGTGATTTAAGTATTCAGAACAACAATTAGTGAATAAGTAGAAGTCAAGTGTGAATCTTCATCTATTACCAGCGATTCGAAATTATTTGCATGAGTTTCTTTTTGCAGCTGGGGTGCGGGAGAACTCGGACCAATAGAAACGAGTCCGGGCGATGACTGGCGATCTGGGCGGTGCGCCCGCGGCGCCCCTCGCCGGCCGTTTCTGGGCCATTCCCGAGCCCTCTTCTCCGGCAACTGCGCTCGGGGGACGTCGACGGAAGACGCTCGCGCCGCCGGCGTGGGACGCGGGATACTCGGGCTCTCGTTTCTCATGCCTCGACGACCTCAAGGCCGCCCCTTCCGGCATGGACGACGGGCTCGATAGTTCGCATGTCGCTGTGCAGTTGGCGCTGGACGCCGTCGACGAAGGACTGGCTGACTCTCCGAGCCCCCGTCGACCGCCGCGTTCGGACGAGGAGCTCGTGCAAGATTTCTGGGAGGAGGCCGGCTTTCCTTCGCCGTCAAGCAGGGTCTGGGAGCGGAGAACGATGACTAACGCAGGTGAGGGTTGCTTTTCTAGTGTGTGCAGGGATCCGACGCCGGAGGTGAAGACGACGGTGGACTGGTGGAGCCGTCGGGGATGCGCCGGGCTAGCCGTGGTACGGTGACTTCATCAGGCGGCCTTCGGATCACGCGATCGCCGCCTCGCATGGGGCCGTGGCGGGGGCCTTTGCCACCACGACGCATCTCGCCGCCGCCGGTCCTGGGTTCCTTCATCGACTAGGCGATGGCGGCGCGATCACCGCCGGCGGAGACCGCTGTCACGGCGGGCGCGGAGGCGCCGGTAACGGACGATCCGGTTCACGCGGGGATCGCGATGGACATGGAGGGCGTTCAAATTTTGAGCCCCTGCCAGGCCTGTCCCACGTCTGTGGCTGGGCCGTTGTCGCATCCGAGCCGCCCGTCGCTCTGGGCCCATCTTCACCGACCACGTCGCCCGTGCCCTAGCTCGGATGCGATTCGTCTCCAACCTGGTCCACCGCGCCGTCCTCGTCTGATCACAGCGCCCGTACACGCATCTTCTCCATCCCTCTTGCCGCCGGATCGCGACTCGCCGTCGACGTCCTTCTCTGATGTGCCGTCGCCTCGCCGGTGGGGGAGTTCCTTTGCGGCCATCGCGGCGACTCCATCTCGTTGCATGGCTGCGCCGCAGCATCCACAGGCTGGCGGGGACGCCCGCGCTCGTCCTTCGGCTCCTCCGCCCGTGCAGCCCCAGCCGGCCCAGCCACGACAGGGGGTTGGAGCGGGACAGCTCCATGCCGGCGCATACCAGCCATTGCCCGGAGGGGCCGCCTCTGCAGCACCCGGACAGCTCCGTCCGCCGGCTGGTCCGCCGCAGTTCATACCGCTTCAGAACCCATCTCGCCAGCAGGGTTTCCCGGCGTACATGCCGCATCCAGGGCAGTACCAGTTCCCGCCTCTGGCGCCGATGCCCCGCCCATGTTCCCGCCGATGCAGCAACAACTTGCGCCTCCTATGGTGCAGCCGGCGGGGCAGGGGCCACGGCCGAAGCGGAAGAAGAAGAGGGTGGGGCAACAAACGCAACCTCAGTTTCAGCAGCAACCCCAGCTCCAGCAGATGAATCAGCCCGTGGTGCAGCCGCAGGTGCAGCAACAGTTCATGCAGCCTCCAGCTCCTCTGCAGGGGCAACAACTGATGGCGCCTCCATCCACCGTGGCCACCCAGCAGGCTCCGGAGGTGGGCAGCTTGACCGGTGGTGCGCCGGTTGTCGAGGGCGGTGGTCAAGCAGAATCAAAGGCTCCGGGAAGTGGCAAAGGGAAGAAAGCTAGCAATTGTTGGAAGTGTGCAGTTGATACTCATTCCGCTAAGGATTGTCCAGCAAAGCACTATTGCCTCATTTGTGATAATGGGAAACATCCGACAATGAGGTGCCCGACGCTGCGTCTTCCAAGGCCCACGGCGTTTACTGCTGGTTATGGTACAGAGGAGACTATTTTTACTCAGCTGCCCGATAGTGTCTACAAGCCTCACTTAGTTCCCTCGAGCTCCCCAACCGCTCTGGTGAAGATTGTGGGTGACCAGGTACCCGCGACTGCTGTCCAGAGCTTGATGTCCAGGATGTGTCCGACGAGCTCGTCATGGACGTGGGAGGCTGTACCTCATGGGACGGATGCTTTTCTCATTGGGCTTCCTTCGTTTGGGGACCTTCAGCGGATAGAGGGCATGCAGATGGGTGTTCCTTCTTTTGCTGCCACGGCCACTGTTTCGACGTGGAAGAGGCAGGATGTTCTCCCGATGCGGGTTCTTGAGCAGGTGTGGGTCCATGTTCAGGGGGTTCCATATCCAGTACGTCATTTCCTTGGTATTTGGGCAGTTGGTTCTCTCATTGGGACAACATTGGATGTCGATCTTGTCACGTTACGGAGCCGTGGTATCGTGCGTATCCTCGTTGGGATGCCGAGTTCTGCGCCTCTTGACAAGCAAGTGGATCCTACTGGACCTTATGTTGGCACGGCTTGTGTGGTCAAGTTAAAGGAATATGCATTCATTTTCCGGCGTGAGGGGAAGGATTTTGTGCCTGATGCAGAGTTTGTTCCTTATTTCTGGCGTCGCAAAGGTGATGATGCCGATGGTGCTGATGATGGAGTTGAGGATGGCCCGGATGCCACCTTCGCTTCTTTGGGTACGAGTGGATCACAGTCTACTAGCATGGATGTTGATGCTACTCAACCTTCTGATTCGAACACCAAGGGGAAGACAGTGGTTGCTGTGGACACACCTGCTCCTCGGACACTTGTGGCGATTACTCCGTACAATCCTAATCCGCAAACTACTCGCGGGAATGAGATTGTCTCGCGGATCCGTCGTACTTCTCCGGAGTTGTTGCGAGTTGTTGTTACAGGGTCTACATCGTCCGCGGACTCGACTGGTGCTGAGCTTGGTTCTGGTTCTGTTGTTGTTGCCTCGACCGAGTTGGGACTGCGAGATGGGCCGGATGGGCAGCAGCCAGCTATCCAGCACGCTGGGTCACAGACTTGGCTGGGTCGCAGGTGGACCTTTCTTGGCCTGGTCCATTTGCAGGACTGCAGGAGGAGGCCGAGTTCGGCCTGCTCAAGACTACCCAGGCTGGGCTGGCTATGTTGGGCCGGCCTGCTGGGGACGCTGCCACGGCCGACGGTGGAGGGCCGCTGCAGGCAGCCCTAGGGCGCAGCTGGCTGGTCTTCTGGCTGGGCCGGAACTCGGGGAGGCTTCTACTTCGGCTCAGCCTCCCCCGGTTTCCCCGGCGCCTGGAGGTTTTGGGACGGTGGTGGACTCGACACCGACACAGTCCACTACGTCTCATGCTACTTCCGTCGTCAAGGAGACAATGATTGGGTTGGCTACTACCTCAACACAGCCGACCCAAGTCGTTGTTTCTGCAGTGGTGCCCCTGGTTGGAGACTCCGTCTCACCTCGCACACCGCCCCCCACTGCGACGGCTTTCACCGACGGGATCACCCCGATACGTCGGAGCGAGCGTTCGGGATGGCAGCGGATGGGACCTCCATGACGGACGAGGACTCCTTGCAGAGGGCTATGCGTCGTAAAGCGGCGCGCAACCTGGACTCTCTTGGTACGGATTTGAAATCAAAATCTTTTCTTTCTTTTTCGCCTAGTTCAATTCAGTCTAAACTTGATAGTGTAGGCTTTAAACTTGGTAGTAGTAAGAGTCAAGTAGAGGTGTCAACTAATGTCTTGAGGCATATGGAATATGATCGTTTAACGGTTATTCCAAAGGCTTCGACGGTGTTGACTGCCACCTACGCGGATGAGGAGGAAGCGAATGCCACATCAGATGGTCAGCTTCTTTCTCATCTCATTGGTGAGGTGTCGGAGGTGGGCTTGGATGAGGACGGGCTAAGTTCATTGTATGAACTAAGAGCAACCGGCCGGAATTCAAAGTCTAACTCTAACAAGAAGTCCAGGAAAAGGGCTAAGTTTTCCAAATCCCCAAATGTTTCCAGATGAATGGCATGTTTGCAAATAGCAGAGGTCTTGGCGACTTGGCTAAACATTTGCACTTTGCTGGCTGCATTCGGGATCATAATTTGGATTTCCTAGCTATTTCTGAAACGGGTAGGCGGGAGTTCTCGCAAAATCTATTGGACCGTCTCTCGGGTGGCATAGATTTTGCTTGGTATTCCCGCCTCCGCGTGGACGCTCCGGTGGCATTTTACTAGGCATCAGGACTGATACCATGGATGTGTTGGCTGTTTCGGATGGCAATTTTCACATAAAAATGCACATCCGAAATAAAGCGGACAATTTCGTTTGGAGTCTTGTTGCCGTGTATGGGCCTGCCCAGGAGGAGTTTAAATCCGCTTTTCTGTGCGAAATGGTTAACTTGGCAAAAGATAACCCGCATCCGTTCATCATCGGTGGGGACTTCAACTTGCTTCGTTATCCGTTCGAGAAAAGCAGGGGGCGGTTCGACAACCGTTGGCCTCTTCTGTTCAATGCGGTCATTGACAGCTTGGACTTAAGAGAAATTTCAATGGTTGGGAGACAGTTCACTTGGGCTAACTCCCTCCCTGAACCCACATACGAGAAATTAGACCGTGTACTGATGGACACCGATTGGGAATCCAAATTCCCGTTGGTATCGGTACGGGCTCTAGAACGTATCGAGGGTTTGTCGGACCATGCCCCTATTCTTTTGACCACAGGCTTGCCTAGACCACCATGTAAACATCGGTTCAAGTTTGAACTTGGATGGTTACATCGCGAGGGATTCCATGAGATGGTCAAAAGAATTTGGGAACAACCAGTCAGTGGCAGCTCACCTATCCAGCGTTGGAACAATAAGATCCGGGCTTTACGCGCATATCTTGTTGGTTGGGCCAGACACACTACTGGTTTACTTAAAAAAGAAAAGTTACGGCTATCTTCCATAATTGATGCCCTAGAGGCATTAGCAGAAGTTCAGCTATTGTCCGCACAAGAAATTGAGCTTAAGAGCCAATCTAATGCGGAGTTAGCAAGACTTTTGCGGGAAGAAGAGTTAAAATGGTATCAACGTTCCAAAGCAAAATTCATCCTTGAAGGGGATTCGAATACTCGCTATTTCCACAGTATTGCCAATGGCAGACACAGGAAAAAGCGGATTCATTCCCTGGTACAGGAGGAGGGAACGATTGAAGGCCAGGAACAACTCAAGTCGTATATCACTAATTACTATAAAGGCCTGTTCGGAGCACCAGAGGAAGGAAATTTCACTCTGGATGAGTCAAGAACGGCCGATATACCCCAGGTTTCCGTTGAGGAAAATAGCCTACTCACCAAGCCCTACTCGGAGGATGAAGTGAGGAAGGCGGTTTTCCAAATGGAACACAATAAAGCCCCTGGACCTGATGGTTTCCCAGCTGAGTTCTATCAGAATTTCTGGGATGTAATCAAGTCTGACCTGCTACAACTGTTCGCCTGTCTCCATGTTGGACAGTTAGAGTTGTTTCGGCTCAACTTGGTGAAATAATTTTATTACCTAAGGTTAACGAGGCTGAGAGGATCCAACAATTCAGACCGATATGCCTCCTTAACGTTAGTTTTAAGATATTCACTAAAGTCGCTACGATTCGGCTGAATAGTGTGGCGGATCATGTGGTTCGTCCGTCACAAACTGCTTTCATGCAAGGACGCAACATCTAGATGGGGTGGCAATCCTACATGAGACGGTTCACGAACTGCATAGGAAAAAGCTGAATGGGGTAATTTTGAAAATTGATTTTGAAAAAGCTTATGATAAAGTTAAATGGTCTTTCCTACAGCAGACTCTCAGAATGAAAGGATTTTCTGATGAGTGGCGAGCGCTTATTCATAGCTTTGTTTCGGGTGGAAGTGTTGCCATTAATGTCAATAATGACACTGGTAAATACTTTCAAACCAAAAAAGGCCTTAGACAAGGTGACCCATTATCGCCAATGCTATTTAATATAGTGGCTGATATGCTGGCTATCTTGATCGAACGCGCAAAGTCTGAGGGTCAAATTGAAGGAGTGATTCCACATCTGGTAGATGGTGGTTTATCGATCCTTCAATATGCCGATGACACGATTCTCTTTATGGAACATGACATCGAAAAAGCTCGTAACCTCAAGTTAATCTTGTCAGCATTCGAGCAACTATCGGGTCTTAAAATAAATTTCCATAAAAGTGAATTGTTTTGTTTTGGCGAGGCTCAGGATAACGCCCCTTGTATGCCGAGCTTTTCGGTTGTACGCAAGGTCAATTTCCTATCAACTATTTGGGTATTCCGATCCATTTTCGGAGACTCACTAACGCTGAATGGAAATTGGTGGAGGAGAGACTTCAAATCGGTTAGATAGTTGGAGAGGTAAACTCCTATCCCTGGGAGGAAGATTGGTTCTCATTAATTCAGTGCTAACCAATATGGTACTGTATATGATTTCCTTCTTTCAACTGCCCAAAGGTGTCTTAAAACGATTGGATTATTTCCGATCAAGATTCTTTTGGCAAGGGGATAGTGAGAAGAAAAAGTATCGACTTACCAAATGGAGTGTGGTTTGCCGTCCAAAAGACCAAGGCGGGCTAGGTGTTCATGACCTTGAGGTCAAGAATAGAGCCTTGCTTGGCAAATGGCTGTTCAAGCTTCTTTCAGAAGATGGCCTTTGGCAAACCCTCCTAAGAAGGAAGTATGTGGGTGATAAAGCGGTATCTCAGGTTTTTTGGAAACCAGGGATTCCCACTTCTGGGCTGGCCTCATGGCTACGAAGAAGTTCTTTTTCCCACATGGATCTTTCTCGATCAGGAACGGAGGGGAAATCCGGTTCTGGGAGGACTCATGGCTTGGCCAAACCACCCTTCGAGACCAATACCCGGCTTTGTACAATATTGTGCGACACAAAGGCGACACGCTCGCCAAGGTGATGGGTTCTTCCCCACCAAATGTATCGTTCAGAAGAACTCTATTAGGGCCTAGACAAGCATTGTGGAATGCCTTGCTCCTCCGGTTGGAATCTGTCCAACTGACAGACGGCCCTGATAAATTTCGTTGGGATCTTACTAAGAATGGTAAATTCTCGGTTGATTCCATGTATAGAGCTTTAATCCAACCTGTAATACAAGTCGATACTAATAAGAAAATTTGGTTGATGAAGATACCGCTAAAAACAAAGGTTTTCGCGTGGTATCTTCGTCGAGGCGTAATTCTTACTAAGGATAACCTTGTCAAACGCAATTGGCACGGGAGCAAAAAGTGTGTATTTTGTAGTCATGATGAGACTATCAAACACCTATTCTTCCAGTGTGAGTTTGCTAGGTCTATATGGTCAGCTATCCAGATAGGTTCTACCTTATATCCTCCGCGCAGTGTTGCAAATATTTTTGGCAACTGGTTGAACGGGGTTGATTCTAGGTTTAAACTACTTATTAGGGTGGGAGCGATTGTGTTATTTGGTCGCTATGGCTATGTAGAAATGACAAGGTTTTCAATGAAAAAATTCTTCTGTTATGCAGGTCATATACCGGTGCACAGCTACGCTCCGTTCATGGTCGGTTCTGCAGCGTGCGGAGCACCGAGAGCTGTTTTTGGAGGTGTCGTCGCGTCTGGAGGCGGCGGCGAGGGAGTTATTCTCCCAGCATGGATGGCCACATAATCTTCGACTCGACCCTCCACCACCATAGGCGTCTCTACAATTTCTCATCATGATATGTAATTCGCCTATTTTGTTTTTGCTCGTTTTTGGAACTGTGGAACTTGTTCGGGCTGTGTGCATCCCAGTTATGCAGAGGCCGGGTGTACTACTTAATACTCTTAAGTAATAAAATCCCTTTATCAAAAAAAAAAGAAGTCAAGTGTTTGGTCTTCTGATGCTGTTTCATCATTGTTTAAATTGTGGGTCAGCGTTCTTTTCCTGCAAAATCCATGTTGAAGGTACTTTTGTGGGTGTAATATTTGATGAGTTGTGGAAGGTAGAACTTCTTGTTTGCTGAATTAATCTAATGGATGTTCATCAATCTTACTTTGTTGCTGCTAGCTCGCCATATCGTACATGAGGCTAGCTTATACTTGATTTTTTTGAACAAAGCTTATACTTGATTTGTTTCAAGCTTCCAACTTCCCATCAATGCTTATTATCCTATTTGTATTCCAGGTAGTTCCTGTTTGGTCTGTATAAAAAACCATTGACTGAAATTCAGTACTTGCCTTTCCATGTTGATTGCATCTTGGAGCGTCTTCTTTATACACTTTCAAGCATTTTCTGTTAAATGCTGTTTGTTTCACTACGCTTTCGATGTAATTGGAACAACTGCACAAACATTGTACTTCTGCATTATCTTCCTCTCCCATCCTCTTTTTTTCTTACTAGGTGTATGTTACGGTCTGATGTTTATATCTCTAAATTTACACTCTTAGGCATATTCTTGTGAATTGGTGCTGATACTTGATGTAACTGCATGCAGAATTTTTAAGGAGGGTACAGAGGCTGCGGCACAATCTTGCGTAGAAGCATGTCATCAAAGAAAATAAAGTTGGATCACAAGGATATTGTCCATGATTCTGCCATCGACTACTATGGGAAACACGTTGCCACTGCCTCTTCAGACTACACCGTGAAGGTCATCAGCATCGGTGGTGCATCAGCGCCATCAGAAATCCTCGCAACACTCAGTGGCCACTATGGTCCTGTGTGGCGCGTTGCATGGGCTCATCCTAAATATGGTACTATCCTTGCTTCGTCCGGCTATGATGGACGTGTGATAGTCTGGAAGGAGGGTGCTGGGGGCCATTGGACTCAAGACCATGTGTTTGCTGACTACATGTCGTCTGTCAACTCTATTGCTTGGGCGCCATACGAGGTTGGCCTTTGCCTTGCCTGTGCGTGTTCAGATGGAAACATGTATATCATGACTATGCGAGCTGACGGGGAATGGGATACAGCAACCATTAAGCGAGCACATCCTGTTGGGGCGACGGCGATTTCATGGGCTCCAGCGACAACACTTGGTTTACTGGGTGGTTCAGGCGACCTTGTTTGTAAGCTTGTCTCTGGTGGTTATGACTCTGTTGTGAAAGTCTGGGAATTTGTCGATGGTTGTTGGAATCTTGAGAGCACTCTTCCTTCAGATATGCACACGGATTGTGTGAGGGATGTTGCATGGCCAGCAGTTTTAGGCTTGGCCAAGTCGACCATTGCCAGTGCTTGCCAAGATGGAAAGGTTGTCCTCTGGACCAGAGTGAAAGACGGTGATAAGTGGCAGGGGAAAGTCATGCACGATTTCAAATCCCCCGTATGGCGGGTTTCCTGGTCCGTGACTGGAAACATATTGTCTGTAGCTGCTGGCGACAGGAACATAACGCTCTGGAAGGAAGCATCAGACGGACAATGGGAAGAGGCATTGAAGGTTGAGCCATAGGAAACTTGCAACAGTTTAGTCTTTTACATATTCGTGATTCAGAAAGAGTTTTCTTTTCTGTGTTTACTGGCGTGCAATAAACATTTATTCACCCATTTTTTGTACCTTATACATTAGCAATTATTCGGCTTTGAATGGGGTGAGATTTAGAATTCCAATTTTCTGATTGTTGTATCTATTTGATTTTACTAGCTAAATATCCGTGTGTTGCTACCGAATAATCAACAACTGTATTTGATAGAAATGTGTTTTAAACGTCACATGAAGGGTGAAAAACAAAGCAGATACAGTCGAATGGTAGTGAAATCATGCCCGCAACCTTATTTTGTGGAATCAGGAATACGGAATCCAAAAATATGACCCGCATATTGCACTTTTTTGCAAAAAATAAAGCACATATTATGGACCAAGTTACTCAAAATTAATTTTGTGTCTTGTGATATGTAACTCATACTTCCATGTCTAAATGGCTACTTAATTATTTCTTGAACAATCTGAGGGTGACTCCAACGAATATGATTTACAAACATGGAAGTGTCTTGACAAGATTTTGCTGGAGTTGGCTAAACACGCAAGTTAGTCTTGCTCGTCCCCCTCTTGCTGTCTTGCAGTGGCAGCGCTCCAGCCGTTGTGCCTCCCCAGGGCCCAAAACGGCGCTATTTTCGGCCGCCGCGGCGCGAAACGGCGCTAATCTGGATTCTGGGGTGGCGTGTTTTCCAGCCGCGAACCCAACCCAAGTTTCGGCCCAAAAATTCAAAAACGCCGCGAACAAATAGACAGGCGATTTCCATTCATATTTGGCGGCAAAATCACCGATTACAGGGCAGAAGTTGAAACTAAAAACCTTTTATTCGGCGATCGGCGATCTACACAGGGCTAGTTGAGGCCCAGGCTGGCTTGGATCGCCTTGGCGTAGTCGCCGCCGTCGTCGTCGTCGTCGGAGCCGCCCCCGGGAGGCCTGCTCGGGCCTTCGCCGTCGCCGCGCTGGAACTTGCTCAGCAGCAGCGCCTGCCTGAAGTCGTCGACCTCCTCGTCGCTGTCGCTCGGATCGAGCACGTAGTAGGGGATCTCCGGCGCCACCGGAGGAGGAGGAATGCGGCGGCGGCCCGCATTGGCGTGCTGGCGCTCCTCCGTGCGCCTGCGCTCCAGCTCGGCCTCCGTGAACTGGCGGAGGCTCCAGTCGGCGGCGAATTCCTCCGTCGCCGGCTGGATTGTGTTGAAGGAGGCCTCCTCCGCCTCCTTCAGGCCGGGCCACTCCACCTCCTGCTCCGGCTCCTGCTTGGGCTCCTTCTTGGCCCTGACGAGGCGCTGCAAGAAGGAGCGAGGGGGAGAAGCCGCGCGGCGCTGGGAGGCGCGGCGAGGCTCGTCGATGCGCAGGGCGCCGCTGCGCAGGACGCGGCGGTCGGAGTTGAGAGTGGGGGGGTCACAGAGGGGGGCGCGGCGCGGCTGCATGGAGCCGAGCGAGCGCCGGAGGAAGATGAAGTGGCGGAGGAGGAGGACGCGCCGCCCATCCGCCGCGGTGTCCACGACGCGATCCTCGGCGGCATGGTCAGCCGGGGCTCGTTGCCCGCGGCGATGTAGTCCAGGACCCACTGGAGGCGGCGGTGTGGGCCGCCCCACCACCGCTTGCGCCCCTTCGAGTTGTGGCGGCCCTCCACCTGGCCGTTGTTGCCGCGGTCGGCGACGTCCTGGTCGTGCCGGCGCTAGAAGTAGGCCTGCCAGAAGGCGTCGTTGCCCTCCGCCCTCCAGCGAGGGTTCGCGGCCTGCTCCTCCGTCAGGGCTTCGCGAACCTCGGCGATGGCGTATTCGAACTCGACGCCGACGGGGACGGGAGGCACGGGGATTCCTCCAGCGCTCAGCTGCCACGGCCCCTGGCCGCCGGATGCGCCGGGGACACGCATGTCAGGGGGGCACGGGTACCCTGCCTGGTAGAGCGCCCATGCCTCGTCCTTGCGGAGGTGGCGGCGGGTCCATCCGTTGGCGGCGGCGGCGTCGTCGGCCATTGGGCACGGGCGAGGGAGGGCTCTGGCGAGGGAGGGAGAGCAGAGAAGAGGCGAGTGTGCGGAGGGCCGGCGAGGGGTGGGGGATTTTAAAGCTCGGCGGCCAGGCGTGGTGGAGCGACATTACTGTGCCATTGCGTCGCGTGGCCTTCGATTGGACGTCGAAGCGACGTGCGCCGGCCACGTCATTACTCCGGCAGCCTTTTGACCGGCGCGCTCACTGGCCGCTGGCCACGCCATTAACTCCGGCAGCCTTTGACCAGCGCGGGAGCCGAGAGGATGAGGGCGCGCCGCTCACGGGCGGTTCTGTTCCGCGCCATTTTCGCCCGCGTCGCTGACAGCGCTGGCCCGCGTCGCCTTTCCCGCCATTTCACCCCCAAGCCGAACCCAGTGGGCTGGGTTTCCCCTGGGTGCGCCAGCGCAAAATAACGCCGAAACGGCGCTATTTGGGCTTCTGGGGGGCCGAGTGGTACAAAAACGGCGCTTTTTGATCGCCGCGGCGCTAAAAAGGTCTCTTGGGGGGCTCGGGGGGCGGCTGGAGATGCCCTAAGCACGCAAGTATGACGCGGCGCCGGCTAACTTGTGGGCCTTCCGGAGCGGGGCAGAACTGTTGGACTACGGGGAGGACCTATTAGGTGGTAGTGGACCAGCGGTCAACACCTCTTGGCTCTTGCCACGTAAATTGCAGCTCCTATCTGTGCTTGCCCGATGGATCTAGGGGTCGAAGGCAGGGCCAGGTCAAAATCCTTTGTGTTTCGTTGATGACAGCAAAATCCATGGGCGCTGACGCGCTGTCACCTCCTTGGAGGCATCTCCTGGCCATGTTGGTACGTCCCCGCCTTGAGCACTAGAGAAACCCTAGATCCAGCTCATCGGATTGGGTGGCGGCAGCGCAATGTCATTCCCTCCTTGGAGGTTGTTCGTGGAGTCCCGAGTGTGCGTCAGATAGAGTTATTGTTGGTCGCTGCTAAGGGCGTGGGCTTATGGGCCGCACTGTACACAGATACCGACGCTTATTGGTTGATGCCTCCTCCGTTCTGGTTCGGCTCCGTTGTCCACTCGCCGACTCTTCTAGGCGCTAAATGGCTAATGGTGCGTTGATTTGTGCCAACCTAGAGTCGAGTGTTATACCGAAATTGCTTTCACCAGTCATGACACGGTCTGGTGGCTTGCTGTATCACCTCCTCGCCATTCATGGCGGGAGAAGGTGCAAGACGAATCTTCATCGTTAGGACTTAGAAATTTTGTTTTGTCATGCACAGAATGATCGATACAAGAAATGTAATGGTTGGCCCCTAAAGCATTTCATGGTACGGATACAAGTTATGTAGAATAAGTAATTGGATAAACTTTTGCCAAAAGAAAAAACAGGAGCGTACTAAGTATGGATTCATGAACACGTATCAAAGATTCAGAAGGATTGTGTGATGATTTTTTTTTCATTGTTTAATCGCTATAAGTTCTCATCTGGGGAAAACTGCCACTACAAAAGGGCTACAAAGACCAAACTGTGTCCCTCAGCAATGTTCTTCTACACAGTAACTTGTCAAGTTTCTGATCAGAAAAGGGCAACATCATAATGGGAGAACTACTAAATCCTGGCAGCAGCAGCATAAAGTTGGCCTCCTCTCCACCCTCGCCATCTAGAGCTCATCCTGAACATGAAGAAGGCAGGCGGTGAGAAGACAAATGAAGAGAGCTTGATTAGAAACAAGAAACGTGAAAAGAGCAACATACATGCTTCTCATCATCAGAATGATCCTCCACGTCAGATCCAGCCTTGTCATCCTTATCCTCGTCGTCACCATCCTCATCCTGTAAAAAATCATGCATATTTAAGTAGTTGATCAAGGATATCTTGGAAAGAATAACATGAGGATAAAAGGGTTACATCTAAGTCATCATCATCCTCGCCAGCTTTGGTAGCATCCTGGTAACATGGTAACATTGATAGTCAACAATGAATTCAAGACGAGCAAACCACAAGTAGTAGCAAGAACAATTAAAGAGAAGGACATCAAGCTATCATAGAGAGAAAATGTGCGAGAAGACAAATAGCAGAAATAGGTGATGCAAACAGTTTAACTCGTGCTCACATTTACTGAAGTCGGGATAAAAGAACTAATGGTAGCGACAGGGCCAAAAACTAATGCCCCAACCAAATCAATAGCTAACTAATAGAAAAGGAATTTACCTCCTCTTCCTTCTTTTTCTCAGCCTCGTCAAAAGCAGCCTTCTCAGCCTGCAAGACACGGAATCATCGGTACATGTAGGAACAAATCAAATAACAACATGATCAATGCACGGTAAAGGGCAACATACATCCTTATGCTTGGCCCAGGTCTCTTCTGCAAATGTCTTGGCCAACGCAGCATCATCAGTGATGAGAATGTTGTCAAACAAAGTTCCTGACTTAACCTGCAGATAGAATAAAAAGACATGAACGGATTGGTCTGACTTCCTGAACAGACTGAAAAAATTACTCAGCACTTGGCACCTACCTGCCACAGCTCAATTCCAATGTACTTCAGGCTATCGAAAGCATAGATGTAAGGATCATCCTAGAAATCTGTGATGCGCAACGAACATGTTACACCACGTATATCAGTTTATTCCACTACTTGAAGTTTTTCTTTTTGTAAGAACCACCTGGGTTCAGTTTCAGGTTAGCATACCTGGGTTGTCAATCATGGGTGCTTTCCATTTACCCTGGTAGTTGGGGTTCTTGATTTTCTGGATATGAAACAAGCATGTTAAAAATTAAAATACAAATTTCTGATTTAAGTGTTTCTGAATAAACAGCAATAACACCCGTACCTTTTGCTTCCATGGTCCCTTGTACTCTGGGTTGGGAATGGTTGGGGCAGTCCATTCACCATCTTCCTCATCATCCCAGTCCTCAGGCTGCAGTAAGCACAGAGGAATTTTAAAACACACGATTTTGCATGATATGAAATATATTGGCCTATTCAACTAATATACCTTCTTAGCATCAGGGTCAGTAACTTCCTTGGGAATATCATCATAGCCCTGAAAATAACAGCATCATGAGAAAGATTGCATAATTAAGAGCAAATAACTTCATTCTACCTACATTGTGAGAGGCGTTAAAATAGAAGAGCTACACTTCAAGAGATTTCAAAATTATTCCTAATTGGTTGATTAGTAGCAAGTAGCTTTACAATACAAAGCGCTTGCCCTGATTGCATTATTAATAAAATTTATTGATTCAGGCTAGTATTTAACATGGTAGAAAAAATGAAAAAAATACCTCAGGCTTGGTGTCCTCGGGGTCAGGAATGTACTCCTTGTCATCCCAGTCCTCTGGCTGCAATCACCATCATATCAGCTCTTTAAAACTAAAAAAAGAGCAAGCAACATAACTAAAAGCAAATTCTAAATGTACCTTCTTTGCTTCTGGGTCCTTGATTTCCTTGGGAGGAAGAATATCCCAATGCTCGTAGATGCTTCCAGTTTGCTTCTCTTCATTATCAACGAGAATGCTGTATGTAGCATCAGGGCGGATGATCAAAGTGTACACATGCGACAGCTGATCGGTCTCGCAAGGCACATCCTTCTTGATCAAATGGTTCTTGCCATTCTTGGTAAGGATAGTGTGAACCTTCTTGGTGCTGTACCCACAAATATCTGGTCCAAACATAATGCTGTGGTACAACAGTACATGGTTAACAACTAATTAAAGGGTAGGCACATGAGTGCAAGAACAGAAGACAACACCTACCTGTACGGTGTGTCTCCACCAAATTTCTTCTGGTCAACATCACCTCCAAGCAACTTGACGTAGCCACCACCACAGTCAAGCTTCTGCTCATGCTTCACAGAGAACTGCAGAACAAGGGTCTTATCCTTGTTGCTGAACTCAGGGTACTCCGCTGAAATGGCATAGAATCTGTAGTCCTCGGAGGTTTGAATACCTACAAGAAGATTCAAGGTTCAGTACATCATAAGAAAAATAAATCTGCAAGTCAAGTTTACGATTTAGGTGGACGAAGCCAAGGCTAATTCACCATTGTCCTCGGAATCGCCATGCCATTTCCCAGATGTGTGGTTCCATTCACCAGCCATGTTCTCGTCCTTCTTCCAGTCAGACTTGACCCACCGGCTATCCCAGCCATCTAAGAAAAAAACAGAATCTGTTTAGAACATACATTACATACATAGCATGTCTCACAAGGAAGTTGGAGGCAGTAAGATTAAGCAGGGATTATTAGCTGCCAAAGGCGTTGACATATTCTGACAGACAGCAATGCAGTTTTTAATATGCATTTCTTAATTATGGATCGGATAAATACCATATGAAACTGACAGAATAAGTAGAAAAACTTGAACAGTAGGATAGACCGATGAGATGTAAGCGTGAACTGAAACAATAGCATGGTCATAAACCGTTAATAATCACAAGCGAGGTAACACTAGGTAAAACAGATGACCAGATGGGTACAGTAAAATAAACAGCCAGTTAACATCCAGTGACTTCCAAATGTCGAGCATGAGGCACCACAAGACGAAACTGGGTGGTTTCATTTCCCAGTACCATTGCCAGATAGTCAACCAGGTTATGCATCAGCTCCGAGTAACAGCAATTGGATCAAGCATCGGAACATTCACGTCACAGAAGAAAACCGCCAAAAAAATTGGAAGCCGAGTCAAGTCAAGTAACAGAAGACTGACTAACTAACACCGTAAGCTGATAGACGAAACTGAGCCTCAAATGGCAGATCAACACAGCAAACACTCGCACTAGACGCCACTTGGTCCCGTGAACAAATGCACTTCGGATCCAGATCAACAGAGCATAATCAGATCCTCCAGATCACACGGAAGCATAACTAAAGCATCTAGAAATTCGTAGTAAAACACTAAAGCATAACTAATTCGGCACGAAACAGCGCTAGATCGCTGGGGGGATTTTATTATTTGCCACACTTTACTTTTCACTTTTATTTGCTAGTAAAACACTAAAGCATGACCAATCAGAATACAATGAAATGGCTAAACCCCAGATAAGCCCACAGATCACCGATCGAAAAACAAACTAACACCAACAGATTCCGTCCACTTGCTTCTAGGCTAGATCCAAGTCAAAACGCACGCCAAGACACGGCACTCCTGATTTGATAGGACAGGACCGCACGGGGTCGAGGGATCGGGGATTCACCTTCAAACTTCTCCTGGAAGAAGACCTCGGCCGTGACGGCGGCGACGGAAGCGAGCGCAAGCAAGGCCACGACAGCGTAGGAAGACCACCTACGGATCGCCATCTCAGGCGACGCAGACCAGAATCTTCTAGAAGCTTCCGATCCGATCTGAACACCCCTATCGGTTTCAGTGAAGCCTGAAAGGTAGGGCCGTGCGCGCTGCTTAATAGGGGGAGCCGGCACTCGGCAGTGGGTGGGTTTAGGGTTTCTGCTCACCGGAAGGTGGGTTTACCGCTGTGGCTCTGTAGCTGACATGTGGGTCCAGCGAAGCTGATGGTAGGGTCAGCCGCCATGGTGGCCCAGTGGCCCGCGGCTGCTAACCAATGACGAGTGCCCGATTGGTGACTGAGCCATTAGGAGGAGGCCACATGGAAATTACGACGTGTTGGGACGTTTAGCGCGGGTAGGTAATTCGCGCGTGGCAGCGACTCTGAAAATGGTAAAATGCAGAGTTTCTCAAATCGGATGGGATTTCAGTCATGCGAGTGCGTGGTCGCATAGGAAGGCCTATGCGGCTATGCTACACAGGTCTTCACATCGATTCAGATGGTCCAGCTTGTTGAAATACGAGTAATTGTTCGCATGATTTAATTCACAAAATCAGTAATTAAAATATGATCAATAGAATAGACATTAAACTTAGTCATGCTATTTAACAGAGTGTTCACAAATGACAAATATAAACAGATTGTTATAAATAGTGTTTCGAACATGATCTTGAACAAATAATAGAAGATGGTGAGTTGGAAAAGGCCCGTTTGCGGCTTTTCAACATATGTCGCAGGAGAGGTTGTCAACGTCAAGAAAAAAGTCGACGTTCGAAAAGTATTTGTAGGTGTCCGTATCGAAGAAGAAGTCACTAATCGCGCGACGGTGCTCCCAAAAACCTAATCGCCCTTTCCCGTATATATAGAATCGCAGTAGGTGGGTTCTAGAAGTCTACGGTAACGTCCCCCGGTGCACGCCTCAATGCGGGGTGGGGAAAACTTGAGCGGCGACCCAAAGCTCTAAATTTGGCTGGCAGCACATGTGTTGTGTCCTTTGTCAAAAGGATGAAGAGCGGCCTCTTATATGCACATGGTAGGAGGCAAAGAGACAGCCAGTAGCTGAATGAAGAGATTGTGAACATCAATACCTTTCAAAAGCAAACTACGAGATTATAGCATGGCTGCAGACCATCAGCTTTCATATGCATGTCATCTCTTACCAAGCCTAATTCCCCAAATTAAATGCAGGGTTGAAAAGACGTGGTTAACTATTCATTTGCGAATTTAAGGTTCAGTAGTACTTTCAAGGTTTGCGCTGGCTCTGTATCGAATACTCCCGAAAAGACCACTGTCTCGATGTTTTAGGTCAAAACCTTTATATAAGTGAAAGGACAACACGAGACGCGGATCCCGGGCATGGCCCACATGGGTTATGGGGCCCGCCTACCCGTACGCTGCTTTCCTTTTACGTCTTGAAAAGGTAATGTGCTTTCCTATTTTCCCGACTTATACACGAACACAACTAGAATTTTTCTACAATGTAGAAACAGATAGAAAAGAACAACCAACACTTAATACTAGGTCAATAAGTTATATCAATATAAATGATGTATAATAATATAAGTTAGTAGGCAGTGTAGTAATGATATAATAATAGTATGGATCAATTAAAAATTATAAACACGTTTAGAACGTATCAGCCTAGTAGTTAATAATTGGTACATACGGCCACCCCTCATTTTAAGATGGCTCACTGTCGCCAGCCATCCCTCCTGATTTAGCGGAAAGGAATCCGACTCACCATGGTGAGGTTGTTTTTTCCCCACGAAGTGTCAAATCTTGTAGATTAAGAATTGAGCATAAACAATCCACGCTAGACAAACAAATTCCAACCAAATCGTCCATATGACCACCAGCCCCATGACCTCCTAGTTACCCATCGCCCAGAGACCCTAGATAGCCTTCGAGATAGCGTCCCCCTCTCGCCATTGAATGGAAGGAGCCCCGGTGTGCCATCTGCTGTCAACACGTCTCATAAAAGAAGATCCTTTGCCAGAACTTCACCGACTCGAGGTTTACCATCTCGGGCTAATTGTCTCCCGTCTATAGACAGTGGACGCTCGCACTCCCGCAGAGCGCCTCCTCCTCCTCGGGTGTTCGCCAAAAATAAAAGAGAGCACACCACAACCCTAGGTGGGGCCAGATCCCTAGGTAACCCTCGCTAAAGAAGCAAACAATTTAAGCCAAACCAGTGGGGCTCGGGTGTTGGAGTTGTACCCATACACGTTCATCAACTCCTAAAGGAGGAGCTCACTGCAGGGAGAGCCCTAGCACGACAAACATAGTTTTTTTCGAGAGTACGCCAAAAGCGTACTAGGCGTTTATAGGGGATTACAACAAGAACACACACTGCTAGGGCTAACACTAAACAAGGCCAGCAACAGGCAAAACCCACACACGCACCGGACCTAGCCCTACTCTCGCGTCATGGGTTCACCTCCTCCTACCCTAGCTCTCATCCAGAGCTTAAACTTATCGACAATCCTATCAACCAAAACTGTGACAAACATAGTAAAGAGAACATGCTAATTATCCCCTGTCTGTGGTGGGGGGGGGGGGGGGGGGGGGGGGACACCTTCTCTTGGGGGCGTTGGAGGCCACACTTGACCTAGCGCAGTAGCTCCTCCTTTGTCACCTTCGAGCTGCACCACCCGCCGTTCTTGTCAGCCATCTCCAGTTCATTGAGACATCAGGAGGAATGAAGAGTCTTTGGCTCACAAGATCCATGGCTATCTATATATTTTTTAAAATAAGAGTATATATATATAAGTTTCAAAAATCTGAATTCTTTATGGATACCACTTTCATGTAAATCTCAATGCCAAATTCTTTATATTATGGGCTACACAAAATGACAAATTCTATATTATTTAGAGATTTCAAATATTGTACTCAGATCCACACATACATCAATAACAACATGTAGTATTTTCCAGAACTTTAAAACTTGCAAGCATGATATTTTAATTTTAAAAAATTTAAAGGAGCACTCGTACCGGGGATAATATATCTCCACTCACTGAATTTATTTTGTTTCAGAATTTTTTGGCTGCCCTAACAGAGTACAAGAGTAAAGAAGTCCAAAGCGTATGCTTTGACCCACTTGACCAGGAACCAACATTCTCCTCCTACCCGAGCTCGTGGGGGAATTCACCAATTGTTTTCCTTTGCGAGGGCCCTATCCAATTGCTGGTGTGCCGATCCGCCGGTGAGTGTTCTTCGCTCTGGGAAATAATTTTGCCGAGGGGTTTGCACTTCACGCCAATCCCTTCTCGCTAAATTAACTGGTCCGTTCATTGGTCTGTTCTGTGCTTCATTCTTCGTTCTTTGCTCCATGCTATTTCCTCGCCGAGTCCGGTGTTCTTGTGTCGGTCACTTGCGATTTATGTTGCTCTCTGATTGTGATTATAGGGCGGAAGGTTCAGTTGTTCCGGCGAGTTGATAATCGACTACAAGGGACGAAGAGATACTCTGAGTGCGAGAGCGGCCTATTTCAGCGAAAGGATATGCGTAGATCCGCATATGTAAGTGCGCGGTTTCCTGTTGAGCTCCCTTTTGATATTTCCTCTTCTTGATTGCTGTATTTTCCTCGGGCTGCTTTGCTGATGAAGGATTTTGTGGAATGCTAGAGCTAAAAAATGTAGTTGCCTTATTAGAGCTCATTTGGAGCGAAGTTATTTCCTCTGAGTCTATTTGGATTGTAAGAATGGACCTACGAATTCCTCCACAATTTTTGAGGATTCTACACATGAGGGCAAAACTACATGTTAATATTACTTTGGAAGTCCAAGGGAAGATGAGTCTTTCTCTCCCCTCTTCTCTCCTATCACGAAACGATATCAACCCAATTCCTGCGTTTTTCCTGTTCTTGTTCCAAAAAGCCGAGTTTACCATTGGCTTGCTTCGGAGCTAATTATTTGTTGTATGTTTTGAGTTGTGACCCAACTGTGTTTTGCTTATTTTGTTCATTTCACTTTCCCATAAAATACATTATTCAGATCCATTTGTATGGTTTATACTATCTTCCATAGACCGATGGAGGATTCTATTTCTTAGGGGTTTCGGTGATTTTTTTTCATTGAGTCCAACTACATTAAAATTTTCTTTTGCTTCCGGGACAACTATGGCATGCACCTATCCCTTCAGGAGAGTTAATGTGTCGTTCATGTGGTGCAACTAAACTACTTCTGTTCTACAATCCTGTGCTTTCCTTACTTCAGGATATGACATCTACAATTGCCATATTCCTGTTTTTTTGATGATTATCGACGGTGACCTGTTGGAATTTGTTTCAGATATTTCAAGCCCTTTTGGTTTTTGCAACCTTTGTTGCTGAGAACCAATGGACCAGTGTATCCAGCATGTACTGTGAGGATTTGACAGCAAGCTTGTATCGACCCCACAGTGTCTCCATAACCGAGTTTGGTGCTGTTGGAGATGGTATTACTCTCAATACAAAAGCATTCCAGAATGCAATCTTCTACCTCACTTCATTTGCAAACAAGGGTGGGGCACAGCTCTTCGTTCCTGCTGGAAGGTGGCTGACTGGGAGTTTTAGTCTTATTAGTCATCTCACAGTGTCACTGGACAAGGATGCAGTAATAATGGGATCTTCAGTAATATGACTCAACAAATGATTTCACAGATAATAGTTTACCTCCTTTTTGCAATGTAATTTCAGCTGTACCTCTTCACTGTAGATATATCTTTAATTCAATTATTTTTCACATACAAAAACAACACAATTTCCATAAAATGATTTGCTAGCATGACGTGCGGACATTCCTGTTCACATTAAGGCCTTGTTTACTTCTAGTTAGTTTGTTTTAGGTGATTATCCCTGATCCCAAAAAGCCCAACAATCTGTTTACTCATCATGTTTTGAAAGGGATAATCCCTAAATATCCCCACCACCGTCTCATTTTTGCCTAAATCCAAAACTCTACACCATGCTAGTGCATTGTGGGGGAAGAGTATTTGGAGTGTATTCTAGGGGAATTGAGGGGATTATCCTGTATCCCGGAAAATCCCCAATAGTCTGTTTACTGGTCCGGTTTTGGAAGGGATAATCCACAAATATCCCCTACCAACCACATCAGTTTTGCCTAAGTTGAAATCTTTAGCCCATGCTAGTGTATTGTGGGGGAAGAACATTTGTGGGGATTTGTCGGGATTGGGTGAAAGCAAGAATTTCACCAAATCCCCTCCCATTCTCAATTCCCTTGGGAATGAAAATACACCCCAAGTAAACAAGGCCTTATGGGGATTTGTGGGGATTGGGAAAGCAAATTTTTCACCAAGTCCCCTCCCATCCCCGATCTACTTGGGATGAAAATACACTCCAAGTAAACAAGGTCTAACTGGATCTCATATTTCAATATGAAAATACTATTTCACTGAGAAAAGCAATGCAAGAGGTTCTACTGTTATGGCGTTTTAATAAAGTATATTTGCAGGATTCATCTGATTGGCCAGTTATTGATCCTCTTCCATCCTATGTGCGTGGTAGAGATATCCTGGTAAAAGACATAGGAGTCTAATTTTTGGTTCCAATCTGACTGATGTAATAATATCTGGTAAGTATTATTAGCTGCACCATTGCACCTCTATCGGGTATCATGTTTAATTGCTAGTAAATGATTGAGTATTAATCATTATCTTTCTAGGATCTAATGGGACGATTGATGGCCAAGGAGCAGTTTGGTGGGAGTGGTTTCACAACCACACACTGAATTATACCAGGCCACCTCTTCTTGAATTGGTGTACTCCACTAGAGTTTAGAGAAAACGCTAAAGAATTTTGCGTTTCATTATTTTGGAAAGATAGAGTTTGTTACATCCTCCGAAGAGGTTACATCATATTATCAAAAACTAAGAGACTTAATGGACATCCCATTCCTGTGGGATAATGGCGCGCAGACCCAATGCGCCTGCTCTTGCCCAAAGATTAGCTTCGTCTTTGATCTTGGCAATCAGGGAGTCACAAGAGGGGGTTGCAGCGTTGAACACGCAGTCATTGCGGTGTTTCCAAGTCATCCAGGGGATCAGCAAGGTTGCCGAAGCAAGGCCTTTGTGCATCTGTTTAGGAGTGCACTGGCGTGCAGCATGCCACCACTCCACCAAGGTCCCTTCTCCGTCAGGAACATGGCAGGTTAGGCGAAGCCATGAGAGGATCTCATGCCATATCTGCTTGGTGAAGGAGCACCCTAACAGCAGGTGTTGTATCGTCTCGGGGGCTTGGTCACAAAGTGGGCAGCGGGGCGGGTGTTGCAGCCCACGACGTGCCAAGCGATCAGCAGTCCATACTCCACTAGAGTTGTTATTTCTAATTTAACCTTTACAAATTCGCCATTTTGGAATATTCATACTGTATACTGCAGGTTCGCTTTCTAAATTTTGTACTTGCTGATTTTTTGAGTTATCTATTACACACAAAACCAGTTGCAATTGCAAAATTGTTATGTTGACTGCTTATGCTAAATAAACAGCCAAGTGCTTGTCCAACATCTCACAATCCTAGCACCTATCAGCTCACCGAACACTGACGGCATTGATCCAGGTGTGCCTGTTTTTTTTCAGAAACTTTGAAATTGTTTGTGACTCCATGATCCCTGATTCTGATTTTTTTTTCACAATAAATTTAAGTCTGCCACCTTTTCTCTCATTTAGATGTTCGTTAGGCACATAATATAGTGGGCACTATCTTATGCATATATGATGAACACTTTGTCATGACATTACATAAAACAAACAAAATATGATCAAGAAAAAATAGAAGGAATATAATGTAGACTGATGATTTATATTCTCCATACTCTCAGTACATCAGATTTGTGCTTTAGTGTAGCTTTAGTTCAGTTCTCCTAAACGGATAAGACATGAGAAACTAAAGATCACATTTATTACATAAAGAGTGATATGTTTGCAGATACCTGACAATTCAGAGTACAAATTCTGGCCATGTCAACATTAGAGTTTGGATTACACGTTCTCCAGTTTTTGCTCTTCCTTGTGACTGTGTGTATACATTTAGCACACTTGAACAATAGGTACTAATGCAACTTCAAACCCATCCAGATTCATCCACAAATGTCTGCATCGAAGATTGTTACATCAGGAATGGTGATGACATTGTCGTCATCAAGAGTGGGTGGGACGAGTACAGCATTTCTATTGCTCATCCTAGCTCAAATATTGGCATCCATAAC
This sequence comes from Poa pratensis, assembly GCA_947311845.1. Classification (NCBI taxonomy): domain Eukaryota; kingdom Viridiplantae; phylum Streptophyta; class Magnoliopsida; order Poales; family Poaceae; genus Poa; species Poa pratensis. Next base: position 84,929,059 of record CAMZMU010000052.1, on the reverse strand, counting down.
ATCATTGGAGAGACAAGGAGCAGCGCAGGAATCGCCTTCGGAAGCGAGATGTCAGGTGGCATATCAGAGGTCCGAGCTGAGGGAATCCGCATCATCAACTCAGTACATGGGATCAGAATCAAGACCGCACCAGGGCGCGGCGGGTACGTGAAGAATGTGTACATAGCTGATGTGAGCATGGATAATGTTTCAATAGCCATCAGGGTTACTGGAAACTATGGTGAACATCCTGACGATAAATATGACAAATTTGCGCTCCCCATCATAAGCAATATAACCATCAAGGACGTCGTGGGTGTCAATATTGGGGTTGCAGGAATGTTCCAGGGGCTCCAGGGAGACAACTTCAGCAATATTTGCTTATCAAATGTTACCCTCAGCGCCAAATCGGCGAATCCATGGAATTGTTCACTTGTAGAAGGGTACTCAAATTCTGTTTCTCCAGAAATATGCGAGCAACTCCGAACCAATCCTGGGCCAGGTCAAGTATGCTACGACGGTAGTAACTATCTAACACCAGGAGTAGTAGAGCCACATGCGCCACAAAAGTCGAGTGCTAGCCGCTTGCTAAATCCCTTCCATAGGTTGGCTTCTCTCTAAGAGGCACCAGTTGTTGATGTCTTTGTTGATTTTCTGTTGTGGATCAGATTCTGGAAGTGTTTTAAGCCTGGTATGTAGTGAAGATAAAACTGTTGCTGTGATGTAACATTGCATATCATTATGTAAATGGACTCTTAGCTGTAACTAAGCCTGCATTATTTCGAAGAGAATAATAATAATAATAATAATAATAATAATAATAATAATAATACACATTTATTCTGCTCCAAAGCCGCGCAAACTTACTGACGATGAAAATCATTTTATTGGTGAAATACAGCTCAGAACTTACTACAACACAGATTGAGAGCTGATGCCAAGTGTACAAATATTTCTTTTGAAATAATATTATTTCGGAGATGCCATACTCTCCACCAAAGGAGCAAGAGTTTGCTCGCCTGCGTTCATCAGAATGACATAGTAGAACTAGCATCCAATCCTGCCCAGTAGAGCGAATAGCATGATCCGCATGTGCAGTGGAGTACACCAACAGAGTTGATCTTGCAGACTACACATTAACATTAAGCAAGCGCAGGGAAGAGAACAAATTGCACATGATGACATTAAGCAAAAGCATGGAAAAGTATTGTTTTCTGTTCACAAGAAATTGAACAGTGACCTGAATGGAATTACATTTGAATCGACAGTTATAAAAACAATGGAAACTTGATATGACGTTATTCTTTCTGAACATCAGGAGACATTTACATTTCTGAAAATCTTTCCAGTGTTGTACATATTAGTACATATTAAACTTCTCCCTGGTGTTTTCAAACACTTGCTCAGCGATGAGGGCTCCATTACCTTCGGCCTTCTTTATCTCCATGGTAGCTTTCTGATAGTGCCCAGTGCCTCTCAGAGCATCTGCGATGAAGTCATCAAAACCAATGGCAATGGCTGCTTCAGCCTTGGCTCCGTAAACGAGCCTCTGCATTGCACAATTAGCAGTAGTGGTGTTAAGCAATGTCATCAAGTATTTCTGTACGATGAAGCAGTAGATCAGTAAAGCTGTAAAGGATGAACCTTGATCCGGGAGAGGTGAACTGCGCCAAAGCACATCGGGCATGGCTCACATGATGCATAGATTTCGCAATCCGAGAGCTCAAGTTTTCCAAGTTTTTTGCAAGCCTGAAATGTTAACATACACTGAATATGTTAAACGAACAACCAAGAAACGAGAGGGACAGAACTGAAACTAGGAAAGAACGTCAAAGAATTAGTAATTGCACGACAAGTAATTTCTGATAGTGTGCATAAATCATTTGTACCTCTCTTATTGCAGTTACTTCAGCGTGTGCGGTAGGATCAGTCTTGTTTATAACCATGTTATGGCAGCTGACCACTATTTCATCATTACGGACAACGACTGCACCAAATGGCCCCCCATCACCGCAATCAACTCCCTTGTATGCTTCTTCGACTGCTTTTGTTAAGAATTTGTGGTCCCTGTCTTGAACAGCTGCAAGATTTGCAAAAACTCACGTTAGCAGAGCAAACAAAACTAAGCAAAAGTGTGAAAACTGGGAACATGTAAAAACACAATCCGCTGTGCAATGGTTGAAACTCTATAAGTACATTAGGTTGTTCTTACCTTGATGATGACCAGCAAATGCGGAAGCAACTGAGATGGTCCCATCCTTTGATTCCACAACTACAGTAAAGAAGGGAACGTAGGAAATGATTAATCAAATATACGAAGACATAGCAGAAACAAATCGTTAACTCAGACTGAATGATTAGTAAACTTCCACGAACGAAAATGCTATAGGGCAAATGATTTTGAGTTAATAACTTGGTATCTTTCTCTGACGTGCTTGAAATTGTAATGCATTGCCACGAATTAATTAGGTTGGAATATGATAGAAAGCAACACTTTTAAGGTACATAAGTAAACTTGCCAGACAACACAAGAATGCTAATTGTTGCATTCTTAGATATATGTAGCACATGGCAAATGTCATATTTGCGTCAATGTCACAAAAGATTAGTATATGGCACAACTACAGTAAAGAAGATAATCACTTTAAAAAAACTGATTCTGTTCCACTCAGAGAAATAGGTTTCAAAAGGCATAAATGGTTAGTGCGATTTGCCTCCGATATTAATGTTGATTGATCTGTGACTATGTCATACCAGTGCCTTATTTTTTTTATACGGATGTATCTACACACTAAAATAAGTCTAGACACATCCGTACGTACACAAATCCGTGTCAATTATTCCGATTGGATGGAGTGCCTCATTTCTACTTCTAAAAATCAATTACCCTTTCTGTATCCTAAAAGAAGTCTGCATGATGCAGAACCTGTTGGCCTTCACAACATGCAGAAATCTTGTATGTGGAGGGAAATACTCCCTCCGTTCCAGGAGTCTACATGATGCAGAACATGTTGGCCTTTGCAATATAAAGAAATCTTGTATGTGCAGGGAAATACTTCATCCGTTTCAATTAGATGATTTCATTTTATCCACATGTGAAAGTATCTAGACATGTTACAAGTATAGATACATCCATATTTGGACAAATAGAAGTCGTCTAATTAAGAACAGAGAGAGTAGTACACTATTTACTGCCAAACAGAACAAGTAGCGAACATCAAATAGCATTTTCGTTTAGACTGTAATGGCAGGACATCCTTTTAAGGAGTGGTTCCCGTGCCAACACCGAAATGTGGTGTCTACTTGATCTAGTTTGGTCCAACAAATCAACTCGACGATGTCATGCCAGATTTTTTTCTTTCGGAAATAGGCAGAGTAAAATGTGTTCTGAAGATACATTTCAGGCAATATGCCTACAAGATCCTACAACATTGATGACGACGCCTGCATCCACCAAAGAAAAATCGGTACTACGCATGCGTCCACGGATTACAAGGAACGTACTACTACTGTTGAATCCTGCAGCAGGGCCTATTCCCGTCCTCATGAGTAAGAAGAAGAGAAGACGACAAGTAGTCCAATCAGGAAAAAACGCTCGTTCCAGATCATCCGTTGCAAATGGTGAATTTTCCTGCCCCCTAAAACATGATCGAAGATTTGAACGGGGCCTATCTACTCCTAGAAAGCAAATGCCAGGTCCTAATTGCATCGACAGATTTTTGCTCCTAGATCCCGAAAACAGAATGGATTTCTCTGTCCCGAAATCCGGCAACACGCACGACCCAAAATCTAATCCTCAGTATGCACAAGACCAAGCTGGAGAAAGAGGGGCATACCCTGGGCCTCCTCCATGGCGGTCGCGGGAGAGCGATCCCAAGAGCTTTTGGGCGAGAGAGATAGAGAGGGGATTAGACTGCGACGGTGCGAAAGATTCTCCTGTGGCGATGGCGTGTGGAGAGGAAGGAAGGTTGGAGTATCGTCTCGTCTCCGTCTCGTGCTCGCTTCCTCTGCATAAATAAGGAGGGAGAAGCGCCTTCGACTGTGACTCTGTTTCTCGCCACGGAGAGTCACTGGCGCGTGGGCCCGATCTACTCGTCTATGACTGGATGGATCTCGGGCGCACGGCCGAAAGGCGAATCACCGATGGAAGAGAGGTTCCCTGCACCAGGTCAGGGTTGATGGTGGATCACGTGGATGTTCCTCTCCACTGCTTCCGAGGCGGATACCCGTCACTGACATTGGTGCGTGGGCCACGGAACGTTTTTAGTGGACCCGGTGCACCGCCATGCGCGCAGGAACGCCTCGCACGTTTTCTTTTCTTTTTAGTAGTACGATTTTTTCTCCTACTAGTACTCACTATGTATCAAAAATATAAATACTTTTAAACTATTATCTGCACGCATGTATCTAGATAAATTTCAATGCAAGGTTCAACTGAATCTTGCACTAAAACTTGTCTAAATATATGCGTGCAAGAAATAACTAGGAAATCTTATATATTGATACGAAGCGAGTATAAAATACGATTTCTTCCCGTGGGGCGCTTTCTCCAGAGGTACTAGCAGGCTTGGAAGCATTGATGACACCTCTCCTCCGTTATGCCCTAGTAGTTACGGTTAGGTTTTGTTTTGTTTTGTGCAGCGTTGAATGGCTTCAAGTTCAGAACAGTGGCTTTAAGATCTTGTATGGTGTCGGTGAGGATGTGGCGGTGACTTCATGAGATGGATCTTTCCTCTTGCTATGTCCTTGTTGCTTCCACGTTGTCTCTGGCACCATGATGGAGTAGAAAAGATTTGTCCAGAGTACGTCGTGCGGGGTGCCGGTTCTGAAGTTTGACGGCGTGTACGGGGTCGTGCTGAAACAGTCTGATTTTTTCAACTGCAATGGTTTGTCTTATGGCAAATTATTTTGGACGTCTGGAAAGTTTCTGATCAGTGATGGAGCTGCGACGAGGTCGGGTGAAGAGGTGATTTGTCTCGCTTATCTTTAGTGGTTGTTACGGTGATGGTGAAGAAGGGAGATAGACGTTAATTTTGTCAGATTTATGATATCTTTTCAAATCTGTAAGATCAGCGTGTAAGCGCCTATCTTTATTTATAAATGAGACACATATTATCATGGAAAAAATGCTTTGGCGTATGAGCTGAGTATTCTCACCGTTGGCTACCGGTGGTCCATCCTTTCCGCTCTCAGTTGGCATTTTGCTCGGTGCTTTTTCTTGTGTCATAATATGTTTTTGGATCCATTTCTTTCGCCACTAGTAGACGTAGGTGCTTGTGACACTGTACTGTTTTCAGAGTATTGGCCATTACTAGTGTATTTACAGATGATAGGATCACAACTGTCGGAGCAAACTATGATGTTAGAAATTTGTTCTAGTTCATACTGCCTCTCCATCATGTCATGGTTTTAGTTTCTGCGGAATGAAAATTTCAGAGTGATACATCCATGACTTGAGAAACTTTGGCTAACTGAGCAGAGTTCCTAGATTTGGATAGGGACGGGGAAGGATCCAAACCAGGCGTCTTTATAGAACCTCATTTGGGTTACATTCCCAATCATCTAGCAATACCCAAAATCTAAGCCCAAAATTTCCACATGAAACCCTTCCCAAACCTACTACAAGCAAAAAGGTTAGGATATTAGTGGTGATTTAGCATCTACCATTGTTCTTTAGAGCTTCACGTCCCCATTAATGTAAGAAGCAAGAATACAAATCTTGACATCCCTAAAATAAGGTATGCCTAGTCCACTTTGGGCTTTTGGCATGCTGTCATCTAAATCATTCGAGAGACAATGATGCATGTAGGATTTTATGAGCTATTGTGCCCATTTAGGAAAATTGGAAAAAAAATCAATAAGTAGACATGAATACTAACAAAACAAGATTTAATCAGAGTAAATCTTGTGCATGGGAGTTTTTCATCCTGTAAGTTTTCAAAGGATTTTGTGAACTAGGGGATTGGAGATTTTCTTTTGTAAGCTTATCATGAAGGAATCACGAGATATTTAATTGGAAAGGTCCAGTCGTACAACATATAGTTTTTAAGTATATAGGTGAAGACATATGTAACCAATTTGAAAGTAAAGGCTTATAATGGATCACCTTGTCTTAGGCCTTTACTGTAGTAAGGAAATGCCCATCCACATTATCTAATTTAATAAGTAATGAAACCCCCTGTTTTGATTTGGTAGATCTAGTTCATCTATTTGGGGGCAAAAAACCTCTACTAGAAGTCAATCTATTATATACTTAAAACACAGGATAACCAATGGTCAAGATTTATCAATCTGAGGTAATAAAATCCCAACGGCTGAGATTAAAATACTAGGCATCGGAGCACATGTTCACGTGCGGCATAGAAAAGGATGATTTTGTACAGTCTACGATACAAACTCCAGCAAAACAAATCTAGACCTAACAACACACGTCTCCCTTGGCCCCATATAAGCCGTGATTGGTGCTGCGTCAATCCGATCAACACGGCAGCGATGAGGCTCCAGCGAAGCTAACTTGAGGAGACGACGGCATCTCGCGCCATGGCTCCAACACCCATACATGGGCACACGTGCATAGAAGAAAGATGGAAAGGAAGGCCAAAATCGATTATTCTTTCGATTAGAAGGACATCCATCGACTTCAATCCAAAAAAGAAGACAAATCGATTTCTCTCCAGCGTCGCGACATATATACATACGATGGCTTTCTACTTCCTGGAGCAACTATAAAACGTGCAGATGCGAGCTTCGCGATCACACCGGCGTATGCAGCATCCATGTCGAGCGGACGTATTGTTAGGCGGCGGCTGTCATGCGAGCAGATCGACAACGCCATATCCGTGCCTCCAGCGCGAGCCAATCAATACGAGAGATGCCGTTGTATCGTCGGCAAAGGCAAACAATGGAGCTCGCCGCTCCATTGATTATGCACATATGTTTATGCACGGCGACCAGTGTTGAAGTTGTTGGAAGAAGCTGCGCCGCCGGCCAACGTGCCTACCACGATCTTGCCGACAAGCCGGTCAGATGGGTTTTCTCTTTAAACCAGCGACTGAGAGCGGAGAAAAATCTGTTTGACCGTCGGAGTGCCTCTCAGCAGGCGCATGTCCGGAGGACGTGGTATTACCATACAACTCTTGAAGCTTAAACCTAATCGCTGCTACGGCATGCGCGGCAGGAAGCACTTGCAATCCGAATCAACCAGCTTCTACACAGTGCGGGCTACGCCTGCGGCTGGTCCTGATACGAGGTCGTCGTCGCTGCTAGGCTTGCACCGTCAAACCTGCATGTTCATCCCAACATAGTGCAGCCAAGCCTGGAAGAAGAGATGGCGATGGCCATGAAGAACTGCACGCATGGCGGTATTTTATACGGGACTGTCAACCTTGAATTGATAGCCAGGTACAACATTGATGGATGCGTGTAGTAGACCCATTGAGGAAACCTGCCCGGCCAGTTCTTACAGCCGCACAACAAAAGTAGACTAAGCGGCCAGTCGGGAAACTTACTATCAGAGTAGTTTGCCCTCTCCGTGGCACATCTGAATCGCAAACAACACCTGCTTCTTCCTCGGCCCGAAATTCAGTTATAAAGCAAAGGAGCTTCATATTTTCCCCCGTTTAAGAATAGGCTTCATGAGTTATTTTTGGTGTTTAATCTTCAGCAAATTCTGCCAAGATTATTCTGCATAATTAATCAAAGTTGCTTCAGCTCATCCTTGCTATTTTTTAACTGTTTATTGTTTTTCTTAATAGTACAGGTAAGACAGCCAGTTGCTACATATGCAGAATTGCAGATGCGTACAGAGCGAGATTTAGGCCGAGGAGGAGAGGATAAAAACCATAATACAGGGGCTGCACAACCTCGATAAGGTTTGGTCTCATCCTATAGCATTGCACCGACATTTTATCTTTGGCTTCCCAAAAATTTAAATCGTACTTATACCAAGTGATGGTCATGTCGAAAGTGGAGAAACAAAAACACAAGAATTAAACAAATTACAGGGACTCAGGGGAAACGTTATCTATGCCTTGGACTAAAGGTTGTTGATTACTATGTCTACAGTCAATGAATTATGCAACAACAACCCAATCTGCAATATTTTGCAGATATATACACACATGTATACGCACTGAGTAATGGAGTTCTCAGTCAACCGGTTAGGACCCTGACATTTTAAAACACATATCTGTAATGAGTGTCCACTGTATTAGATTGCAGGTGGCATCACATAATTATTTGTAACTTGGCATGCTCTTACATGGTTTAGTTGGAGTATCTCATTTTATTTCATTTTGGTTAACAGATTGTTGGCCTTGCCGATGCCATCATCGTTTCTAGAGGCGAGCCATCACATGATGAGTTGATCAAGGCTCTGATTTATTGGATGGATCCACGCATACTCCGTTTGGCGGGTACGCTGAGGTGCAATAAAATCCTATTTCATGGGCCAATTAATCACATTGTTTCACATATCCCTGAAATATGGATTATATTGTAGTCATGTTGATATTGGCTCTATTTACTACAATCTGTAAGTTTCAGTTGAAATTGTTAAACGGTCATATTATGTTGTTGTGTTCATAAAAACATTAACAAATAACCTATTGTATTTTTTGCGCAAAACAATATGTATTTTCACGCAAAAGATTAAACAGGGAAAATATTTAATATTTATTTTATCATTTTCTACATGTTGCGTACCTGATGTACAAAATTTCTGCCAATGTAGTATATTGGTTGTAATGACATCAGTGGTACTACCAACGTTAGTGGCAAGAGAGTATAAAAAGTTTTTCCAATATATTTATCCATACAACATGCAGTCCACAAATCTATTATATAATTAAAACACAAGACAATCGACGGTCAAGATGAATCCGTTTTAAGTTAAAGCCTATGAAAGGACGAGATTAAACAACTTCGGATGGAAAAGATTAGCCTGCACGCCCCTACACCATAGGAGACATGGACTCTGTTCAATTGGTATGAGATATGGACTCTTATCTGTACTTAAAATACGAGAGTACACGTTGTCTTCAGTCCATATATGCCGTGATTGGTGTTGCTTCGCTAGGATCAACACGATAGCGATTTCAGTCCCTCGCAAGGTTACCGATGCTGAAGGCCATGGCCGACGGTACAATACAGGATGAGGGTCCGAAAGTTAACAGAAAATGAAGGCTATGCTATACGCATCCACGCCGGCCGCCGTGAAACAGGAGTCTGCCGCCTGTCGGCCTGTTGTCGCACCCATGCAGACCAGAGCTAATTGATTAAAGGTGGCGATCGCTTCCCCGCGAGAACTAGAAGTCCGCCGTCGGCCGGCCGGGAATTGCTCACATGCATGCAGATTGAAGGTGCAGAGAGCTAACGGGTAAAAGACAACTCACAACATACTGTATTGTCAAGCTAGACGTATCGATCCCCACCGGGAACGAGCAGTCCGCCGACGGCCGGGAAACCGCACACATGCAGATTGATAATGCGAAAGCTGACGGATAGAAGAAGGTCGCCAGCTGATCGACGGTGCGACAATTCAGTTGATCTGTTCTATCAACAAACCGATTGATATTCAATCTGTTTGATCCTTTACCTCAAGGATCAAATCAAAGCTGGCTCCAAGCATAGTCAATGCTCAATAATACCAATCCACAACCTCAACATGCCGGCGGCCGGTGACCAGGCAAAGTTCAGGGTAGGCCTCGCACGCAGCCTCACGCACATGGTGCAACAGCGGAGCAGCCGCATGTCATCGCGTTGGAGTAGAAGCTGGAGGTCATGGTGCCATGCCAATCGCTGATGGCGCACCCTGTGGAGCCTGCGGGTAGAGTACGCCAGGTCGAAGTGACAAAACACAACAGAGGAAGCTGGACACCGCGAGTGGGCAGGAAGCAACCACATGCAATCTTCATGACATAGACGTGGACATTTACGCGGGCAGGACAATGCCATAGGAGGAACCGACGTCTTCCGGACGTGTACTTGCGCAAGCCACGCCGCGACATCCGCCCAAGTACACTTTTATTTCCAGGCCAGCCAATTTCGACATGCACAATGGTATTTATAATTACATGCAAATTTCCATCATGCACGATAAGGTCGCCGGGAGAAGATCCGTAGCTACTAGATGATTTAATCAGTAGATTCACTTCCGCCAAAGATCGTCTCTCTTTCTCAATACTATGGTTTTGTTTACTGAGATCTGTACTTTCTATTTACACTCACCCAATGATACAGTAGATATGTGTATCCTCTATCCAGGGAAGTACAATTTATATTCTGGTCTGGTGGCTAAATTCTTGATAGTTTGCAGAGAAAAATAAAGATATGCATTCATGAGGTCAAGAAGGTGGCCTCTGAATTAGGAGTATCTGCATGTTGCAGCAACCAGTGAGATACAACATCAATGTTGAGGTTTATCTATTTGCTTTTGTTTTCACCTATGTTGCAGCAACCAGTGAGGTAAAACTCTTGATCGTTTTTCCCTTTATCTATACTTGGTTATCTTTATGTATTTGCTTTTGTTTTCACCTATGTCTTGCAAATTTAAGTAGAATTGATTATTTTACAATTCATTTTCCTATATAGAACTGGAGCTTGATTTAAGGGCTGCACTGTAATCAAAGATAAGCACGCAAACACACATCCATATTGGCTAAGCTCGAGATGCATGTCAGACCCTGAATGTCACATCTACTTACAAGGACACACGTTGGACCATCCAGTGCTCGACCACTCATGACATGATGCCAGGTAATCGGAAGCACGAAAGGAACACATGTAGTACAAGCTCGACGGATCAACGTCATGACAAGTTACATTTACACGCAGTACAAAGGTAAATAAGCTGAAAACAATCATCAGGAATTTCACAATTTACTATATATGTTTCTTTTTTGCTAGATGTTGTGTTTCAATTACATAGCTAGACATAGAACTTTAATCTTTCTACATATAGTTTTTTTTGAAATAATTATATGGATTAAAATGGGATGCAATAATATTTAGAAAATTGAGCATTATAGGGAGGATAAAGTATTTAGAAAATTAAGAGCTTTATATAGGGAGGATAAAGACACAATTTGCCATAGTCACATGTAAATTACAACTGTCGTAAAAAAACATCGTTAATTACAATTAGATGTGAACAAAAGTGAATTAAATGACAGATATAACGGCGTGAATATGCATGCCATGTGCCCTTTTCAACTACTCCCTCCGTCCCAAAATAAGTGTCTCAACTTTGCACACAAATGGATGTATCTATAAATATTTCATGTCTAGATACATCCACTTTTTTACAAATCTAAAACAATTATTTGTGTACGGAGGGAGTACATATAGATGTATGTAATATATTTATAATTCCTACAAAGACATTATTTAATCATTTTTTGGAAGTATCTTCCTTTAAAATGTAAATGTCTTATCCAGCATTCAGACTACAGGAAAGAAATAGAAAATTTGTAAATGGTTTCTTTTCCATAAGTGAATATTGTAGAAAAGATCTAGCCAAGCAAATGTTTTTTTTTCTACCGATCATCTCTGGCATTGTATAAAACTATATTTTTTTAGAAAAGGTATATAAATCTACATAGGGACTATAGTTCTGTGTGCTCATAATTAATAGCTCTCCTTGACGAATATCAGCGTAGCGTGAGCTTCAGACCCAGAATTGCAATACTTATTTTATTACTGTGGTTAGCTGATTGGTTTTCACTGGTTGGTCAAGTCGATCTTTCCCCTTTTCTTAGGCAATAACGAAAGGATGAAGCTATTGATGTTACAGTTGAAACACCGGATGGAACTTTGCATCAACAGTCCAACACAATTTTTGATACATCAAGCGCCAAAGCTTTTCAATGGCTTTTGCTATCAAAGATGTAGCAGAGAAGCACATTCTAACAAAAAACTGGTCTTTATCTAAAAAAATAAAATACTGGTGCTTACCAGTTTTTGTTTAGTTCTTGGTACACACTTATATAGCCTGATAATTATGCGCATGGCTAATAAAAAAGTCGTCCAATATTTATTTGTCCATGTCGTTAGAATTTGATGCCTTAATGTTCTGAATTGTTTGGTGGACTGCCATAGCCTAATTTTGGTCCATATTTGCAGAACGACGGAGGCAATATAGCACGGGAAGGAAGTATGTCGACATTGCCGAGCGGAGCTGAGCGAGTTCATTGTGCATGGCCAAGAATATACGGAGGGAGTGAGAATGCACATATTTAATTGGAATTTCTTTGGATCGCAAGCACATATGGAGTTCTTAAACAGGTACAACACTGTATCATCATGGTCTACCCGCATGACGGCATGTTATGGTTTGCTTGGCCAAGAATAAACATGATGAAATTACGTGAACATGTACAATAGGAATAAAGAATTTCACCGGTAGCAACATATATTTAGCTTAATGTGTATTTCTTAAGTTCCAACTAAATGTAACAAAAGTTCACGTTGGGGAAAATAATTGCTGGAGATAACAATGCACAATTTGTTTTCACAGGACATAATTTGGCTAAATGTTATGGTAAAATTCAAAATATCTATCATACACATGACATGATATCTCACAACTAATATAGTAAAATGTTAAAATAATAGTAAATCAGCTCTAGCTGCGCAAATGCGCGGGCCACCCTGCTAGTTCTTAAATAATTTAGTGTATGTATCAAGTAGATTTTCTATCATAAGAGTAAATTAAACCATACATGATTCAACTAAAGATATTATAATTCATACCCCCAATCTAGGAGCATTATCATTAGGGAATTGTATATTTAATCTTTATTAATGTTACATGGAAGATTTCTACATGAGGGACGATACACAATGTATTTCCGGTAGTTTGAGGAATAAATAAAAGCTGAAATGTTACAGCCCTATACTGCATACTTTATCTTGGAAGAGTTAAAAATAATAATCAAGTTGTGCGGGTGGTCATGTGCAGAAATATCACCACTAATTTTAAACATCAGAGTAGTGGAAACGCTTTACAAACTAAAGTGTCGTGTATGATTGGAAATTATATTTAATTCTTATTTCTCTTAAATTGTTTCAGTAGATGGCACCAAACAAAAATTTACATTACGCATGAAAATACAAATAATCACATTGCTAGCCGCGCAAATGCGCGGGCCACCCAGCTAGTTTGCTACAAAGAAAAGGTTAACCTGTCAAAAGCTTCTTCATAGTATAGTTTCAAGATGCCGCATTCACATTTATCCTGATAAACATAACGAAATATCTAATGCTTTTTCATACACTTCTAGGATATACATACACATAATAAAGCTGACTTTTTTGAGGCGGTCATAAAAGCTGACTGATTAGGGGAAATCATCTTCGGCTAAGATCTACCCACTATTCAAAATTAGCATTTTAGAAATGTCAAAAAATTATAATATTTTTATTATTATATAAGCCCGCATATTGCCCACAGAAATCGTAAAAATTTGACATTTTTGTGGCTTTTTGTTCCAAAAAAAAAAAAACAAATCCCGATGCTCCAAAACAATTTTTCACAAGACATTTATTTGTCTTTTTGACCAGGGAAAACTAAATGGCCTTTTCGTTATAACAAATTGTGCAAACATAGAATATGTGGGGTTATATTCAAAAACTTTGTTTGATTTTTTGACATGGAAATAGTATTTAAAATATTTTACACTGAGGTACGACCCGAAACACCGTATCCACTGATTAGGGGCTATAATATACAGTTAAAGACCATCAAAGTTAGCTTATTAGTCAACACTTTGGTGAAAATTTTAAAAATGCAATAGAGCAAACTTATTCGATTAGACATTTATAGGAAATACACTAGACTTTATTCATAGAAGTAACTAATTCTTTGGAGTTAAAGTAAGAACAACCAAAAGTGCAAACGGCTACCAGATTAAATTCAAATTACATCGAAGCCAGTTCAGACTTAACAATAATGTGACATCATACCGACTTTTATTTTCATACATAGTTCTTTCGTATGATATCTGGTGCTCGTTTATGTCAGTTCGAACATATGTGTACATGTACTATGCCAAGTTGATTATTGATTTATCTTATATGCTATTTATGATCTTGCACGCTCTCCGTTACTAGTAGATGCTTTAGCCAAGTAGATGCTTGTAACTCCAAGAGGGAGTATTTATGCTAGATAGTGGGTTTAGTCTCCATTTAATCTGGGGGAGTGACAGCAACCTCTAAGGTTGTGGATGTACTGTTGCCACTAGGGTAAAACAGCGATGCTTTGTCTATGGATAATTGTGTTGCTTACATTATGCACTTTACTTAATGCAATGATCTATTGTTTACAACTTAATACCAACGGGGGACACGGATGTTAATCTGAAGGTGGATCATTAGTCATAGATGCTGTTGGATAACGATCTATGTATCATGTTGTAATGCCCAAATAAATCTCATAGTAGTCATCATGTCTTGTACATGCATTGTTATGCATTCTTTATTTTGTCAATTGCCCAGCTGTAATTTGTTTACCCAGCATGTTAGTTATTTATTATGGAGAGACACCTCTAGTGAACTGTGGACCCCGGTCCATTCTTTTACATCGATAATACAACCTACTGCAAACACTGTTCCTTTACATTCTCTGCAAACAAACATCATTTTCCACACTATACGTCTAATCCTTAGTTTTCAGCAAGCCGGTGAGATTGACAACCTCACTGTATCGTTGGGGCAAAGTAGTTTGGTTGTGTTGTGTGCAGGTTCCACGTTGGCACCGGAATCCCTAGTGTTGCGCCGCACTACACTCCTCCACAACAACCTTTAGAAGTGCCTTCATCTCTTACTGGTTCGATAAACCTTGGTTTCATACTGAGGTAAAACTTGCTGCTGCACTCATCACACCTTCCTCTTGGGGTCTCCCAATGAACGTGTGCTTTACACGTATCAAGTACTTTTTCTGGCGCCGTTGCCGGGGAGTGGAAGCACTTCGGTTCAGCAGACTCCTCTCTTCCCCTTCAACACGCCACTTTTTCTGGCGCTGTTGCCGGGGAGTGGAAGCACTTCGGTTCAGCAGACTCCTCTACTACAAAAAATTCGGCCATCCGGGACGATTCCATAACGTGGTAATCATGCTCCAAAACGTCGGGATCTTCAATCCTCGACGATTCACACGATGTTATAAAAAAGTCAGGGACCGCTAGTCATAGACGATTCTACGACGATCCGGTGAACCTCCGAACGTCGCGAGTAATCCACGACGTTTATATAATCGTCACCGGCCCATCATGCGGCCCAACACGTCGCGACGTTTTTTTATCGTCACCGAAGTGTTCCACGTGGCAGACGGCCGTCATCGCCGTTAGATGACATCACGTATATTTCGATGAAATCATAACGTCGAGACATATGATGACATCAAGACTGATGCGGCGTTTTTCGCGGTCGTCGCGATGAGCACGAATGAGTGAGCGCCACACGGGATGTCCACAAAGCGACACGTGGATTTTCCGCGACAGTTTTATTTCGTCGTAGTGTCGCGTTATGACGTCATCTATGGTCTCAACGTTAATTATCCATCGGCGTTGCCATGCAATCGGTAGTTGCCACGTGCGTTCAGCGTATTTGACCACGTGTCATTTGACGACGACGAAAATTTTCGTCTCGCGTAGGACGTGACGTTAGTGCGCGCCACGTTTCTTTTGGGACGAGGTTTGAACGATTATTTTCACGATCTGAAACGCATGTAAAATTCTTGCCCTAATGGTATTCCCAGCAGAGCAAACACAACACATTTAGAAAATACATAAATTCCGAATTATAGGTCTCAGCCTTGCTACCAGCATAGCTACAAAGTCCACGTTCTACAGTTCACCAGACAACATGTGGTTGACCAGCAGTGCAACATACAGTTTTCGGCCTCTCAAAGGCCACCAGCAACATGCAGTTTGAGACCCACGAAGGGCACCAAAAAGCCTCAGACTTACCAAAAAGCCACGAGTTTGTAGAGGTTTTCAAGAAGCAGCGTGTTTAGCCAACATCCGCTTGATAAGTGCATTGCACGATTCTTGATCCTTGATCACACGGTTCAAGTCTTGTTCATAGTTGATCTTGTCTGCGTCAGCATGTTCCTTCGCCTTCTTGTACTCATCAACGATAGACTCCAGTTCCTGCCTCCTTTTTTCTCAGAATCAAGCTGAAGCTGAAACTTTGGCACACTCTTATGGCTTGGTATCACAACACCTATGTTTTTTAGGAAATTAGCCTTTCGATTGCCCCTACACAGCACGGCAGCGACAGCTTCAGCAGTAGAAAGAGTTCCTTGACAGTGCCATCCGCTGAAGTAGATGGTTCCATCTTATATTCCATTTCAGCCTATAAAGCATGTACAAGCATAAGATGTAATAACAGCTGAACTAGCTTTAGCTTGTAAGGTACACTGATCTAAATACCAGATGATAAGCATTTAAGGAACATGGATGAAATATACTCCCTCCTTTCCAAATTGTAAGCCTTTCTAGCATTTTCTACACATGTATATATACATGCTTTAGTGCAAGATTCATGTGAACCTTGCACTAAAACATGTCTAGATACATGTGTGCAGAAAATGGCTAGAAAGGCTTACAATTTGGAAAGGAGAGAGTAGCAGACAACAAGCTTGTAAATAACATAGATTTTTCCTACGCATGTACATGACTAGCAGATGACAAGCGTAGTAGGAAACCATTATGAATGACAAGGGTACATGCAGATTTGAACAGACGTTTCTGGTGATGCGAAATGACAAGGGATATGCATGTACAATCATAGATGCAACAACAGCTAAACTAGGATAGATGACAGGCATGTATGGAACATAACTGAAAATAGCAGACGAGAAGCAAGTAAGGAACATAGCTGAAGATAGCAGATCACAAGGATATATGAACTAGCAAATGACAAGCAAGTAAGCACGCTGTACATGAACTATCAGATGACAAGCATAGGTGAAATGGCTGAGTCTGCAGCATAAGTCACAAAGGAATACCGAAAAGGTACCTAATAGATTCTAATGAGGTTAATTGTAACTTCCAGAGATGTACAAATTATCAGGGACTTACAATTGCCATTTTCTCAGGCGAACTGAATCCACGCCTGTTTTGTGCGTATCTTTGAACAATTCGAAAGCATCTTTCCCCCTGTCGCAGCCAACCTCGTAGCTACGAGATCCTGTAGCATGAGGGAACATGACTTGCCGTCTGCTAAAGGTGGCTTTCTTACAGGCTATCTGCACAAAGAGTATGAACAGGTTAGGTTAAATCCAGAATATAGGATTGAATCAGTGGCAAGGTTCAGTGAACAAAGACAAGACCTCATTCTCGGGTGTGGACCATTTCTTGACTAACTTGCCCCACTGTTCTTCGCTCATGTGACTTACTACATGAGGAGGTGTTCGTACAACCAAAGCCTTGTCTCCAACATGGTCAAAATATCTGCTCATTAGTAATGGCGTCTTTGTCTTGTACGGTTCCTGAGATTCATTAGAAGAGAGCCATGAATCCAGAAGTCGTCAGGTCCAAATCAAATTTTACCTAAAACAAAAGAAATATATTCTTCACTTTTATGAACAGCAATGGAAAGAACTGAAAGTTGGGTTACAAAACTTACGCTCACGTGTTTGACAAACCTAGAAAATATGTCAGGTCTTTCCTTGTAATATTTCCAATGGGGGAAGATAGGGACAACATCATTCACAACTAATGAACAAGCTGTAGTATAGATGGAAGCAATCTTTGGGTCCACTGGCCTTGTCCTTCCTGGAGAATAACAAGTCTGAACTTCTTGCCCCTTTCCAGGCCTGGAAATTTGTCATGGGGAGGTGCCTGTTCGCATTGGGCGGCTGCCTCCTGGTGGTGGCCAGTTGTCTCCTTCTGTTGGGCAGCTTCCAGCTGGTCATGGGCAACTGCCTGCAAGGCTTTGCAAGTTGCATAATTAATAGTCGTGGTGTAGCGGCTGCAGGTACAGTGGAGGAGTCGGTTTGATCTTTCTTTTACTACCGGAGTCTCAGGTGTTGTGCCATCAACTATTTCTGCATTGACGCGCTTGCGATTGCGAACTTCACCAGGTTTTGTTTGTGGTTCTAACATGGATAAAGATCTCAAAGTTAGGTACAAACATAACACTTGGTAAGAACATACTATAGCTACAAAGTACGCTACTCACTTCCGGGTTTCTTCCATGGGGTATAATTTATGTTCTAAAATATATGACTGGTATTGATTGTTCTTTAGTAGTGATGATGTAACAAACGGATATGAGTAATCTATTATGTGGAACTAAGACTGATAGGATCGCAAAACTGATCTTAAGCGACATACATGCTAGAAAATAAGCAAACTTTGACCATAAGAACTCATTGTGGTTCTAACATGAATAGAGAGCTCAAAGTTGTTAGGTACAAACGTAACACATGCTAAGAACCTACTACAGCTACAAAGTAAGCTACTCACTTCCGGGGTGCTTCCATGTGGTGTATTTTCTGTTATAAAATATCGGACTGGTATTAATTATTTTGTAGTACTGATGATTCAAAAGACTGATTTGAGTAATCTAATATGTGGACTAATACTGAAAGGATCGCAAAACTGATCTTAAGCGACATACTAGCTGGAAAATAAACAAACTTTGACCATAGGAACTGATCAAACAGAAGCATCGAACATGTAATTAAACAAACATGTTCACGAAACAAGCATCAAACAGATGAAAATAATTATGTCAAGAATGCATCCGGGCTTTAGTAACTTTGTCTTACGGCTGTTCTTGGCGGGAACCGTTACTCGTAGCGTGCGGGGAAGCATTGACGACGATGGACGACCTGCGAGCTGGACGGCGAGGAGGCAGATCTTGAGGGCGAGGTTGACGGCGAGGCGGCAGATCTTGGCGGCAACCTCGAAGTCGAGGTGGCAGTTCTTGCCGACGAGCTTGACGGCGAGGAGGTAGATCTTGGCGGCAACCTGGAAGTCGAGGTGGCAGATCTTGGCGGTAACCTGGAAGTCGAGGTGGCAGTTCCTGCCGGTGAGCTTGAAGACGAGAAGGTAGATCTTGGCGGCAACCTGGAAGTCGAGGTAGCAGATCTGGGACAGCCAGGTACACGGCGAGCTAGGGTTTGGGTGGAAAGGATGGGAAATTTAGGACCGGGAGGGAGGGAGGAGGGGAATGCGGGCATTCGAGTAGGGGATGTCTTGGCGAGGAGGTATAGGCAGGGAATTTTGGTTCGATATTTTTGTGCGCGCAGAAGAAGGCGGCAAAGTTTCAACGATAATTTTGGGTGGGCGCGAGGTACGAAATTTGGTAGGTGGGCGCGCGGTGAGAAATATATCTGGCCGTCAGACACATGATGGATGGCTTAAACAAATTGATCATTTAATGAAGTTAGTATTACAGTACCATGCGAATAAGTCTATAAATTATTGACCTAAACTTTCGAGGAAAAAAGTTATTCGCTAACTGATACGTCTCCAACGTATCTATAATTTCTTATGTTCCATGCTAGTTTTATACCAATTGCTACATGTTTTATTCACACTTCATGGCATTTTTATGCATTTTCTGGGACTAACCTATTAACAAGATGCCACAGTGCCAGTTCCTGTTTTCTGCTGTTTTTTTTTGTTTTAGAAAAGCTGTTCTGGAAATATCCTCAGAATTGGACGAAACAAAATCCCAGATGCCTATTTTTCCAACACGTTCACGAAGTCCGAAGGAGGGACGAAGGGGCAGCAGGGCATCGTCCCCACACCATGGCGCGGGTGGGCCCCCTACCGCGCCACCGTATGGGGAGCGGGCCCTGCGCCTCCACCGACGTTGCGCCTTCGCCTATAAATTCCCCCAGACGCGAAAACCCTAAAACACCGAGCCATATTTCCAGAAAACATCCGCTGCCGCCGCCGTCAACCCTAACTCGGGGGGTTCAGAAGTTCTCCTCCGGCACCCTGCCGGAGAGGGGAATCATCACCGGAGGGCTCTACATCGCCATGCCTGCCTCCGGAGTGATGCGTGAGTAGTTCATCCCTGGACTACGGGTCCATACAATAGCTAGATGGTTGTCTTCTCCTTTTGTGCCATCATGTTTAGATCTTGTGAGCTGCCTATCATGATCAAGATCATCTTATTGTAATGCTACATGTTGTGTTTGTTGGGATCCGATGGATATTGAATACTATGTCAAGTTGATTATTGATCTATCATATATGTGTTGTTTATGATCTTGCATGCTCTCCGTTATTAGTGTAGGCTCTGGCCAAGTTTATGCTTGTAACTCCAAGAGGAAGTATTTATGCTAGATAGTAGGTTCATGCCTCCATTTAATCTGGGACAGTGACAGAAAGTTCTAAGGTTGTGGATGTGTTGTTGCTACTAGGGGTAAAACAGCAATGCTTTGTTTAAGGATATTAGTGTTGTTTACATTATGCACCATACTTAATGCAATTGCCTGTTGCTTGCAACTTAATACTGGAAGGGGTGCGGATGCTAACCTGAAGGTGGACTATTTAGACACAGATGCATGCTGGATGGCGGTCTGTGTACTTTGTCGTAATGCCCAAGTAAATTTCATAGTGATCATCATGACATGTCTGTGCATTGTTATGCCCTCTCTATTTGTCAATTGCCCAACTGTAATTTGTTTACCCAGCATGTTAGTATTTTATTATGGAGAGACACCACTAGTGAACTGTGGACCTCGGTCCATTCTTTACATCTGAATACAACCTACTGCAATCATTGTTCTCTTACATTCTCTACAAACAAACATCATTTTCCACACTATACGCCTAATCCTTTGTTTTCAGCAAGCCGGTGAGATTGACAACCTCACTGTTACGTTGGGACAAAGTATTTTGATTGTGTTGTGCAGGTTCCACGTTGGCGCCGGAATCACTGGTGTTGCACCGCACTACATTCCTTCACCAACAACCTTTAGAGCATCGCTGACTTCCTACTAGTTCGATTGAACCTTGGTTTCATACTGATGGAAAACTTGCTGCTGCACTCATCATACCTTCCTCTTGGGGTTCCCAACGGACGTGTGACTTTACACGCATCAAGCACATTTTTTGGCGCCGTTGCCAGGGAGGTCAAGATGTTCTGAGTCAGAAGACTCTACTTCCCTTCGACGCCCATTTCCTGGCGCCGGGGAGGTCGATGCTTCTGCAAGGGGAGTCTCTCACTTCCAATCTCTTTACTTTGTTTTTGTCTTGCTTACTTTATTTTTATTTTGTCTTGTTTGCTTTCTTTATATCAAAAACACAAAAAATTAGTTACTTGTTTTACTTTTTATATTTCGGCCTAGAGTTTATTTTTGCTAAAATGAGTACTCCTGAAGTTGAGGTTCGTTCCTTTAGGCAACAAGGGGGAGAAAGTTTGAAAGATGCTTGGTATAGAATTAGTGATGCTCATCATAGATGTACTAAAACATTCTACCATGATCCTTCTTAGGAATTTCTATTGGTGTCACTAGTTGGTATAGGTATGTTCTGGATACGCTTACAGGGGCAATTTCCTTGGTACTCCTGCTTTGGAAGCTTGTAATTTAATTGAAAGTTTAGTAGGAATACCACCTACTAACAATATTAAAACTGAGATTACTTTGGAGGATGTTATAAACAAACTAGATTCTATGGAGAAATTTTTTCCAACACTACTTGAATCAGTAGTAAGCACTAATGAAAGAATCACTGCTTTAGAGGCTAGACATGCTCTTGATAATCAAAACCATAGGATTGGCGAACTAGAAGAAGCTATGGGAACCTTGGGTTCAACCTTTTCTTCTCTTAAGTTTAAGGAGAAGGCTTATGTGGGAAAGAGCAAAAGTTCATGTATGTTCCTAAGATGCCAAAACCAAGACCATTATGAGCTTAAAATTGATAAAACTCTTAGTACAACTATGGGTAACTCAAATAATGAAACATCTTCAGAAATACCTAAGGTACCTATTGTGACAAGTTGTGTTTTGAGGAAGCTTTGATGATTTGGATGATCTATCTCTTGATAACACTTGATTTTCACTTTCTGCGCCTAGCTGAAAGGCGTTAAAGAAAACGCTTATGGGACAACCCACCTTTTTATTTTCTGTCATTTTATTTTATTTTGAGTCAAGGTGCTGTTTACTTCTGTAACAACTCCTTTGTATCTTTATTTTATTGCATTGTTGTGCCAAGTAAAGTCTCTAGTTGAAAGTTGTTGCTAAATTTGGATTTCTGCGCAGTGACAGATTTTTGCTGTCCACCGTTTTGAGCTGTACGCACTCCAGAAAAATTAAAAATTCTGAAAAAATCACGCATGATCCTTATATATGTACGCAACTTTCATTAGTTTTGATTTTTCGCATCTGAGCAAGTTAAGTGCCTCGAAAAAATTCGTCTTTCCAGACTGTTCTGTTTTTGACAGATTCTGCCTTTTATTTTGCATTGCCTCTTTTACTATGTTTGATTGGATTTCTTTGCTCCATAAAACATCAGTGGCTGTAGTAATGTCCAGAAGCTTTGGTAATGATTGTGTCACAGAGAATATGAGAATTTTTGATTATGCACTAACCCTCTAATGAGAATTACTTTGAGTTTGGTGTGGCGGAAGTTTTCAAGGAGCAAGCGAGAAGGATGATATGATGTGATCAAGAAGAGTGAAAAGCCTAAGCTTGGGGATGCCCCCGTGGGTCATCCCAGCAATATTCAAGAAGACTCAAGCGTCTAAGCTTGGGGATGCCCAAGGCATCCCCTTCTTCATCAACAATTTATCAGGTCATCTCTAGTGAAACTATATTTTATTCTTCCACATTTATGTATTTTACTTGGAGCGTCTGTTTGCTTTTATTTTTGCTTTGTTGTTTTTATTTTCTGAATAAGTTGGATCCTAGCATTCTTGTGTGGGAGAGAGACACGCTCCGCTTTTTCATGTGAATACTCATATTCTTCACTTATATCTTTTGAGTATTCTTATCTAGCTACTGTATGCTTTTAGCTCCTGTTTTTCATGCATCTCTTTTAGAGCTGTTAATTCTTGTGGAGTAGTACTCTCTTGTTTCATTTTAAATTATTTGGAGAGTTGCTTGGTTGATGTGTTGGTTCAGAAAATGCTGCATGTGGTAGTGGTATAGTAATAACTTGCATAATCTTGTAGATCATTGAACTTTGATAACTTGATTCTTTGCAAATGTTTTGAGGTATATTAGATGGTAAAGCTTGCTGGTTAATTAAGTTAAAATCATTAGTGGATTGTTGTCTTTAAGCTTGTACCGTACTACAAACTCTCTAAAATTGTTGAAGGTGTAGTTGGACTTGATAGCTTTCCATGTCTAAAAGTGATTCGTAATAACTAAGTTGTGCTGAAGGTCGAGGGATCTAGGGGTACTTGTACCGCCGTGAACGGCCCTTCTTGGAGTAATTTAATCATGCTCTTAATGTTGAACCTGCTAGTTGTTTGCAATAAGCTTGTGAGTTCTTTTTGACTAATGTTAAGCTACGGTTTTTGGCACTTCCACCATCCATATTTGCTAGCCTCTTCGGTGTTGCATTGCCTTCTGCTCACATTGAGAGTTGTGCATACTTCGCCAGTACATCCAAACCCGTGGGAGACTTTCTCTTGTTCTCCTACACATAAACCCATACATCTTCCTCAAAACAGCCACCATACCTACCTACCACAGCATTTCCATAGCTGTTCCGAGATATATTGCCATGCAACTTCCATCTTACATTACATGACTTGTTGTCATTCATATTTTGCTTTGCATGATTCTATACAGCTGATGTGCGGTTTACCCATGTTACGCTAGATCATTGCATATCCTGCTACACTGGCAGAGGCATACAGTTTCATACATCATGTTTAGTTCGTTGTGAGTTATTTGTAAAAAAGTGTGTTGTCATATTAGATGTTGCCCCTGAAAGTGAAAAGAGCCATGGAGGCCATCGAAAAGAGAAACAGAAAAAGAAAAAAATAGAAAAAAGAAAAAAAAGAAAAAAAGAATAAAGAAAAAGGGGCAACATTACTATCCTTTATCCACACTTGTGCTCATGTTTTAGCACCTATACTCCATGTGAGAGAGTTTTCATGTTTTACTAGTATAACTATGTGGGGAATTTACACTATAGAACTTGGGTTGTATATTCCAATGATGAGCTTCCTCAAAAATGCTCTAGGTCTTCATGAGCAACCAAGTTGGATGCACCCCCACTAGTTCCATTGGAGAGCTTTCATACACATATAGCTCTATGTGCATCCGTTGCATGGCAATCACTACTCCTTACATAGCTTCGATTATAAGACTTCCTCTTGTCTAATGATCACTTATAGCTTTGTGAGACTTTCTTCCTTTGGCCTTCCAAACCCCATTAATGTTCTTTTAGCCATAACATCCTGGTGCCAAAACCAAATGCTTGCGCTCACCGGTTGAGTAGACTTCGAAACAGTTGATTCATGACGTTCATGTTTATTTTACTTGGCTGAATCCTTCTATGTTGTGAAAGATTACTTGATGCTTGGAATTGAAGGATAGAACTCCTACATTGGATACTTAAACATCTTTAATGAACCTTGTACGGTTTCATGTCTTTAAAGCAATAGTTCATGAAAACTTTTAGCTTGTTTAACTATCTTGCTTTGTTATCTCTTATTGATATCAATTATAGACTTTTGCTTTGAATGATTTGATCTCAGCTCATGCTTTACAATATTATTGATCAAGATTATGTGGTAGCATGTCACTTCAGAAATTATTGTTGTTATCGTTTTACCTACTCGAGGACGAGTAGAACTAAGCTTGGGGATGCTTGATACGTCTCCAACGTATCTATAATTTCTTATGTTCCATGCTAGTTTTATACCAATTGCTACATGTTTTATTCACACTTCATGCATTTTTATGCATTTTCTGGGACTAACCTATTAACAAGATGCCACAGTGCCAGTTCCTGTTTTCTGCTGTTTTTGGTTTCAGAAAAGCTGTTCTGGAAATATCCTCGGAATTGGACGAAACAAAATCCCAGATGCCTATTTTTCCGACACGTTCACGAAGTCCGAAGGGGACGAAGGGGGGCAGCAGGGCGCCGTCCCCACCATGGGGCGGGTGGGCCCCCTGCGCGCACCATATGGGGAGCGGGCCCTGCCCTCCACCGACGTCGCCCCTTCGCCTATTTATTCCCCCGACGCGAAAACCCTAAAACACCGAGCCATTATTCCAGAAAACATCCGCTGCCGCCGCCGTCAACCCTAACTCGGGGGGTTCCTGAAGCTCTTCCCGGCACCCTGCCGGAGAGGGAATCATCACCGGAGGGCTCTACATCGCCATGCCTGCCTCCGGAGTGATGCGTGAGTAGTTCATCTCTGGACTACGGGTCCATACAGTAGCTAGATGGTTGTCTTCTCCTTTTGTGCCATCATGTTTAGATCTTGTGAGCTGCCTATCATGATCAAGATCATCTTATTGTAATGCTACATGTTGTGTTTGCTGGGATCCGATGATATTGAATACTATGTCAAGTTGATTATTGATCTATCATATATATGTTGTTTATGATCTTGCATGCTCTCCGTTATTAGTGTAGGCTCTGGCCAAGTTTATGCTTGTAACTCCAAGAGGGAGTATTTATGCTAGATAGTAGGTTCATGCCTCCATTTAATCTGGGACAGTGACAGAAAGTTCTAAGGTTGTGGATGTGTTGTTGCTACTAGGGGTAAAACAGCAATGCTTTGTCTAAGGATATTAGTGTTGTTTACATTATGCACCATACTTAATGCAATTGTCTGTTGCTTGCAACTTAATACCGGAAGGGGTGCGGATGCTAACCTGAAGGTGGACTATTTAGACACAGATGCATGCTGGATGGCGGTCTGTGTACTTTGTCGTAATGCCCAAGTAAATCTCATAGTGATCATCATGACTAGTATATGCATTGTTATGCCTCTCTTATTTGTCAATTGCCCAGCTGTAATTCGTTTACCCAGCATGTTAGTATTTTATTATGGAGAGACACCACTAGTGAACTGTGGACCCCGGTCCATTCTTTACATCTGAAATACAACCTACTGCAATCATTGTCTCTTACATTCTCTGCAAACAAACATCATTTTCCCACTATACACCTAATCCTTTGTTTTCAGCAAGCCGGTGAGATTGACAACCTCACTGTTACGTTGGGACAAAGTATTTTGATTGTGTTGTGCAGGTTCCACGTTGGCGCCGGAATCACTGGTGTTGCGCCGCACTATATTCCTTCACCAACAACCTTCAGAGCATCGCTGACTTCCTACTGGTTCGATTAAACCTTGGTTCCATACTGAGGGAATACTTGCTGCTGCACTCATCATACCTTCCTCTTGGGGTTCCCAACGGACGTGTGACTTTACACACATCACTAAGTAGGAAAACCAAATATAAGACAACGTTAATTATCACAAAAATCCGACAAGTATACAACCGATGGGGTTCCCCGGTGATCTAATTACCTAATTAAGTGCATATAAGTGTGTGTATGAAGCGGGGGAGCTGGGTTGGCAATTACAACATCACATTACTCTTCTATACGTATTCTATCACTCATCTAACTTGGTCTTGTCAATGTCAAGATGTATTTCATACACATCTGTTGACCCATTTCGGTCGAAATCCTTGACAGTTCGCTCAATTTGTATCCTCTACCAGCCCTTAAATGGCTTCAAGAGGGTTTAGACCAATTGACTTTTCAACTTGATTGTGTTATGGTAGGCCATATGACAATTTAAAACCAAAGTTGAGACCATGTCACATGATTCCATCTGGGTTGCCCCCGAAGTGGTAGATGTGTTAGTGCAAAATCTGCCTGTAGGTTAAGTGTCGTCTGTGAAATTGGTAAACCTAGGAGTTGGATCAATGTTGTCATTTCCAATGTACGATCACACACTCGTACCCATATATTACGGTCCTAGCTACCTAGGATTTGGTGGGATTCTGATGCTCCGGACCACCATTCCCATCGAAACCCTAGGTCCTCTACTTTTTTTACCAGCCTCGGGATGGCTATATATTGGAAATTTTTCACTAGTTGTGTTAGGGCTGGTGATATGACCATTTAAAAACCAACTATGAGCCCATGTTATCACATGATACCATATGGTGCACCTGAACAAAGGGTTTTTGCTCTACCGGGGCATGAACTTCATGCATGATAAGTTTCGTATGTGAAGTGGGTCAGACCTTCTAGGAGTTTTATCTTGGATATTTCCACATATATACCAACACACGTTTATTCGTACATATGGGCCCAACCTAGGATTTGGTAGGATTTAGGCGGATCATGCGTGTGCCATTTCAGTCGAAATCCTTGAAGATAGGGGCACATAGGAGATCCAGATTGGACTCAAACTTTTTGTGGGTGGTGATGCAAACGATAGACAAGGTGGGCTTGCAGGATCTGAGATTTTTCTGACAATTTTAAGTGTGCGTAAAATTTTCTTTGCACAAAAATGCCTGAAATTGAGATGAAGGTCAATTATTGGTCAAATTCATGGTCAGATCATTTTAAAATCAGATTAGTGTGAGGACCCCGGATTAACTATCCGAGATACTCATTATGCTTCCTGCAACAATCCCATGATCAGTCTGTTGTTGCACATAACTCGAATTGGCATCACAGAACACCCATAAATACCAAATGAATATACTTACTTGATTGAAGTCAATAACTTCAACGGTACTTGCAGCGGAAATCACCAAACAACGTGGAGCCCAAGTCATTCGCCTTAACCCTACAGGCAGCTGACTGGGAAGCGCCCTAGTTCGCATCGACGTTATTGAAGTCTTCTTCTTCGAACTGCTCTTCTTCAAAATCTGGCTAAGACAATAGCCAGGGACGAAACCAATATGAGTACATTTGAATGTACTCGCAAACTACCCCCGGAATGAGCATGCACTACTCTTTTTATTGTTTAAATAAATCTTCGTTTGCTTTGAAAACTCTATATCCTTGTTGAAAAGAGAAGGATATACTTGTGTTTAATAAAACTTTGTTTTGAAATCTCTATATCTTTATTGAAAAAGGAAAGAAGGCTTTTAGAAATTTTCCCATAAATCTATCTTTGTAAGAGGTCTCTTTTTAAAACTTTATCCCGAAAAATACATCTTTGTTGAAAAAGGTAAGAAGTCTCTTTTATAAGCATTTTCCCAAAAATCACCATTTGGTTTATTGTTCCAAAACTCCTCCTTTTTCGACCATAACCCTTCATGGTCATTTAATCCCAACAACCTCATGCCGGCCCGTTGGCATAGTTGCATAAAACATTTTCCACTTTCAAATCACAAAACTCTGCACTTCTCGACCATAGCCCGTCGTGGTCTTCTTCTTTTCCAGCTATCTCATACCAGCCCGTCGGTATAGTTGCATACATCAAACATCCCCATTTTCTTTTCAAACCTTAAAACATTTCCAAAACTTGCACATGGTCAGAGGACAGCCTCCCAACTGTCCATATCCGAGGACTCGGCTATTCGAATAGTTTTACCCTCTGCAGATGTAGCACGCTTTTCCCACATCCATCTGGTAACTCATCGTGTCAGCCACGTCCCGCCATACAAGGTGTATGCGAAGTTGAGTCACCGACCATAGCATGTCCTTTGCTCATGCTAGTATAGGACCCTGCCGCTATGACACTTTCATCAACACTTAACCCAGCCCGTCGGAATCTAAGTGTGAGGACTCATAGTTCTGCCCGGTGACCCAAAGGTGGCGTCTTCAATCCTCTTTCTCCAATACACTCATACCGGCCTCCGGTAGACTTCTCTTAAGAGGACCCAGGTCAGGGGTAGGTCACCAAACCATCCCCTCATGGAACGGAGTCATCTCCGTTGTTGAGGCATCCCATACTAATATGAGCAAATTATATGACTACGTCCTTGCCCATATGTGGGTAAATGTGGTCGCACAGGTTATCGGCTGGTCGTCATAGTACAAAGACACAATGTGCATTTTTCATAAACACCACCATTCTCCATTTCTCCACTTCAACACCGACATCTCGGTATTCCATATCCACACAATTATTTTCAAAAGAGATTTGAGTAAACAATATTTTTCCCATCCTATAGTTTGAAAAAGAATTTCCATCTAATATCTCCATATAGGGTGTCAAAATAATATACTTGTATTTTGGAAAAAGGGTTTTCAAAATCATAACTTTAGTGGCAAACACCACATAAATCATTTATGCTCTTTACAAGTAAAACATGTGAACCAAAATAGATGTATATAGATGCAAGCTCAGAGAATAGCTTGCCTGATTTCAGCATGATGTTCCCGGGGCTTCTTCTCACTGATCAAAGAAATAACTCTCATCCTTCTTCGATAAATCCTTTCCAAATACCACCCCGGTAGCGTTTATCTCTAGTGTCGCAACATGAAAATAAAACAACACGCAATAAGAAAACCAAACCACAAGTGGTATACAAACAAGTAATCAAACCACAACATAGTACTAATTTAATCAAGCAACAAACTAAGATCTACATTTACAAGGGCATTATACTCACAGGAGTATAACTCCGAACACATGCTAAAAACATCGAGCACCCAGACATCTTCTACTAAAGGTACTT
Source organism: Poa pratensis (assembly GCA_947311845.1). Taxonomy (NCBI): domain Eukaryota; kingdom Viridiplantae; phylum Streptophyta; class Magnoliopsida; order Poales; family Poaceae; genus Poa; species Poa pratensis. The sequence continues at coordinate 84,899,496 of CAMZMU010000052.1, read as the reverse complement.
AACAACCATTTTCTCTAAACAGGAAATACTTTGGACAAAAGTTAAGTCACCAAATAATTTTGGTAATTTAACTTAAAGACAACCAAGTTTAACAAGCAAGGCAACATACTAATCACACAAAATAATCTAACTTCAAAACAAACAAGCATAGTAATTTCTAATTACTAGGAGAAGACTATATAGGGAATAAAACTCTAACAAATACCTGACTAACAAGTAGTTCCCCTAACATGCTAGTAAAAATAAGGAAACATGTCACAACAGTGGGTTACCACCCTACACATGCTAGGAAACACATTTATAACCATAAAGTTATAACATAACAATTAATTAAAGTCTAATAAAAATAGGCAGAAAATGCCTAAACCTTATAATTAGCACCACAGTCAATCAGTGACTCCTAAATTCAAACCAAGCTAGGGATATGTTCTCCTACACATACAGAAGACAAGCCAATTGGATTTACTCCAAAATTCATCTCACAAAGATCTACAAAAATCACCAAAGTGCCACTGGTGTGTTTTTAAGAATGAATAGAACTTTTGTTTTCCTATAAAAATCACCAAAGTGCCACTGGATATGTTCTCCTACACATACAGAAGACAAGCCAATTGGATTTACTCCAAAATTCATCTCACAAAAATCTACAAAAATCACCAAAGTGCCACTGGTGTGTTTTTAAGAATAAATAGAACTTTTGTTTTGGACTTCATTTGCATATGAGACCAACAGATCTAGAAAGGTATCACTTCAGGCTTTCCATATAATTTTAGTTTGCAAATTTTGGAGTTATAAAACTCTAGATATTTAATATTTAGTGAAAAAGGTACTTTTTACTAGATTTAATCTAGACAACAGCTAAAAATATATTTTAGCAAGCAACCAGTTCTTCATGTTTAAGAAAACACATATGAACTCTACAAAATTTGAATCACTCAATTATCTACCACAGATCTACCACAAAACAATTAAAGCTACACTGCAAAAATAACAGGAAATAAAATAGGAATTGATCTATTAAATAAAAACATGGACGGGCCAGATCTGAGCAGATCTGGGCCGTGCGGCACAGATCGAGGCCCAGCCAATGGCCCAAGCCCATCATGAAGCGGTACGTGTCCTCTCCTTCTTCCTCGACATGCACAGAGGCGCTGGGCGAGCTGGAGCTCCGGCGAGGTCGGCGCGGCGGCTCCGGTGAACCTGAGATGAAGAGGTGGTGTCCATTAGCTAGCCCGCGACGAGGGGATCTCAGAGAAGCGAAAATGGCGTGAAATGGTGGATGAAATCGCTCGCGAGCTTCACGGCAAGCTGACGGCCGGAGCAGAAGAAGATGGAGATGGTGGAGACGATGCAGGGCTCCCCTTCTCGATTCCTTGGACGGGGATGGAGAGGACGACGAGGCGGAGGCGGCGGCCGTCTTCGATCTGCTCAGGGAGGTTCCAATCACCGGCGATGCGTGTGTCAACGGCGAGCTCAGGATCGGCCATGGTGGGAAGAAAAGAGAGAGGGAGGGAGCAGGGGAGCGAGTGAGAGATGAGGGAGAGCAGAGGAGAGCCTGGGGCCTCTTGTTCTCCTCGCACGGCAGGAGAGGGGGGCCTGGACGCGCGCGGCAGGGGGGGGGGGTCTGGGCGGCGAGCGCTGCCGAGCGAGGACGAGGAACATGGTGCCGCGCAGGCACTGCAGCTACAGGAAAGAGATGATGTTTTCACAGAAAACCCCTGGCAAACATTTCCCATCACAACTAGGTCCTTTTTAGCTCTGGAATAAATAACAGCACTAGTTTTTGAATTATTTGGGACCCTTAAACATTTATAAAAATTTGGAAATATTTGGGTATTCTTCCCTCACCAAGTAGAGTCTCCACAAAAATTGGTGTTTGAGAATAAAATGTTTTGCACAACTTTTGTTCATAGGGTTAAAATATGTTATTTTTGGTAAATTCAATTTGGCAAACTGAAATATCTTTGTAATTGAAGCTTAGATATTTTGAGGAGAGAGTAATATGATAATGAGATGGTTATCATCTCATTCCTGGATTTTATAAGATAAAATAATTGTTATAACAATTTAGAGAAATAGGTGGAGAGGGAAATTAAATAAGATTCTTTCTTTTAATCAATATTTTATTTTGAGGGTGTGAGGAAACATAGAGGTCTTGTTTTATTTTCTAGTCACATTCCAAATTTGTGACCAGTGGGTTTTATTTTAGTGCTAGGCACAGCTGAGGAATTGTCCTCACAAGCAACAGACACACAATATCAATAACACAGCAATATCAACAGCACAACAATATCAACAACACAATCAAGACCACACGATTCAAACCACAAGAATAAATCATACCACCATTTCCATAGTTAACAATACTATCTTGTAGAAATGATCACCAAAGTTTAATATGTTTTCTTACTTAGGTTAGGTTGTTTGGTAAATATTTATTGGTCAAACAACTTAAACAGCAAGTCACATAAGGTTCAACATAGCAATGGGAAGGAATCCACAACCATTAGTGAATTATTTCAAAAAGTTTTTGTTGGTTCTGAAATTTGGGTCTTGTGAAACTAATTTTTTCTTAGTTTCTAAATATGGGATGTGACAATTAGTCATGCAATGTTTGTAGTATCATGTATAAATATATGTACCACATGATTTGACAGAGTTTTGGTCAAGTTGTATCATAATGGGGTCAAAACAACATTAGTTTGATGGAAACATCGAGGCTGAATGCACATAACCAGAAGGAAGAAAATAAGAACTGCATATATACCAGCATAATTAGTCTTCCACAGCACAACAAAAGCAGCACATTACATAACTGCTTAGCTGGTCTTACTTGTTCATCGAAACCAAAATAAATATTTACAAAACACATGGACAGAGGACAAACTAATCTTCAGGAAGGCCTACGCCTCTTGTGCTCCTCATCTGAATCTTCTTCATCTGATGAATCTTCTTCAGCTGATTAATCTTCAGGAACATCGGTGCCCGAATCATCAGAATCATCCTGAAACTTGAGTCCAACTGCACTCCAACTGGCACTCCAGCCTTTTGCCTTTCTAGAATGACCCGGTACAGCTCAAATGCCACAAAGGCATCAATGACGGCGTAGTCTTTGTTGTTCTTGTCAAGAGTTTTGCACTGTCAATTATCGTGCGCCTTGGAGGGCAACTTCTTCATTTCTGCGTACCAGGGATCAATCAGGTCTGCAGCCATGATAGCCGTGCCAACTTTGTAGTATCCAGGGAGCCGGTACAGGTGATGTAGGTCGACATAGAAGTTATCTGGAATGATGACTTCAGGCCAGGTTTGGTGAAAAACCACCTTGTCTATCGTATTGTCTACGGTCACAAAGGTGATTCCCCTGTGGCGTAGAAAATCAGAAATGTAGCATGAACACTTCCAATGGTCAGTACTGCAATAACAAAGAGAATGTGGATAGAGATTAGTTAAAAGATGCAATTTCACAGGTGACAAACAAGTATATGATCAACAAGTCCACCAAATGAGGTAAGTTTAGTTAAAAGATTTGAAATATGATCAACAAGCCCACCTAAAGATTAAGAAATACGATGAACATGAATCCACAAAAACATATATGCATTTTCATGTATACAACTATACAACAACCATCATATTTACCGAAGTTCATAGTCCTTCAAAATATATTGCTTATTTACATTTACATCCATGATTTCATTCTCTTACATGTTCAACAAGTCCACCAAATGAGGTAAGTTTAGTTAAAGGATTTGAAATATGATCAACAAGTCCACCTAAAGATTAAGAAATACGATGAACATGAATTCACAAAAACATATATGCATTTTCATGTATACAACTATACAACAACCATCATATTTACCAAAGTTCATAGTCCTTCAAAATATATTGCTTAATTACATCCATGATTTCATTCTCTTACATGTTCATGTGTACAACTACACAAACTACTCAAAAGAAATGCCAGACCTCAAAATCAATCGTCGTGCTACACAAAATCAATATAAATTCCCATATTAATTATGACAGAAAACCTTTTACACTTCATATAATACACGAATCTAATCCGTGTCATCGCAGTGACAGACTGAAAAATGTGTGGGCACTAACATGGAATAGATCTAGGAACGTCTGTCTACCCTAAATCTGAACCAAATTAGTGAAATCGCAAGAAGTATGAGCGTCATCTAGTACTAATAGTAGCACTAACAGTCTGGCACAAGGGATGAAGCAAAAAACCCTCGAAACAACAACATGTGTGGGCATGTTACTTAATTTGTTCATACATGGCGCATTGGTAGACCAGTACATGGCGGCGCATGGGAGCTGAATAACCGCCATCCTCTTGTCTTTGAGTTCCTGGTCTTTGCTGTACTCCATGTCCAGCCCCATGATCTTGGCGTCTCCCTCCGCGAACCACTTCTTGTACATGTCGAGGACCCTCGCTAGTTCTTCTGGATCGTTGGTGTAGACCGCCTCGATCTTCTAGTCTTTGTGGATGGTGGCACTGTAGGTCTCGGAGAAGCATGTTGTGGTTTCCATCGCGATGATGCGGGGGAGAAGAAGATTGGATTGCAGTGGAAGCGGAGAAGACTAGAAGAAGCAGGAGGGGGAAAACAGAGGAGCGGTGCGATGTGACATATAGGAAGATGAGATGAAATGGGCACGCGGTTAATGGGCAGGTTAATGTCTTGTCCCATCAAAACCCCTGTACCGCAGCCATACCTCTCCTCTCGACCTACTCCGTGTAATTGACTGCACCGAGTCCGAGACGAACCCCTCGCCCTCCTCTAGCAGCCGCCACGTCTCACCACGTACGTCTTTCACCGTCTCCACCGGCCGCTCACCATTGGACCCGGCACGAACACACTAAAAATAAGTTAGTGCCAAAAATGCCCACGTACGTCTTACATTTTCTGGCCTTAACATTTTCCACTTTCAAATCACAAAACTCTGCACTTCTCGACCATAGCCCGTCGTGGTCTTCTTCTTTTCCAGCTATCTCATACCAGCCCGTCGGTATAGTTGCATACATCAAACATCCCCATTTTCTTTTCAAACCTTAAAACATTTCCAAAACTTGCACATGGTCAGAGGACAGCCTCCCAACTGTCCATATCCGAGGACTCGGCTATTCGAATAGTTTTACCCTCTGCAGATGTAGCACGCTTTTCCCACATCCATCTGGTAACTCATCGTGTCAGCCACGTCCCGCCATACAAGGTGTATGCGAAGTTGAGTCACCGACCATAGCATGTCCTTTGCTCATGCTAGTATAGGACCCTGCCGCTATGACACTTTCATCAACACTTAACCCAGCCCGTCGGAATCTAAGTGTGAGGACTCATAGTTCTGCCCGGTGACCCAAAGGTGGCGTCTTCAATCCTCTTTCTCCAATACACTCATACCGGCCTCCGGTAGACTTCTCTTAAGAGGACCCAGGTCAGGGGTAGGTCACCAAACCATCCCCTCATGGAACGGAGTCATCTCCGTTGTTGAGGCATCCCATACTAATATGAGCAAATTATATGACTACGTCCTTGCCCATATGTGGGTAAATGTGGTCGCACAGGTTATCGGCTGGTCGTCATAGTACAAAGACACAATGTGCATTTTTCATAAACACCACCATTCTCCATTTCTCCACTTCAACACCGACATCTCGGTATTCCATATCCACACAATTATTTTCAAAAGAGATTTGAGTAAACAATATTTTTCCCATCCTATAGTTTGAAAAAGAATTTCCATCTAATATCTCCATATAGGGTGTCAAAATAATATACTTGTATTTTGGAAAAAGGGTTTTCAAAATCATAACTTTAGTGGCAAACACCACATAAATCATTTATGCTCTTTACAAGTAAAACATGTGAACCAAAATAGATGTATATAGATGCAAGCTCAGAGAATAGCTTGCCTGATTTCAGCATGATGTTCCCGGGGCTTCTTCTCACTGATCAAAGAAATAACTCTCATCCTTCTTCGATAAATCCTTTCCAAATACCACCCCGGTAGCGTTTATCTCTAGTGTCGCAACATGAAAATAAAACAACACGCAATAAGAAAACCAAACCACAAGTGGTATACAAACAAGTAATCAAACCACAACATAGTACTAATTTAATCAAGCAACAAACTAAGATCTACATTTACAAGGGCATTATACTCACAGGAGTATAACTCCGAACACATGCTAAAAACATCGAGCACCCAGACATCTTCTACTAAAGGTACTTAACAACCATTTTCTCTAAACAGGAAATACTTTGGACAAAAGTTAAGTCACCAAATAATTTTGGTAATTTAACTTAAAGACAACCAAGTTTAACAAGCAAGGCAACATACTAATCACACAAAATAATCTAACTTCAAAACAAACAAGCATAGTAATTTCTAATTACTAGGAGAAGACTATATAGGGAATAAAACTCTAACAAATACCTGACTAACAAGTAGTTCCCCTAACATGCTAGTAAAAATAAGGAAACATGTCACAACAGTGGGTTACCACCCTACACATGCTAGGAAACACATTTATAACCATAAAGTTATAACATAACAATTAATTAAAGTCTAATAAAAATAGGCAGAAAATGCCTAAACCTTATAATTAGCACCACAGTCAATCAGTGACTCCTAAATTCAAACCAAGCTAGGGATATGTTCTCCTACACATACAGAAGACAAGCCAATTGGATTTACTCCAAAATTCATCTCACAAAGATCTACAAAAATCACCAAAGTGCCACTGGTGTGTTTTTAAGAATGAATAGAACTTTTGTTTTCCTATAAAAATCACCAAAGTGCCACTGGATATGTTCTCCTACACATACAGAAGACAAGCCAATTGGATTTACTCCAAAATTCATCTCACAAAAATCTACAAAAATCACCAAAGTGCCACTGGTGTGTTTTTAAGAATAAATAGAACTTTTGTTTTGGACTTCATTTGCATATGAGACCAACAGATCTAGAAAGGTATCACTTCAGGCTTTCCATATAATTTTAGTTTGCAAATTTTGGAGTTATAAAACTCTAGATATTTAATATTTAGTGAAAAAGGTACTTTTTACTAGATTTAATCTAGACAACAGCTAAAAATATATTTTAGCAAGCAACCAGTTCTTCATGTTTAAGAAAACACATATGAACTCTACAAAATTTGAATCACTCAATTATCTACCACAGATCTACCACAAAACAATTAAAGCTACACTGCAAAAATAACAGGAAATAAAATAGGAATTGATCTATTAAATAAAAACATGGACGGGCCAGATCTGAGCAGATCTGGGCCGTGCGGCACAGATCGAGGCCCAGCCAATGGCCCAAGCCCATCATGAAGCGGTACGTGTCCTCTCCTTCTTCCTCGACATGCACAGAGGCGCTGGGCGAGCTGGAGCTCCGGCGAGGTCGGCGCGGCGGCTCCGGTGAACCTGAGATGAAGAGGTGGTGTCCATTAGCTAGCCCGCGACGAGGGGATCTCAGAGAAGCGAAAATGGCGTGAAATGGTGGATGAAATCGCTCGCGAGCTTCACGGCAAGCTGACGGCCGGAGCAGAAGAAGATGGAGATGGTGGAGACGATGCAGGGCTCCCCTTCTCGATTCCTTGGACGGGGATGGAGAGGACGACGAGGCGGAGGCGGCGGCCGTCTTCGATCTGCTCAGGGAGGTTCCAATCACCGGCGATGCGTGTGTCAACGGCGAGCTCAGGATCGGCCATGGTGGGAAGAAAAGAGAGAGGGAGGGAGCAGGGGAGCGAGTGAGAGATGAGGGAGAGCAGAGGAGAGCCTGGGGCCTCTTGTTCTCCTCGCACGGCAGGAGAGGGGGGCCTGGACGCGCGCGGCAGGGGGGGGGGGTCTGGGCGGCGAGCGCTGCCGAGCGAGGACGAGGAACATGGTGCCGCGCAGGCACTGCAGCTACAGGAAAGAGATGATGTTTTCACAGAAAACCCCTGGCAAACATTTCCCATCACAACTAGGTCCTTTTTAGCTCTGGAATAAATAACAGCACTAGTTTTTGAATTATTTGGGACCCTTAAACATTTATAAAAATTTGGAAATATTTGGGTATTCTTCCCTCACCAAGTAGAGTCTCCACAAAAATTGGTGTTTGAGAATAAAATGTTTTGCACAACTTTTGTTCATAGGGTTAAAATATGTTATTTTTGGTAAATTCAATTTGGCAAACTGAAATATCTTTGTAATTGAAGCTTAGATATTTTGAGGAGAGAGTAATATGATAATGAGATGGTTATCATCTCATTCCTGGATTTTATAAGATAAAATAATTGTTATAACAATTTAGAGAAATAGGTGGAGAGGGAAATTAAATAAGATTCTTTCTTTTAATCAATATTTTATTTTGAGGGTGTGAGGAAACATAGAGGTCTTGTTTTATTTTCTAGTCACATTCCAAATTTGTGACCAGTGGGTTTTATTTTAGTGCTAGGCACAGCTGAGGAATTGTCCTCACAAGCAACAGACACACAATATCAATAACACAGCAATATCAACAGCACAACAATATCAACAACACAATCAAGACCACACGATTCAAACCACAAGAATAAATCATACCACCATTTCCATAGTTAACAATACTATCTTGTAGAAATGATCACCAAAGTTTAATATGTTTTCTTACTTAGGTTAGGTTGTTTGGTAAATATTTATTGGTCAAACAACTTAAACAGCAAGTCACATAAGGTTCAACATAGCAATGGGAAGGAATCCACAACCATTAGTGAATTATTTCAAAAAGTTTTTGTTGGTTCTGAAATTTGGGTCTTGTGAAACTAATTTTTTCTTAGTTTCTAAATATGGGATGTGACAATTAGTCATGCAATGTTTGTAGTATCATGTATAAATATATGTACCACATGATTTGACAGAGTTTTGGTCAAGTTGTATCATAATGGGGTCAAAACAACATTAGTTTGATGGAAACATCGAGGCTGAATGCACATAACCAGAAGGAAGAAAATAAGAACTGCATATATACCAGCATAATTAGTCTTCCACAGCACAACAAAAGCAGCACATTACATAACTGCTTAGCTGGTCTTACTTGTTCATCGAAACCAAAATAAATATTTACAAAACACATGGACAGAGGACAAACTAATCTTCAGGAAGGCCTACGCCTCTTGTGCTCCTCATCTGAATCTTCTTCATCTGATGAATCTTCTTCAGCTGATTAATCTTCAGGAACATCGGTGCCCGAATCATCAGAATCATCCTGAAACTTGAGTCCAACTGCACTCCAACTGGCACTCCAGCCTTTTGCCTTTCTAGAATGACCCGGTACAGCTCAAATGCCACAAAGGCATCAATGACGGCGTAGTCTTTGTTGTTCTTGTCAAGAGTTTTGCACTGTCAATTATCGTGCGCCTTGGAGGGCAACTTCTTCATTTCTGCGTACCAGGGATCAATCAGGTCTGCAGCCATGATAGCCGTGCCAACTTTGTAGTATCCAGGGAGCCGGTACAGGTGATGTAGGTCGACATAGAAGTTATCTGGAATGATGACTTCAGGCCAGGTTTGGTGAAAAACCACCTTGTCTATCGTATTGTCTACGGTCACAAAGGTGATTCCCCTGTGGCGTAGAAAATCAGAAATGTAGCATGAACACTTCCAATGGTCAGTACTGCAATAACAAAGAGAATGTGGATAGAGATTAGTTAAAAGATGCAATTTCACAGGTGACAAACAAGTATATGATCAACAAGTCCACCAAATGAGGTAAGTTTAGTTAAAAGATTTGAAATATGATCAACAAGCCCACCTAAAGATTAAGAAATACGATGAACATGAATCCACAAAAACATATATGCATTTTCATGTATACAACTATACAACAACCATCATATTTACCGAAGTTCATAGTCCTTCAAAATATATTGCTTATTTACATTTACATCCATGATTTCATTCTCTTACATGTTCAACAAGTCCACCAAATGAGGTAAGTTTAGTTAAAGGATTTGAAATATGATCAACAAGTCCACCTAAAGATTAAGAAATACGATGAACATGAATTCACAAAAACATATATGCATTTTCATGTATACAACTATACAACAACCATCATATTTACCAAAGTTCATAGTCCTTCAAAATATATTGCTTAATTACATCCATGATTTCATTCTCTTACATGTTCATGTGTACAACTACACAAACTACTCAAAAGAAATGCCAGACCTCAAAATCAATCGTCGTGCTACACAAAATCAATATAAATTCCCATATTAATTATGACAGAAAACCTTTTACACTTCATATAATACACGAATCTAATCCGTGTCATCGCAGTGACAGACTGAAAAATGTGTGGGCACTAACATGGAATAGATCTAGGAACGTCTGTCTACCCTAAATCTGAACCAAATTAGTGAAATCGCAAGAAGTATGAGCGTCATCTAGTACTAATAGTAGCACTAACAGTCTGGCACAAGGGATGAAGCAAAAAACCCTCGAAACAACAACATGTGTGGGCATGTTACTTAATTTGTTCATACATGGCGCATTGGTAGACCAGTACATGGCGGCGCATGGGAGCTGAATAACCGCCATCCTCTTGTCTTTGAGTTCCTGGTCTTTGCTGTACTCCATGTCCAGCCCCATGATCTTGGCGTCTCCCTCCGCGAACCACTTCTTGTACATGTCGAGGACCCTCGCTAGTTCTTCTGGATCGTTGGTGTAGACCGCCTCGATCTTCTAGTCTTTGTGGATGGTGGCACTGTAGGTCTCGGAGAAGCATGTTGTGGTTTCCATCGCGATGATGCGGGGGAGAAGAAGATTGGATTGCAGTGGAAGCGGAGAAGACTAGAAGAAGCAGGAGGGGGAAAACAGAGGAGCGGTGCGATGTGACATATAGGAAGATGAGATGAAATGGGCACGCGGTTAATGGGCAGGTTAATGTCTTGTCCCATCAAAACCCCTGTACCGCAGCCATACCTCTCCTCTCGACCTACTCCGTGTAATTGACTGCACCGAGTCCGAGACGAACCCCTCGCCCTCCTCTAGCAGCCGCCACGTCTCACCACGTACGTCTTTCACCGTCTCCACCGGCCGCTCACCATTGGACCCGGCACGAACACACTAAAAATAAGTTAGTGCCAAAAATGCCCACGTACGTCTTACATTTTCTGGCCTTTTTCTTCCCAGAAAACTAGCAGGGTGGCCCGCGCATTTGCGCAGCTAGAGCTGATTTACTATTATTTTAACATTTTACTATATTAGTTGTGAGATATCATGTCATGTGTATGATAGATATTTTGAATTTTACCATAACATTTAGCCAAATTATGTCCTGTGAAAACAAATTGTGCATTGTTATCTCCAGCAATTATTTTCCCCAACGTGAACTTTTGTTACATTTAGTTGGAACTTAAGAAATACACATTAAGCTAAATATATGTTGCTACCGGTGAAATTCTTTATTCCTATTGTACATGTTCACGTAATTTCATCATGTTTATTCTTGGCCAAGCAAACCATAACATGCCGTCATGCGGGTAGACCATGATGATACAGTGTTGTACCTGTTTAAGAACTCCATATGTGCTTGCGATCCAAAGAAATTCCAATTAAATATGTGCATTCTCACTCCCTCCGTATATTCTTGGCCATGCACAATGAACTCGCTCAGCTCCGCTCGGCAATGTCGACATACTTCCTTCCCGTGCTATATTGCCTCCGTCGTTCTGCAAATATGGACCAAAATTAGGCTATGGCAGTCCACCAAACAATTCAGAACATTAAGGCATCAAATTCTAACGACATGGACAAATAAATATTGGACGACTTTTTTATTAGCCATGCGCATAATTATCAGGCTATATAAGTGTGTACCAAGAACTAAACAAAAACTGGTAAGCACCAGTATTTTATTTTTTTAGATAAAGACCAGTTTTTTGTTAGAATGTGCTTCTCTGCTACATCTTTGATAGCAAAAGCCATTGAAAAGCTTTGGCGCTTGATGTATCAAAAATTGTGTTGGACTGTTGATGCAAAGTTCCATCCGGTGTTTCAACTGTAACATCAATAGCTTCATCCTTTCGTTATTGCCTAAGAAAAGGGGAAAGATCGACTTGACCAACCAGTGAAAACCAATCAGCTAACCACAGTAATAAAATAAGTATTGCAATTCTGGGTCTGAAGCTCACGCTACGCTGATATTCGTCAAGGAGAGCTATTAATTATGAGCACACAGAACTATAGTCCCTATGTAGATTTATATACCTTTTCTAAAAAAATATAGTTTTATACAATGCCAGAGATGATCGGTAGAAAAAAAAACATTTGCTTGGCTAGATCTTTTCTACAATATTCACTTATGGAAAAGAAACCATTTACAAATTTTCTATTTCTTTCCTGTAGTCTGAATGCTGGATAAGACATTTACATTTTAAAGGAAGATACTTCCAAAAAATGATTAAATAATGTCTTTGTAGGAATTATAAATATATTACATACATCTATATGTACTCCCTCCGTACACAAATAATTGTTTTAGATTTGTAAAAAAGTGGATGTATCTAGACATGAAATATTTATAGATACATCCATTTGTGTGCAAAGTTGAGACACTTATTTTGGGACGGAGGGAGTAGTTGAAAAGGGCACATGGCATGCATATTCACGCCGTTATATCTGTCATTTAATTCACTTTTGTTCACATCTAATTGTAATTAACGATGTTTTTTTACGACAGTTGTAATTTACATGTGACTATGGCAAATTGTGTCTTTATCCTCCCTATATAAAGCTCTTAATTTTCTAAATACTTTATCCTCCCTATAATGCTCAATTTTCTAAATATTATTGCATCCCATTTTAATCCATATAATTATTTCAAAAAAAACTATATGTAGAAAGATTAAAGTTCTATGTCTAGCTATGTAATTGAAACACAACATCTAGCAAAAAAGAAACATATATAGTAAATTGTGAAATTCCTGATGATTGTTTTCAGCTTATTTACCTTTGTACTGCGTGTAAATGTAACTTGTCATGACGTTGATCCGTCGAGCTTGTACTACATGTGTTCCTTTCGTGCTTCCGATTACCTGGCATCATGTCATGAGTGGTCGAGCACTGGATGGTCCAACGTGTGTCCTTGTAAGTAGATGTGACATTCAGGGTCTGACATGCATCTCGAGCTTAGCCAATATGGATGTGTGTTTGCGTGCTTATCTTTGATTACAGTGCAGCCCTTAAATCAAGCTCCAGTTCTATATAGGAAAATGAATTGTAAAATAATCAATTCTACTTAAATTTGCAAGACATAGGTGAAAACAAAAGCAAATACATAAAGATAACCAAGTATAGATAAAGGGAAAAACGATCAAGAGTTTTACCTCACTGGTTGCTGCAACATAGGTGAAAACAAAAGCAAATAGATAAACCTCAACATTGATGTTGTATCTCACTGGTTGCTGCAACATGCAGATACTCCTAATTCAGAGGCCACCTTCTTGACCTCATGAATGCATATCTTTATTTTTCTCTGCAAACTATCAAGAATTTAGCCACCAGACCAGAATATAAATTGTACTTCCCTGGATAGAGGATACACATATCTACTGTATCATTGGGTGAGTGTAAATAGAAAGTACAGATCTCAGTAAACAAAACCATAGTATTGAGAAAGAGAGACGATCTTTGGCGGAAGTGAATCTACTGATTAAATCATCTAGTAGCTACGGATCTTCTCCCGGCGACCTTATCGTGCATGATGGAAATTTGCATGTAATTATAAATACCATTGTGCATGTCGAAATTGGCTGGCCTGGAAATAAAAGTGTACTTGGGCGGATGTCGCGGCGTGGCTTGCGCAAGTACACGTCCGGAAGACGTCGGTTCCTCCTATGGCATTGTCCTGCCCGCGTAAATGTCCACGTCTATGTCATGAAGATTGCATGTGGTTGCTTCCTGCCCACTCGCGGTGTCCAGCTTCCTCTGTTGTGTTTTGTCACTTCGACCTGGCGTACTCTACCCGCAGGCTCCACAGGGTGCGCCATCAGCGATTGGCATGGCACCATGACCTCCAGCTTCTACTCCAACGCGATGACATGCGGCTGCTCCGCTGTTGCACCATGTGCGTGAGGCTGCGTGCGAGGCCTACCCTGAACTTTGCCTGGTCACCGGCCGCCGGCATGTTGAGGTTGTGGATTGGTATTATTGAGCATTGACTATGCTTGGAGCCAGCTTTGATTTGATCCTTGAGGTAAAGGATCAAACAGATTGAATATCAATCGGTTTGTTGATAGAACAGATCAACTGAATTGTCGCACCGTCGATCAGCTGGCGACCTTCTTCTATCCGTCAGCTTTCGCATTATCAATCTGCATGTGTGCGGTTTCCCGGCCGTCGGCGGACTGCTCGTTCCCGGTGGGGATCGATACGTCTAGCTTGACAATACAGTATGTTGTGAGTTGTCTTTTACCCGTTAGCTCTCTGCACCTTCAATCTGCATGCATGTGAGCAATTCCCGGCCGGCCGACGGCGGACTTCTAGTTCTCGCGGGGAAGCGATCGCCACCTTTAATCAATTAGCTCTGGTCTGCATGGGTGCGACAACAGGCCGACAGGCGGCAGACTCCTGTTTCACGGCGGCCGGCGTGGATGCGTATAGCATAGCCTTCATTTTCTGTTAACTTTCGGACCCTCATCCTGTATTGTACCGTCGGCCATGGCCTTCAGCATCGGTAACCTTGCGAGGGACTGAAATCGCTATCGTGTTGATCCTAGCGAAGCAACACCAATCACGGCATATATGGACTGAAGACAACGTGTACTCTCGTATTTTAAGTACAGATAAGAGTCCATATCTCATACCAATTGAACAGAGTCCATGTCTCCTATGGTGTAGGGGCGTGCAGGCTAATCTTTTCCATCCGAAGTTGTTTAATCTCGTCCTTTCATAGGCTTTAACTTAAAACGGATTCATCTTGACCGTCGATTGTCTTGTGTTTTAATTATATAATAGATGAACGCAACACCTATACTTGTAAGAATAATATGAAAATATGCTGCATGTGGAAAATTTCTAAAAAAGGGTACTGTACTTTGTTTGCTGCATGTGGATTGCTACTTGGAATAGCACAAACTTGCGAGCACTTCGTGTAAGTACCACATATGCACGCCAAAAACAGAAAAATTACATGTAGGTGCAAGGAGTTCATGTTTGTTAGTATTAGATCACAATGAGGCATGATCCAAACCCTGATCAAAACCTCACCAAAACCTTCATTTTGGTGTGTCTAGGAATGATCTAGGCTTAGTTTTTCATTTTGGTGTTTAAAACTTGTTTAAATGTTGATTTGACCTTGAGTTTGACCGAATTTGAAATAATCATAAAATATTCAAAAAACATCAAAAAATGAAAATCCAGTGCACATGGTCTTATTTTGTCATGTTCTACCAGCTCCTACTGATAAACAAGGTCTAGATACATATTAAACAAGAAATGCTTCAATATGGTGTGAAATCTCACATCTCAAACTATGAACTCTCATGTGTGAAGAGAGGTGGTTTGTGATTTGCAACATGAAATTGTCCAAAACCTCACCAAAACCTTCATTTTGGTGTGTCTAGGAATGATCCAGGCTTAGTTTTTCATTTTGGTGTTTAAAACTTGTTTAAATGTTGATTTGACCTTGAGTTTGACCGAATTTGAAATAATCATAAAATATTCAAAAAACATCAAAAAATGAAAATCTAGTGGACATGGTCTTATTTTGTCATGTACGAACAGCTCCAACTGATAAACAAGGTCTAGATACATATTAAACAAGAAATGCTTCAATATGGTGTGAAATCTCACATCTCAAACTATGAACTCTCATGTGTGAAGAGAGGTGGTTTGTGATTTGCATCATGAAATTGTCCAAAACCTCACCAAACCTTCATTTTGGTGTGTCTAGGAATGATCCAGGCTTAGTTTTTCATTTTGGTGTTTCAAACTTGTTTAAATGTTGATTTGACCTTGAGTTTGACCGAATTTGAAATAATCATAAAATATTCAAAAAACATAAAAAAAATGAAAATCCAGTGCACATGGTCTTATTTTGTCATGTACTAACAGCTCCAACTGATAAACAAGGTCTAGATACATATTAAACAATAAATGCTTCAATATGGTGTGAAATCTCACATCTCAAACTATGAACTCTCATGTGTGAAGAGAGGTGGTTTGTGATTTGCAACAAGAAATTGTCCAAAACCTCACCAAACCTTCATTTTGGTGTGTCTACCTAGTTGACAATGTAACAGCTCGTTTTCAATCCGACGGCGTGCGAATGCCACAATCGGGTGTGTCCAGAGCGCGCCCCCAAAGGTGTTCGACATTATGAATGCCACAATCTGACGGCGTGCGAATGCCACAAGGAACACAAGAACAAGGAACACAATAATTTACATACTGTTTACAAGGTTTCACCTACCGGAACGTGCCACATCACGTCCAGAGCTCGTCCAGGGCACGTCCAGAGCACGCCCCCAAGGTGTTTGACATAGTGCTTACATGGCCATTTCACAAAAGAACTCCCACACACGCTCCCAGCACTGGGCAAACACTGCCTTAAAGAGTTTCAGGCACCTAACAAAATTCACCAGACTTGCTATCTACAGCAAGCAGCTCAATCTACCCTCCGAACGCCATGGCTCTGTAGCTGATTCTTCTAGCTCGATTTCATCTCGCAGAGAATTGCTGAGCACACCAATCTGTCCTCCGCCCGCCCGGCAACTAGACTGAAAGCCTCTAGGCTCAACGCTACTTCGAAGTCTAGGCTCGGGGTTGAGCGTGCTGAAATGCTGCTCGATGAGCTCCCGCACGAGCTGCTCTCGTCGCCCACAGCAATGTTGTAGCCGTGACGCTGCCACACTTGCTTCAATACCTGTTGGACTGAAATCCGATATGGCTTGCCGTGAAGCTAGATTGAATCCTTCGCCGCTGCACTAGTCACGAATCGGGCCGCCGGTCGCCTATTCGACTGTGAACCCGCACCACCCCATCCTCCATCCTCCCTCGACGCCCTTACCTACGATTACGTCTGCAAGCCTTGCGTCGCCGCCCGCATTCTCGACTTCGATTGCCGCCGCTGAACTCGTGCCGCCGCTCAAGTCTCCCGATCCATTGCCGCCGCCGCCGCTGATCGACCGTGTAGCCGCACCACCCCATCCTCCATCCTCCCTCGACGCGCCGCCGCTCGAGTCACCCGCTCCATTGCCGCCGGTCGACTCGCCGTCGCCAGGATGTTTTCCCCCAGCCCGGAGAAACCGACACGACAGGACATGAGTGAGGTGTGAGCTCCAAGCGACACCGACGCGTGGCAGAGATGGTTTCCCCATGAACAGACGCAGGTTTCCCCACGAACGAAAATTTAAACTTAAGCCTGGATCCTTCTTAGCCACTCCAAAACGAATATTTGGTGAGGTTTTTGAATTTAAAATCTTGCAAATCATAATATTTGTTGTTTTGATATTTTTGTTCGATTGTCAGACTCTGTTCTATGATATCACACTCTCGGATAATCTATCAAAGGTCACTGGTCTTGAGCTTGTTACTCGTCGTTATCACCTGCTACATTAATTATTCAGTCGTTCTAGAACTGCATCCATTACTACAATGCTACATTCAGTTCTAACACCTACTACACGGTGCTACATTCAGTTCTAATACTGCTACACTCAGTTCTAACACTGCATACAATGTTCACTTCTTCAGAAATAGAGTTACAAGCACAAGGCAACCAACTACAATCTTCAGAAGGAGATTTGCATGTTTCAACAGCAGCAAAACCTCTTTAAGCATGTTTATGACCAGCTGATCTTGTGCAGGAATGGTAGCTTGACATTCCGTCTCCGTTAGGAGCAGTTCTTCCCTCCTCTCCTCTGCCCATGCAGTAGCTTGAAGTGCATCATTTCCTGTCAGTTGGTTGTCCTGGATCAAGTAGAGCACATAGTCGAGCTCCAAGTGGAAGAAGTTGCACACAAGCTATGAATGGAACAAAAAATGTACAGTTAAACACTAACCAGCGGACAGTGATAGAGACAAAATTAAGAAGAGAAGACCAAGAAATCACACCAAAAGCTTCATGTTTGAACACCAACCGCCGGCGGTTTAAGCCCATGCCTCTCGCACTTGTAGAAGACCCAGCCCTTGTGCTGATTAGTGCCGGGGGTCTTGACAACGATGGTTTGACCACAATCGGGGCAGGCAATGCGTGGGATGAGGGGGCAGCGGCGGCGCAGAGCAGAGCGGGATGAGCTTGCGGTCAACATGGCGTGGCAGATCTACCGCGGGGCAGCTCTGGCTGGGGTTCGAAAGAAGGGAGGGGACGATGGCACAAACGGCTAGCTCAACGGATATGTCTGACGAGTTGTGCAGCGGGAGCGTTCGTGGCGGCCAGTCAGCGAAGGCCACGGCGAAGAACCTACAGTTAAAGTTACTTCTTCATAGGTATATGGTTGCAGGTCACGGGAGGCTCCCGTTCACCGTGGCTATACGCACACGGACGTGGATCCCATAACAAAGGCAAGGCTACCCCAAAGTCACTGACAGGGGGATCCCCGAAGATGTGGGACCTACATGTCATACAGTCTATGTTTATGTTTAGCAAGTCAAACATATCTAAGGAAGTTTATGTCTACATGTTTCGTAATTCTGCCGTGTTGATTCCTAATATGTAATGTGCTATATTTGCGTCATCCAAACGTTTTCTGCGCTACCACAAAGTTTATTTCAGAATTCGAGCACTCTATTTTTTCCGCGGCCGCACTTTTCGACGATTTGATTAATTTCTACCACAAAGGTACAAACAACCTAGTCAATCAGGACAGTAGTTTGTTCGAAATTTGATACATCACATATGAAATTCTAACTAGAACTTAATCTAAATGGCGGTAGGTGGCTGGACTTAACCTAAACTAAGCTAACTAGATGCCGCTATGGCCAGCCTGCTCTTCGTTGTTCCCCCTTGCTAAGCGTGAGAGCACGCGCCTCTGCCGACGACGCGCTCTGTGCTCTGACTCTGTAACATCCCAAAAATATTATCAATATTATTATTCCAAAAGTGAGAGCCAACAAAAACTTTTGTTGATCATTATGTGTTGTTTGTCAATTGTTGCTTGTGTTAAGTGCTTCTTGTTACTTGAGTTGTTGTTCTTGCTGTTTGTGTGAGTGTTTGCTCTAGTGAACACTAGTAAGAAAGAAAGAAAACAAAATACAAAATCAAAGCAAGAAAATAAAAGTGACAAGTTGTCACTTAAAAATCTCAAAGTGACAAACTCAATTGTTTTTCAAACCAAAGTCAGTGGAGATGTAAAGTAAACACTCCCCATTTGGTTCCTACCACTTTCCCCTCTCAAATATTATTTTTGAAATAGTTTTAAAATTCTAAAATAAAAACAAATTGAAATAAATTAAAATAACATAAACAAAGTACTATGAAAGAAATTGTTGCAAAACATTTTATTTTGCAAAGCCAATTTTTGTGGAGCTTCTACATGTTATGGGGAGGCCCCACAATTATTTGCAAATTTTTCTAAACAGTTAAAGTACCCCAATTAAATTCCAGAAATGCTGCTGGAATTGAAAAGAATAAAAAGAAACAGAAAAGGACCTGGTTGTGATAAAAGAAAAGAAGAAGCAGGGGGTTTTCTGCAAAACCGTCGTCGACTTCAACCCCGACGACCGTCGCCTGTCGCCGCGACCGTGCTCGCCGTTTTCCGCGCTCCCCAGGCCCCCTGGCCGCGCACCCCCTCGCTCCCGTGCCTCTGCAGCCGCGGCGCCGCAGAGGAGAGCAGTTACGCCGCCCCTCGCCTCGATTTCCCTCCAGCGTCGCCGTGGCGAGCTCGCCGTCGTCGACCAAATTGGCCCAGCTCGCTGCTCCCCGACACGCCGCGCTTGGCCGAGATCTTCTAGAACACGTCCGGACCCCGGTGAACGCCCTGTCTCCACGTCCCTCGCACCGCCGCGTCGGATTGGGGAGAAATATCTCCGCCGTGCGCCGTGGACGTCGCCGTGCACTCCGTCCACCGTACGCCGCATCCCGCGCTATAAAACCACCCCAAGCCTCTCTGTGAACACCACACCACCCCACTCCCTCACTGCCCCCTCTCAATTCGCCGTGCACCGCCAGGAGGGCGTGCTGTGCCGTAGCCACTGCCGCCGTCGAGGTCCGTCGTGGCCGCGACGCCACAGTGCCCCATTCTCTTCTCTCTGGCCTCTACACTCTTCCTTAGCATCACCGCACTCACCCCATCCCTTTTCCCCTTTGATCAGTGCTCAGACGTGGCCGTGGAACCTCGCCGGAGTGGCTGCCCGTGGCCGTGGAAGCGCGAGAGCGCGCCGCCGACGAACCAGCCCACCCCAGCAAGTGTAACTCGTCCAGAAGCTTCCACCTCACCACCGCCGTCGATCTGCATCATCTCCGCGACCTCCCGAGCCCCTAGGTGAGAGATCCTTCCACCTCGCCGTCGCCGGCGCGGCAGCGCCGCCGATTTTTGGTCGCCCCGATGCTGTGGATCGTGGACCGTTGGATCTCGATCCAACGGTAGCGTACCGCTTCGATTAGAAATAGAGAGAGAGACTGACGGGCGGGCCCCGCTCGTCAGGTTTTAATCATTTTTCCCGCGCGCGCTGTGTCGCTGACGTGTAGACCCCACCTGTCATAACTTTCAACATTATCCACAACAGTGGATTTTCCTAATTCAAATTCTCTGAAATTTTCAGTACTGATATCAACTTATAAATTCAATATCTCAGATTTAGGAATCCAAATAAATCAAACTCAACTGTTCTGAAAGCTTATGAAATTGTTTAACCAACCCAATTGGTCTCATGTCATTTAATTAAATAAATAAAAAGTATTATTAAAAATACTACAGAAGGTTTAAAACTAAACTTGTTTGTTTCTGATGCTCTGTTAGTCCAAATAATTCCAAACCAATTTTGCTAGCTTAGTACTGCCTTGTGTTAGCTCCCCTAATTTTGGTAGAATTAATTAAGCAGTATTAATTGTTGACTTTAAGATAAACCCTTCTGGACTAAACAAACAAATATATTTATTGGTTGACCCAAATGAGTTAGGACCAATTTTGTTAGCTCACATATAGCCATGTTTAGTTACCCCTAAAAGGGTTTAATTTTTGGAACAATAGAATTTAAATGGTAGCTAAAACTTGATTATTAAGCTACTGGATTCAATCCAATGTGTAGGGAGTTTGGTAACTCCAAATGATCCAATTCAAATTGGGTTGTCTTCTACACATCAGTAGCTTTCTATAGAATTTAGTTTGTATTTTTGTGACCAACAGAACTCAAGTTGTGGAATTAAACATGTTAACTAGTTTCTGCCATAATTTGGACTTAATTAAATAATGTTTAATTCAATTATTTGAAAACCAAATTGTGTGGTTTGATGTGTGCAGTAGCTAATTGTGATGTTGATGATGGTTATGTTGAGATGATTGCTTGTATAGCTTAGTGATTGTTTGCATTGTTTGTTTATTAATTAGACGAGAACGTTGTCGGATATATCGAGGAAGGAGAGTTTGCTGAATTTGAAGAACAAGAGCAAGATCACTTTGCCAAGCAAGGCAAGCTATTCTCTGAGCTTGCACTACAAACATATGCATCTACTTTCATAACATGTTTTACTCTCAAAGCAAGATTTATAAAACCCATTTCAAAAGTATATGGATATTATTTTGCCACCCTATGTAGTAGTTTATATAAAACTTTAGGATGGGAAACAATGTTGTTTATTCAAAACTCCTTTGAAATTTCTTGTGAAATACCGAGATGTCGGTGTTGGGAATGGAGAAAAAATGGTGATGTTTATGAAAAATGCACAGTGTCCTAGTACTATGGAAACCAATCCTACCCTGTGCGACCACATTTACCACATATGGGAAAAGGCGTAGTCATGTAGTTTGCTCTTATTAGTATGGGATACCTCATCGACGGAGATGACTCCGTTATGCATGAGGGGATGGTCCGAGGATCTACCCCCTGACCCGGGTCCTCACACAAGTTGGTGGGGAGGATAGAAGGTTCCACCATAAACCGCCGGACAAAACTATGAGTCCTCACACTTAGGGTTTCTGACGGGAAACTGGACTGGGTGTCGATGGAAAGTGTCATATGGGAAGGATCCTATACTAGCATGAGCAAATAAGAGGCTATGGCCGGCGGCTTACTTCGCATACACCTGGTATGGCGAGACGTGGCAGACACGATGAGTTGCCGGATGGATGTGGGTTAAAAGCGTGCTACCTCTGCAGAGTGTTAAAACTATTCGAATAGCCGAGTCCTCGGATATGGACAATTGGGAGACTGTCCTAAGACCTTGTGCAAGTTTTTAAAAGACTTTGAGTTTTAAAAGAAAAATGAAGTGGAGATGTTTCCTACACCTATACCAACGGATCGGTATGAGGTGGTTGGATGAAAGTGGACCATGACGGGCTATGGTCGGAAAAAGGGGAGTTTTGGAAAAACAGATGAAAATGGTGACTTCTTTAAAGATAGTTATAAAACTCTTCTTACCTTTTTCAATAAAGATATAGAGATGTTTTAAATAAATAAAAGTTGTCAACTAAAATAAAACTGGTGCATACTCATGTTGGGGTAGTTTGCGAGTACATTCAAATGTACTCATATTGGTTTCGTCCCTGGCTATTGTCCTAGCCAGACTACGAGGAGGAGCACTACGCCGAGCAGGAGTATGGCGACTTCTACGCCAACTAAGGATCTCCACAAGTCAGCTGCCTGTCGGGTTGTCATCGTTAGAATATGATGTCTACTACGCCGTAGCTTCCGCTGATATATTTGGTTTGGCCCATGAAGGCACCTATGTAAGAACTTGGTCTAAATGACCATTTATGTAAGACTTTTATTCGGTACTGTAATGGATGTAAACTTTGGTATCCAATTCGGATTATGTGCAACGACAGACTGATCACGGGATCGTTGTGTTAAGCATAATCGGGTATTTCGGACAGCTAGTCCGGGGTCCCCACAGACTTGGTATCAGAGCCATCCTGACTTTAGGAAACCTTAGTTAGCATGGTCGTTTGTCAAATGTTACAAAAGATGATTTCTAAAAAGAAAGGAATGAAGTATTTTGAAAACTGCTTATCTCCAATCCTCTTACTTATGCAAAATTTTACTCTCATTAAATATACATTTTCCTTTATCCTAAAATTTTGCACACCTCTCATTAAGCTTAAAATTTGACTCACTTGTTGCCCTACTATATTAAAATTTTGATACACTTGTCACCTAACTAACTTAAAATTTTGCTTAAAAACTGTAGATGGCACTCCATTGGACCGAGTTCGTTCAGCTGGAGAAGGACAGCAAGCTGACGTTTGAGAGGGACTTGTTCGAGTTGACCAAGCTGTTAGGTCGCCCCGCTCCAGAGTTTGAGGGAGCTCAGATTGATGTTCACGGTGTGGAAGGCTGAGCTGGCTCATCAGGTCGTCAGTTCGCAGGAACATCAAGTCTCCCAGTTCCAGGACGCTCATCTTCACCACCAAGGAGGCCACCTGGGTTGATGGTCTCTGTACTGCTACACAGAGGATGCTAGCCCGACTTTGTGAGGAGCACAAGGCGGAGTTAGTAGACTCCCGTTTCCGGTTCTACGGGAGGCGCAACTGCGATGGACACCCTACTCCTTCACCTTACCACCCGATGTTTGGGAGCTACATCATGGACATGGAGATCTTACTTCAGTGCACTCAGGATGATCTGTTGCGCACTAGGATTCAGCTCCACTTTGACCGCGAGTCGCTCGTTGAGCTTCGCGAGAACGAGATGAAGCTGATGGTGGAGAAGGTTGCTCTTCTCAGGAAGAGGGCCCAGCTGAGGAAGACTATCGTGAAGCTCCGCACGAAGGTGGCAGAGCAGGACGGGCTGATTGAGGATCTAGAGCACCATACTGACGAGATGGAGGAGGAGGGCGAGGATCTCCGCAAGGAGAACGACGCTTTCCTCAGTGACGATGATGACTTCGTGGAGGAGATGGACTGTGAGGAGGAGGATGATGAGGAGGAGTTAGTTGACGAGGAGGAGGAGCCACTCGAGCAGTTCTCGAGGACGAGGAGGAGGATCCCGAGGAGCCAGCCTACCAGTCAGATGCTGACGTGTTAGAGCTGGAGGTTCCACCTCAGTAGGCGAGTGACTTGATCACTACCGCAGGATTAGGTTGACCCCTATAGCTAGTCGAGTAGTAGTAGTGGTTCTTTTGGAAACCAGATGTTATGTATCTAGATGTAAGGTGATGTTGTAAGCTTGATGTTGTAAGCTTGATGTTGCTTGTTGTTGATGTGAACTCCTTGATGTGTTGTTTGTGAAATATAAGTATGTTTGTCTTGTTTAAATCTGTGTGAAATATTTTCATATAAATCTTAAATTAATCAACCACTTGAGAGATCGTCTTTTCCCTTAGTCGAACTTTTCTTGCCTTGCCTCTTATACCCGGTGTGCTTCAGGATGCCGCCCCGTCGCACAATGCGGAGGATCAGGATCAGCACCACCACCACCGGACCCAACCCCCACCCAACTTCTCGCACTTATCATGGAGGAGCGTGAAAATGCCCGGCAAGAGCGCCAAGCTCATCTCGCTGCCTACAACAACTCGCAGCCGCTATAACAACAACAACAATAACAACAACAACAACAATGGTGGCAATGGCAATGAGAACCAGCGATCCACCTTAGGCGATTTTCAGAAGACCAACCCACCCACCTACTCCAAGGGACTTCACCCACTAGAAGCCGATGATTGGCTTCGCACCATCGACAATAATCTGAAGTTGCTGCTGTGGGAGAAAATGAGAAAGTGTTGTATGCAACCCACTATCTCGCTGGACCTGCAAGAGCTTGGTGGGAAACTACCAAGACTCTCCAGCCAGCTGGTCATGTCATCAACTGGGCTGAGTTCCAGGAGAAGTTCCGCAAGAAGCATATTCCCAGGACTTATTGAGAGGAAGAAGGATGAGTTCCGCAAGCTGAGGCAGGGAAGTAGAGATGTGGTCGGTTATCTGAGGAGTTTACCGACTTATCTCGGTATGCTCCTGATGACACCGACAAGGAAGAGAAGAAGATGGAGCGTTTCATGAGTGGACTCATGATGAACTGCAGTGTGCTTGGTTATCCATGACTTCCGTGATCTGGAGTCACTTGTGGACAAAGCCATCCAGCTGGAGACCAAGCGCAAGTCTATGTATGAAGGTCGCAAGAGGAGGATGAATGCTCAGGAAGGTTCGAGCAGCCAGAAACCTCGTATCTTTCAGCAGAACACCAGGCCTGCCTATCGTCCACCCCAAGCTCCACGCCCCAATTACCCTAACCGCCCAAACAACTTCAACCGCCCCAATGACAATAACCGTCCCGGAGGAAACTTCAACAACTTCACCCGCAATCCCAATGTGATCTGCTTTGAATGCGGCAACAAGGGTCACTACTCCAAAGAATGTCCCAATCCCAAGAGGAATGTCCAGCGCCCCAATGCGCCGGCACAGAACAATGGTCAAGGCCGCAATGGAAATGGAAATGGCAAGAATGCCGCACCTCGCGGAAATGCTGCTGTTGCCAAGGGTCGTCTGCACCACATCAATGCTGAAGAAGCTCAGGATGCTCCGGATGTTGTGCTGGGTACGTTCCTTGTCAACTCAGTACCTGCAACTGTTCTGTTTGATTCTGGTGCTACCCATTCATTTGTTACCCAAGAATTTGTTGCTAAGGGAGGTTTAGTTAAGAGCCTCTTACCCAAACCCATGGTCATCCAAATCCCAGAATCCACCGTAGAGACCAAGATGTTTTGCTCCGATGTACCCCTTGAGATCAAAGGAGAAAAGTTTCCAGTTAACTTAATTGTTCTGGGAACCCAAGGCATCGATGTTATACTCGGTATGAATTGGTTAGCCAAGTACCATGGTCGAATTGACTGTGCCAGAAGAGCTGTATCCATCACCACCGACAAAGAAGTAGAAGTGGAGTATGTGTCTGAAACTAGTCAATCTCACCCAGGCTGCCATGAGAGCATAGCTCGACCTGCCCTAGATGAGATCCGTGTTGTTCACTGTTCAAGGATGTTTTCCCAGAAGAATTGCCTGGTATGCCGCCAGACCGGGAATTGAGTTCATAATTGAGCTTATCCCAGGAACCGCCCCTATATCCCAAAGACCTTATCGGATGAATCCGGAAGAACTGGTTGAGTTGAAGAAGCAATTGGCAGATATGCTCAGCAAAGGACTTGTTCGCCCAAGCGCTTCACCTTGGGGATCACCCATTATTTGTGGACAAGAGAGACGGTACCACACGCCTGTGTGTGGATTATCGCAAGCTGAATGACGTGACCATTAAAAATAAGTACCCTCTTCCCAAGATCGAGGATCTGTTCGATCAAATGAACGGAGCCCGAGTCTTTTCCAAGATCGATCTTCGGACAGGATACCATCAGT
Organism: Poa pratensis; assembly: GCA_947311845.1. Lineage (NCBI taxonomy): Eukaryota > Viridiplantae > Streptophyta > Magnoliopsida > Poales > Poaceae > Poa > Poa pratensis. The sequence goes on along the minus strand of CAMZMU010000052.1, from coordinate 84,873,014 downwards.
TGAAGATCCGAGAGACAGATTCCCAAGACCGCCTTCACCACTCGTTACGGTTTGTTTGAATACACCGTGATGTCTTTTGGTCTGACCAATGCCCCAGCCTATTTCATGAATCTCATGAACAAGATTTTCATGGAGTACCTCGACAAGTTCGTGGTAGTTTTCCTTGATGACATCCTTATTTATTCCAAGACCGAAGAAGAGCATGCTGAACACCTGCGTCTAGTTTTGGAGACCCTCCGAGAGCACCAGCTGTATGCCAAGCTTAGCAAGTGTGAGTTTTGGCTCAGTGAAGTGGCATTTCTCGGACATGTTGTGTCTGCCGGAGGAATTTCTGTTGACCCTGAGAAGATCAAGCCATTTTGACTGGTTATCCCCAACCAATGTTTTGAAATCCGAAGCTTTCTCGGACTTGCCGGTTATTACCGCAAGTTCGTTGAAGGATTTTCCAGTATAGCCAAACCTCTGACCCAACTGTTGAAGAAGGACAAGAAATTTGAATGGACTCAGAAGTGTGAGGATAGTTTCCAAGAACTGAAGAAGAGACTAACCTCAGCCCCAATCCTGATCATGCCAGACGTCACCCAGAGTTTCGACGTGTATTGCGATGCATCACGCCTCGGACTTGGTTGCGTTCTGATGCAAGAAGGCAAAGTTGTGTCGTATCTGTCCCGGCAGTTGCGACCGCATGAAGAGAATTACCCAACCCATGACTTGGAGTTAGCTGCTGTTGTTCTTGCTCAAAAGTGGCGTCCCTATCTTGCGGGACATCGCTGCGAGGTCTATACAGATCACAAAAGCTTGAAGTATATTTTCACCCAGAAAGATCTGAACCTGCGACAGAGGAGATGGATGGAATTAATCAAGGATTATGATATTGGAATCCATTATCACCCGGAAAGGCTAATGTAGTTGCCGATGCCCTTAGTCGCAAACCTTGCACCCTGAATGCCCTGATCCAAGCCGAACAGCCAGCCTTGTTCAAAGAGTTCCAAGATTTTGGACTAGAGCTTGTTAGCCATGGTTATCTCGCCAATTAGAGTTAACCCCAACCCTGATGGATCAAATCAAAGAAGCCCAAAAGGTCATGAAAGCATAGAGGGAATTAGGAAGAAATTTCCCTCGGCAAAGCACCCGGTTTTACCGAAGATGCTGAAGGAGTGCTGAAATTCAATGACCGTATCTGTGTGCCCAATGTCACGGAACTTAAGGAGTTAATCCTGAAGGAGGCCCATGAGACCCCTTATTCAATCCACCCCGGCGGAACCAAAATGTACCAAGACCTTCGAGAAAGATTTTGGTGGCATGGAATGAAGCGAGAGATTGGTTCATTCGTAGCCAAGTGTGACATCTGTCAGCGAGTTAAGGCTGAACATCAGCGACCCGCTGGATTGCTTCAACCTTTGAAAATTCCCGAGTGGAAGTGGGATGAGATTGGAATGGATTTTATTACCGGACTTCCAAGATCCAACCGAGGCCATGATTCAATCTGGGTCATCGTTGATCGACTGACCAAGGTTGCCCACTTTGTTCCTGTCAAGACCACTCATACCGGAGCTCAGTTAGCAGACCTGTATATTTCCAGAATAGTGAGCCTGCATGGTGTGCCTAAGAAGATTGTATCTGATAGAGGCACGCAATTCACCTCAAGATTCTGGAAATCCCTTCATGAAGCCCTCGGAACCAAGTTAGCCTTTAGCACAGCTTATCATCCCCAGACCGATGGCCAAACTGAGCGAGTGAACCAGATATTGGAGGACATGCTTCGCGCATGTGTTCTATCCTATGGTTCCAAGTGGGAAGATTGTCTTCCGTTTGCAGAGTTCTCGTACAACAACAGTTATCAGTCTAGTCTGCAAATGGCCCCTTTTGAAGCCCTTTACGGCAAGAAGTGTCGTACACCCCTGAATTGGTCCGATACCGGAGAAGCAAATTGTTCGGACCAGATACCCTCCGTGAAGCTGAAGAGCAAGTTCAGCTTATTCGTGAACGCCTCAAAACTGCCCAATCCCGTCAGAAGAGTTACGCTGACACCAAGCGCCGTGATCTCACTTCAGTGTCGGAGATTATGTTATCTCCGAGTGACACCCCTCAAGGGAATGCAGCGTTTCCATGTCAAAGGAAAATTAGCGCCAAGGTATATTGGACCCTTCAAGGTCATTGCTCGTCGAGGAGAAGTATCCTATCAGCTGGAGTTACCCCAGGAGTTAGGAGATTATCATGATGTCTTCCACATTTCCTTGCTCCGGAAGTGTCTTGAAGTTCCTGACCAGCCTGATGTTTTCAAAAACATCGACCACCTCTCCATCGACCTGAACCAAGACCTGACTTATCGTGAGAGACCCCTCAAAATTCTCGAAGAAGATGTTCGTGTTACCCGAAGACGTGCGATCAAGTTTTACAAAGTCCAGTGGACTAACCACTCTGAAGAAGAAGCAACTTGGGAACGCGAAGATTATCTTCGAAGCGAATTCCCAGACCTCCTTAAAACCAAGCCTAGCAAATCTCGGGACGAGATTTATTTTAAGGGGGGAAGGATTGTAACATCCCAAAATTATTATCAATATTATATTCCAAAAATGAGAGCCAACAAAAACTTTTGTTGTTTATGTTGTTTAATTGTTGTTAATTGCTTCTTGTTACTTGAGTTGTTGTTCTTGCTGTTTGTGTGAGTGTTTGCTCTAGTGAACACTAGTAAGAAAGAAAGAAAACAAAATAAAAATCAAAGCAAGAAAATAAAAGTGACAAGTTGTCACTTAAAAATCTCAAGTGACAAACTCAATTTTTTTCAAACCAAAGTCAGTGGAGATGTAATGTAAACACTCCCCATTTTGTTCCTACCACTTTCCCCTCTCAAATATTATTTTTGAACTAGTTTTAAAATTCTAAAATAAAAACAAATTGAAATAAATTAAAATAACATAAACAAAGTACTATGAAAGAAAATGTTGCAAAACATTTTATTTTGCAAAGCCAATTTTTGTGGAGCTTCTACATGTTATGGGGAGGCCCCACAATTATTTGCAAATTTTTCTAAAAGTTAAGTACCCAATTAAATTCCAGAAATGCTGCTGGAATTGAAAAGAATAAAAAGAAACAGAAAGGACCTGTTGTGATAAAAGAAAAGAAGAAGCAGGGGGTTTTCTGCAAAACCGTCGTCGACTTCAACCCCGACGACCGTCGCCGTGTCGCCGCGACCGTGCTCGCCGTTTCCGCGCTCCCCAGGCCCCCCTGGCCGCGCACCCCTCGCTCCCGTGCCTCTGCAGCCGCGGCGCCGCAGAGGAGAGCAGTTACGCCGCCCCTCGCCTCGATTTCCCTCCAGCGTCGCCGTGGCGAGCTCGCCGTCGTCGACCAAATTGGCCCAGCTCGCTGCTCCCCGACACGCCGCGCTTGGCCGAGATCTTCTAGAACACGTCCGGACCCCGGTGAACGCCTGTCTCCACGTCCCTCGCACCGCCGCGTCGGATTGGGGAGAAATATCTCCGCCGTGCGCCGTGGACGTCGCCGTGCACTCCGTCCACCGTACGCCGCATCCCGCGCTATAAAACCACCCCAAGCCTCTCTGTGAACACCACACCACCCCACTCCCTCACTGCCCCCTCTCAATTCGCCGTGCACCGCCAGGAGGGCGTGCTGTGCCGTAGCCACTGCCGCCGTCGAGGTCCGTCGTGGCCGCGACGCCACAGTGCCCCATTCTCTTCTCTCTGGCCTCTACGCTCTTCCTTAGCATCACCGCACTCACCCCATCCCTTTTCCCCTTTGATCAGTGCTCAGACGTGGCCGTGGAACCTCGCCGGAGTGGCTGCCCGTGGCCGTGGAAGCGCGAGAGCGCGCCGCCGACGAACCAGCCCACCCCAGCAAGTGTAACTCGTCCAGAAGCTTCCACCTCACCACCGCCGTCGATCTGCATCATCTCCGCGACCTCCCGAGCCCCTAGGTGAGAGATCCTTCCACCTCGCCGTCGCCGGCGCGGCAGCGCCGCCGATTTTTGGTCGCCGCCGATGCTGTGGATCGTGGACCGTTGGATCTCGATCCAACGGTAGCGTACCGCTTCGATTAGAACAGAGAGAGAGAGAGAGACTGACGGGCGGGCCCCGCTCGTCAGGGTTTTAATCATTTTTCCCGCGCGCGCTGTGTCGCTGACGTGTAGACCCCACCTGTCATAACTTTCAACATTATCCACAACAGTGGATTTTCCTAATTCAAATTCTCTGAAATTTTCAGTACTGATATCAACTTATAAATTCAATATCTCAGGATTTAGGAATCCAAATAAATCAAACTCAACTGTTCTGAAAAGCTTAAGAAATTGTTTAACCAACCCAATTGGTCTCATGTCATTTAATTAAATAAATAAAAAGTATTATTAAAAATACTACAGAAGGTTTAAATTCTAAACTTGTTTGTTTCTGATGCTCTGTTAGTCCAAATAATTCCAAACCAGTTTTGCTAGCTTAGTACTGCCTTGTGTTAGCTCCCCTAATTTTGGTAGAATTAATTAAGCAGTATTAATTGTTGACTTCAAGATAAACCCTTCTGGACTAAAGCAAACAAATATATTTATTGTTGCCCAAATGAGTTAGGACCAATTTTGTTAGCTCACATATAGCCATGTTTAGTTACCCCTAAAAGGGTTTAATTTTTGGAACAATAGAATTTAAATGGTAGTAAAACTTGATTATTAAGCTACTGGGTTCAAACCAATGTGTAGGGAGTTTGGTAACTCCAAATGATCCAATTCAAATTGGGTTGTCTTCTACACATCAGTAGCTTTCTATAGAAATTTAGTTTGTATTTTTGTGACCAACAGAACTCAAGTTGTGGAATTAATCATGTTTAACTAGTTTCTGCCATAATTTGGACTCTATCAAATAATGTTTAATTCAACTTATTTGAAAACCAAATTGTGTGGTTTGATGTGTGCAGTAGCTAATGGTGATGTTGATGATGGTTATGTTGAGATGATTGCTTGTATAGCTTAGTGATTGTTTGCATTGTTTGTTTATTAATTAGACGAGAACGTTGTCGGATATATCGAGGAAGGAGAGTTTGCTGAATTTGAAGAACAAGAGCAAGATCACTTTGCCAAGCAAGGCAAGCTATTCTCTGAGCTTGCACTACAAACATATGCATCTGCTTTCATAACATGTTTTACTCTCAAAGCAAGATTTATAAAACCCATTTCAAAAGTATATGGATATTATTTTGCCACCCTATGTAGCAGTTTATGCAAAACTTTAGGATGGGAAACAATGTTGTTTATACAAAACTCCTTTGAAATTACTTGTGAAATACCGAGATGTCGGTGTTGGAAATGGAGAAGAGAAAATGGTGATGTTTATGAAAAATGCACAGTGTCCTAGTACTATGGAAACCAATCCTACCCTGTGCGACCACATTTACCACATATGGGAAAAGGCGTAGTCATGTAGTTTGCTCTTATTAGTATGGGATACCTCATCGACGGAGATGACTCCGTTATGCATGAGGGAATGGTCCGAGGATCTACCCCCTGACCCGGGTCCTCACACAAGATGGTGGGGAGGATAGAAGGTTCCACCATAAACCGCCGGACAAAACTATGAGTCCTCACACTTAGGGTTTCTGACGGGAAACTGGACTGGGTGTCGATGGAAAGTGTCATATGGGAAGGATCCTATACTAGCATGAGCAAATAAGAGGCTATGGCCGGCGGCTTACTTCGCATACCCTGGTATGGCGAGACGTGGCAGACACGATGAGTTGCCGGATGGATGTGGGTTAAAAGCGTGCTACCTCTGCAGAGTGTTAAAAACTATTCGAATAGCCGAGTCCTCGGATATGGACAATTGGGAGACTGTCCTAAGACCATGTGCAAGTTTTTAAAAGACTTTGAGTTTTAAAAGAAAAATGAAGTGGAGATTGTCCTTACACCTATACCAACGGATCGGTATAAGGTGATTGGATGAAAGTGGACCATGACGGGCTATGGTCGGAAAAAGGGGGAGTTTTGGAAAAACAGATGAAAATGGTGATTCTTTAAAGATAGTTATAAAACTCTTCTTACCTTTTTCAATAAAGATATAGAGATGTTTTTAATAAATAAAAGTTGTCAAATAAAATAAAACTAGTGCCTACTCATGTTGGGGTAGTTTGCGAGTACATTCAAATGTACTCATATTGGTTCCGTCCCTGGCTATTGTCCTAGCCAGACTACGAGGAGGAGCACTACGCCGAGCAGGAGTATGGCGACTTCTACGCCAACTAAGGATCTCCACAAGTCAGCTGCCTGTCGGGTTGTCATCGTTAGAATATGATGTCTACTACGCCGTAGCTTCCGCTGATATATTTGGTTTGGCCCTTGAAGGCACCTATGTAAGAACTTGGTCTAAATGACCATTTATGTAAGACTTTTATTCGGTATTGTAATGGATGTAAACTTTGGTATCCAATTCGGATTATGTGCAACGACAGACTGATCACGGGATCGTTGTGTTAAGCATAATCGGGTATTTCGGACAGCTAGTCCGGGGTCCCCACAGACTCCCTGGACGCCTGCTGCTCGGCTTGCTGTCTCGTCTTGTTCAGCTCCTCGCGGGTCTCGCGGTGGATGTCTTGTAAGGAGGCTACCACGTTCGCCACCTGGGCGACCAGCAGCTGCTGCACGGCCGACGCCGCCTGTGCGTTCAGCTGCTGTTGCTGCTCGGCCGACGCTGCCTGTGCGTTCAGCTGCTGCTGCTTGGCCCTCTGCTCGCAGCGTTCAGCTCCTCGCGGATCTCAGGGTGGACGGCTTTTAAGGAGGCTACGGCATTCTCCACCTTGGCGAACAGGTGCTGCTGCTCGGCGGCCATGATGGAGCGGGCACGCTCCTCCTCCGTCTCCACCACCTCCCGTCGTCAACAACACCGCGCCGGGGATCCCATCTCTGTAGACGTGTTTTCCCGGTGGCATAGCGACAATGTGGGTGGTGTGGGCGACGGCGAGCAGGAGTTGATCAGTGGTGGCAACGGAGGGTCTGCTTTTCATAGCGGACCGGTTGCGCGGGAAACAGAGGCGGGAAGCGGTGGCGCTATAGGCGGGAAACCGACGGGAGTTTGGCCATAAAGTCTATGTTCATGTTTAGCAAGTCGAAAATATCTAAGGGGGAGTATATGTCTCTGTGTTCCGTAATTCTGCTGTGTTGTTCCCTAATTTCTACCACAAAGGGGAACACAAACTAGTCAATCAGATCGCGTGGAAAATGTGATAAGCTACCCAAACCAACACAAAAAAGTCAATCAGGACAGTATGTGGCGTGTGACGAAAAGCCGGGACGTTTCGTCGAACGAAACTGGCCTCCAACTGGGCCAGTGGGCCGGGGACGAATATCCACGATGTAAAATGCACGAAACATCGCAGTTGTCGGTTGCTTCCGGCTTAAAGTTTGACGACGCGAGGACATGGCTGGTGGTATGTAGAAATGGGTTGTTCTCCGCTGAGTGGTGGCGAGTGGGGAAGATGGTGATTAGTGGAAAGACGTAGACGTGCTCTGGCAGTGCTAGTTTAATACGTGTCAACCGTCTCCTGCCATTCACCGCGCAATCTGGTTCGTCCATTTAGAATCAACGGGCTAAGGCAGGTGTCTTGCCATCGAAGGGACTTGCACGGAAGCCGATTGATAAAGTTATTTACTGCGAGCTGTTGATTGCACGGAACCAATTGAACCGCTGTGATTCAGACGCCACGCCCCCTCGTTGCAATGTGAAATGGCAAACGGATACACACGCACATACAAGTTGCTGATACATGATTGTTGAAACAAATAAATAGAAAAGGCAGATCACTTGTGCATACAAAATCTGTGCACCCAATTTTCAAGCAAGAACACCCTACTAGCCTCGCTTGGCCATCTCTGCCTCCAGGCACTCCCTCTAGGAGTTGGGCTTTGTTGGCCTTCTCGACCTTCTTGTCGAGGCGCTTCTTCTGCAGCACCATAGCTTCGTTGCAGAGGAGATAAGCTTCCGATGAAGGTCGAGGTTGTTGTTCACCTGCTCCTTCAGATGGTTAGACATCTTCATCACGATGTCCGTGGCCTTCTCGACCTACGCTGCAGCTTCCATCGCCTTGTCCATGTACTCACAAGCTTTCTTCAAGGCAGCAACTAACTACTCACGTAGTTCATCAACAATAGTCGTCAGGTCGGCGATCACCGACCGCTCCGCCGGCGTCAGCTCCTCAGAGGCAGAACTGTCCCTGCACATAGATGCAGTCAATATCCGGAAGGTGATGTCAGCGTACCACTTTGAACAGATCTAAATAAATATGCAACACGGAGGTAAACAACCGGATCAATACAAAACTTAACCCACATCTACCTCATGGAAGCAGACAGCTTGCGCGGTGAAGCCATGAATGGAGTAAACGCGACGAGCAGATGTTTTTCCAAGAGTGTGGGCACTGTGATGTATCGACGATGAAGTACGAAGGGGAGGCGGTCAGCACCTCTATTTATGGAGCCCGGGGATCTGAGGAGGCGGGTGCGGAAGTCATGGCGACGCCACGTTCCCACGTATTCGTTTCCCCACTACAAGGTCGTAAATTACAACAGTGTATGACAGGTAGGGTCCAGGATCTAACCGTCGTGCTCGTGCCAGTCAACGAGTCATACAAGGTCACCACCTGGCGAGCGACGAAAAATTCGTGACGTTCTACGTGACTAAGACCTGTTTCATCGTAGGAAACTGGGCTCAAGTTTGCATAATGGGCCGGGGACGAAAATCCACGACGTAAAGTACGTGGAACGTCATGAACCAAAGGCCCATGAATGGAAGAACCAAAACATCGCAAGCAAAATCAGCTTTTTGACCAACCATGACGGAAACACGCGACGTTATTGTCACATCCCAAATTTGTAAACTAAGAAGAACTTAGTTTTACCAGACCCAAAATTCAGAACCAACAAAAACTTTTTGAACTATTTTACTGATGATTGTGTTTTCCATCCCATTGCTATGTGTGACCTTGTGTGACTTGTTGTTTAAGTTGTTTGACTAGTAAATATTAACCAGAAACTCAACCAAGATGAAAATATTATTAACTTGGTGATCATGTCATGACAAGAAAAATATTCTATATATCTTTTTCCATTCTTATTTTGGCCAACTCCATTTTAATGATACTTGGTTTAGCAATAACCAAAACTAATACCCATTATTTGAGAAAGTGAAAGTATTTCCAAAACCATGTGTTCCCAAAAATATGGAGATCTATATGCTATCTCCTACCTATTTCTCAACCCTGATATTTTGCAGGTGTATACAACTCCCATTTTATAAACTCCTAATTTCATTCCATTTGAAAATAATACTAGGGGGGAATATATTACCCCACATATGTTGTCTTGCTCAAAACCCATTTCAAAAATACAAAGGTGAAGTTGAGATAGTTTTGAACATCATCTTGTCATAATTAAGTGTGATCATTTCTATAAGATAGTATTGTTGACTATGGAAATGGTGGTGTGATTTATTCTTGTGGTTTGAATTGTGTGGTTTTGATTGTGTTGTTGATCTTATTGTGTTGTTGATCTTTTGTGTATGTCACTATTGATCTTGTTGTGTTTGTTGCTTGTGAGGGTAATTCCTCAGTCGTGCTTAATACTAGAATAAGGCACACTTGACAACAAATTTGGTATGTGACTTGAATAAAAACAAACCCTCTAGAAGTATTCACCCTAATTGGAAATCCTAAATTTAGGGAAATGATCTTATTTAATTTCCCTCTATCTCTATTCCTCTATTTTATGAAAACAATTATACTTCCTTATTCTAGGAATGAGATAAAATAATAATCATTTCAACCCCATCTCACTCCCTCCTCAAGTAAACATACTTTTCCATTTTAAACAAAACTCTCAAAGTATTTAACAAAAGGAAATTAAGATCACGATAAATAAATGATCTTAATAAATTATTTTTCCCTACTTAACTCTCTATTTTCTTCAAAACAAATATTTTCTCTATGGAAATATAAAGTATTTGAAGTTCCCAAGATTGTCAAGAAAATTCCAAGAGTTCAAAACAATATTTTATCACTTGCTTGAAAATATTAAAAGAGTATCAAATATTATTTACCAAAAACAACCTATTTAAACTCTATGAACAAATTATGTTCAAAACATTTTATTTTCAAAAGCCAAATTTTGTGGAGCTTCTACATGTATATGGGAGGCTACATAAATTTTCTCATATTTTTAGAAAATGGTTTAGTGCCTCAATTAAATCACTGAACAGCTTCTGGTTTTAAAATAAAACAGAAAAGGACTTGAATGTAAATAGAAAATGAAGTCCAGGGGGCGTTGTGTAAAATGGTCGTCGTCCTCCTGTAGCAGCAGTGCGCACGACGCCGTTGTCGTCCTCCCGTGCGTCGCCGCCCGGACCCCCCCCCCCTTGCTGCGGCGCTCCTCGCCGGACCCCCCTCCTCTCCTGTCCCCTGCGAGGAGGATAAGAAGACCTCCCCGTGCTCCTCTGCTCCCTCGCTGCTCCCTCTCCTCTCTTTTCTCCGCACGAGCCCGAACCCTAGCTCGCCGTCGACCACTGTTTCCCGCCGTTGTAGCCACCGTCGCTCGGAGCTGGGTGGGGCAGAATGACCGCCGTGTCCTCTGCTTCCTCTGAGTGCAAGGAATCGGACAGGGGAGCCCGGAATCGAGCTCGCCGTCCTCTTCTTCCTCAACTCCGGCCGCGGCGCTCCGAGCAAGCTCACCATCGTTCTAGACCTCCTCCATCCTCGTCAAGCTCGTGCACGCGTCGAGGGTAAGCTGGCAACCCTCCCCGTGCTCTCCGATTCATAAATGCACGTCAGTAGCTCTAGTTCGCCGTAGCTCGCCGGAGTTCGCCGCGGGTCGTCGTCAAACTCATCGCTCCGGCGACCAATAGGTAGCGGCGCCACCCCGTTCGTGTTCCCCGTGCCCGTGCGAGTCCGTAGCGCCCAGTAGAGCGTCCCCTAGCGCAGTAGAACGCCGGGGCCGTGCAATCGCCGCCGGCGACCACCGCCGCGCGTCCACGCCGTCATGCTCTGGAAGAACGTGGTCGTGGGCCCCGCGCGCGTGCGTGGCTGCCACCGTGGCAGCTGGGCCCCACTGGTCAGTGACCGTGGCGGCCAGCGCAGCCACACCCGCGCCCAGTCAGCGCCAGCGTGGCCTCTGGCCCACTGGTCAGTGGTTGCGGCTAGCCCAGCCCTGAGTGAGAAAGTTTCGGACGTGTTTTCTGAAAATAAATAAAAAGACAGATTCAAATTTAAACTTATAAAATGCATATCTTTTTGAATATTGATCCAAAAATTACAAATAATATACCAAATTGTTCAGAAAAATAAGGCCAGTCTTTTGGTGTAATTCACCTATCCAAATAAATTAGTTTATTTAATATTTTATTAAAATAAAGAAAATGGCAGAATATAAAACAAATTGGGAAAATTCATATCTTTAAAACTAATGATCCAAAAATTAAGTTTGATCTATTAAAATGGTTAGCAAGTGATAACCTTCATATTCCAGCTTGTCTCCAAACATGGATAATTATTTTGTAATGTTGTTTAAAATAAACTAACAAAGGGGCATATTTAAAAAAGGATTTTATAAATTAATCAGTAATAATTTTTGGAGCAAACCCAATTTTCCTAGGTTCCTAGTGTTTCACTTTGTCATATCCTAACTTGGTATAATATTTTGACTCACAGAAAATATATAGTGACCTAACTTTTATCTGAAGTATTTCCTGTTCAACAGGAGGTGCTTGTTGTTAACCTTCGCCTCAGATAGTTTTGTGATCGATGTACCTAGCTTGCGTATAGGTGATGAACTACTGACTAGTATAAAACCCTCGTAAGTGTAGATCCTAGCTGTTGCCCGAACGATTAGCTCGAAGCTTACGGGTTGTTACTTGTCTGTCTACCACTTGTGGTTTGGTTTCCTTGTTGATTGTTGTGTTATTCTCATGTTTGCGACGCTAGATATAAACACTACCGGAGTGGTCTTTGGAATGGAGTTATTATGGAAGGGAAATTTGTTGAACTTGAAGATCAAGACCGAGATCACTTTGCCGAGCAAGACAAGCTATCCTCTGAGCTTGCATCTATATACATCTATTTTGGTTTACATGTTTTACTTATAAAGAGCATATGTTATTTATGTGGTAGTTGCCACTAAAGCTATGAGTTTGAAAACCTCTTTTGTTTTCAAAATACAAGTATATTATGTTGACACCCTATATGGAGATATTAGCTGGAATTTCTTTTTCAAACTATAGGATGGGAAAAATATTGTTTACTCAAAACTCCTTTGAAAATACTTGTGTGGATATGGAATACCGAGATGTCGGTGTGGAAATGGAGAAGTGGTGAATGGTGATGTTTATGAAAATGCACATTGTGTCTTTGTACTATGACGACCAATCTTACCCTGTGCGACCACATTTACCACATATGGGAAAAGGCGTAGTCATGTAGTTTGCTCTTATTAGTATGGGATACCTCATCGACGGAGATGACTCCGTTATGCATGAGGGGATGGTCCGAGGACCTACCCCCTGACCCGGGTCCTCACACAAGTTGGTGGGGAGGATAGAAGGTTCCACCATAAACCGCCGGACAAAACTATGAGTCCTCACACTTAGGGTTTCTGACGGGAAACTGGACTGGGTGTCGATGGAAAGTGTCATATGGGAAGGATCCTGTACTAGCATGAGCAAATGAGAGGCTATGGTCGGTGACTCAACTTCGCATACACCTGGTATGGCGGGACGTGGCTGACACGATGAGTTACCGGATGGGTGTGGGAAAAGCGTGCTACCTCTGCAGAGGGTTAAAACTATTCGAATAGCCGAGTCCTCGGATATGGACAGTTGGGAGGCTGTCCTCTGACCATGTGCAAGTTTTGCAAAGTTTTGATATTTGAAAATAAAATGGAGATGTGTTGTATCTGCAACTCTACCGACGGGCTGGTATGAGGTTGCTGGAGAATGATTTGACCATGACGGGCTATGGTCGAGAAATGCAGAGTTTTGTGATTTAAAAGTGGAAAATGTTTTATGCAACTATACCAAAGGGGCGGTATGAGGTTGTTGGGATTGAATGACCATGAAGGGTTATGGTCGAAAAAGGAGGAGTTTGGGGAAATAAACAAAATGGTGATTTTCCGGGAAAGTGTTTTAAAAGAGATTTATTACAAAGACCGGTTCATGGGGAAAAGTTCTAAAAAGCCTTCTTTTCTTTTTCAAGAAAGATATAGAGATTTCAAAACAAAGTTCTAATAAACAAAAGTATATCCTTCTCTTTTCAACAAGGATATAGAGTTTTCAAAGCAAGCGAAGTTTTATTTAAACAATAAAAGAGTAGTGCATGCTCATTCCGGTGGTAGTTTGCGAGTACTTAAATGTACTCATGGCTGTGTCCCTGGATATTCCCATGTCCAGAGTTCAAGAAGAAGTAGGCTGAAGACCGAGGGATCGATGACGTCAATGCAAACTAGGGCGCTTCCCAGTCAGCTGCCTGTAGGGTTGGCAAGTGACTTGGGCTCCACGTTGTTTGGTGATTTCCGCTGCAAGTACCTTCGAAGTTATGGCTTCAATCAAGTAAGTAATTTTATTCGGTATTTATGGGTGTTCTGTGATACCAATTCGAGTTATGTGCAACAACAGACTGATCATGGGATTGTTGCAGGAAACATAACGGGTATCTCGGATACCTAATCCGGGTCCCCACAGTTATCGGAACGTCGCCGAAAAAACATCGAGGATGGACGAATTTTGGTAGTGCTCTCTTCCCCTTCAACACGCCACTTTTTCTAGTGCCGTTGCTGGGGAGAGGAAGTCTTCTGCAAGGGGAGTCTCTCACTTTCAATCTCTTTACTTTGTTATTGTCTTGCTTAGTTTATTTTTTACTTTGTCTTGTTTGCTTCTTTTTATCAAAAACACAAAAAAAATTAGTTCCTATTTTGAGTTGTTATTTTTGTTGTCCTGCTTTAGTTTTGCTAAAATGAGTACTCCTGAGAACACCAAGTTGTGTGATTTCACTAGCACCAATAATAATGATTTCATATGCACCCCTATTGCTCCACCTTCTTCTAAAGCAGACTTTTATGAAATTAAGCCTGCTCTGTTAAATCTTGTTATGAAAGAGCAATTTTCTGGTGTTAGTACTGATGATGCTGCTGCTCACCTTAATAATTTTGTTGAACTTTGTGATATGCAAAAGTATAAGGATATAGATGGAGATATTATTAAACTGCAATTATTTCCTTTCTTTTTGTGAGGAAGAGCTAAAGAATGGTTGCTATCTTTGCCTAGAAATAGTATTGATTCATGGACTAAATGCAAAGATGCTTTGTTTGGAAAATATTATCCTCCTACTAAGATTATATCCTTGAGAAGTAGCATTATGAATTTCAAACAATTTGATAATGAGCATGTTGCCCAAGCACGGGAGAGACTAAAATCATTGGTAAAAAAATTGTCCCACCCATGGACTGGCAGCTTGGATGATTATCCAAACCTTTTATGCTGGACTGAGTTTTTCTTCAAGAAACCTTCTGGATTCGGCTGCCGGAGGTACCTTCATGTCCATCACTTTGGGTGCTGCAACAAAGCTTTTTGATGATATGATGATAAATTATTCCGAGTGGCACACCGAGAGGACTCCACAAGGTAAGAAGGTAAATTCTGTTGAAGAAACCTCTTTCTTGAGTGATAAGATTGATACTATTATGTCTATGCTTGTGAATGGTAAGTCTCATGTTGATCCAAATAATGTTCCTTTAGCTTCTTTGGTTTCCCAAGAAGAGCATGTTGATGTGAACATCATTAAAAACAATAATTTCAACAACAATGCTTACAGGAATAATTTTGGTAATAACAATTATAAGCCTTATCCTTCTAATAGTGGTAATGGTTATGTCAATTCCTATGGTAATTCCTACAACAATAATAGAAGTGTACCCTCTGATCTTGAAGTCATGCTTAAGGATTTTATTAGGACACAAACCGCTTTTAATAAATATGTTGAGGAAAAGTTTGGTAAAATTGATGTTCTTGCTTCTAAAGTTGATAGCCTTGCTCTTGATGTTGATCTTCTGAAAATAAAAGTTATGCCTCATGATGTTAAATAGAGCAAGACTTTGAATACCATTCAAGTTAAAATTGACAACAATATTAGGATGTTTGCTGAATTGCATGCTAGGTGGGAAAGAGATGATAGAATTGATAAAGTGAATAGTATATCTAGAGTTTGTACTATTACCACCACTAGTAATGATGAAGTTTCAAATGCTAGTAAACATCCTACTATCAATGGTAACATAATTGGTGTTGGCAATGTTTCCACTTCTTCTGCAAAACGTTTGAAGTTGCCTAAAACCACTGAAACTGTTTCTGGTAAAAGTGCTGAAATTTTTCGAAATATGGGAGACAGTGGTCCCATTACCTTTGATCATAATGATTTTGATTTTTATGGTTGTAATTTCTGAAGTAATTATGTTCTTGCAAAAGCTAGCTAGAAATTAAAACATGAAGCTTGTATCCCTAGGAAGTTAAAAGATGGTTGGGAGCCCATCATTAAGATGAAGGTGAATGATTTTATTGTAAGGATTTATGTGATCTTGGTGCTAGTATCTCTGTTATGCCTAAGAAAATTTATGATATGCTTGATTTACCACCTTTGGAACACTGTTATTTGGATGTTCATCTTGCTGATAATACTATGAAGAAACCTTTGGGAGATTTGATAATGTTCACATTATGGTTAACAATAACCTTGTCCCGTTGATTTTGTTGTTTTGGATATTGAATTCAATTCTTCTTGTCCTATTGTTTTGGAAGACATTTTCTTAGAACTGTTGGTGCCATTATTGATATGAGGGAAGGAAATATTAGGTATCAATTCCCACTCAAGAAAGGTATGGAACACTTCCCTAGAAAGAGAATGAAGCTACTTTTGATTCTATTATTAGAACAAAGTATTATGTTGATACTTCTTCACTTGGAAACACTTGATTTTTACTTTATGCGCCTAGCTGAAAGGCGTTAAAGAAAAACGCTTATGGGAGACAACCCATTGTTTTATTTCTGCAATTTTTTCTTTTCTTTTTGAGTCAAGGTTTTGCTTACTCCTGTAACAACTCCTTTGTATCTTTATTTTATCGCATTGTTGTGCCAAGTAAAGTCTCTAGTAGAAAGTTGATGCTAGATTTGAATTTCTGCACAGGGATAGATTTCTGCTGTCCACCGTTTTGAGCTTTACAAATTCCAGAAAAACTGAAAAAATCTTAAAACAATTGTGCGTGATCCTCAGATATTTACGCAACTTTCATTAGTTTTGAGTTTTCTGATCTGAGCAACGTAAGGGCCTCAAAAAAATTCGTCCTTACGGACTGTTCTGGTTTTGACAGATTCTGCCTTTTATTTTGCATTCTCTCTTTTACTATGTTTGAATGGATTTCTTTGCTCCACAAAACATCAGTGGCTGTAGCTAATGTTTAGAAAGTATTGGTAATGATTGTGTCCTAGTAGAACATGTGAATTTTTGATTATGCACTAACCCTCTAATGAGAATTACTCTGAGTTTGGTGTGAAGGAACTTTTCAAGGATCAAGAGAGGAGAATGATATAATGTGATCAAGAAGAGTGAAAAGCTGTCGGGGGGCTACCCCCGGGTAGGGTTTTGATGTGGTAAAAGCTGTGTCCAGGAGTGAACCGAGGTACAGTAAAGGCCGACATACTGGACCTCAGAGGTGACCGGGATGTGATGTTGGTACAAACCGACATAGGCAAACCGAGGTAACCAGGGCCAGAAGGGACCGAGGTACCACGCTGGTGCAAACCGGCATATACCAACCGAGATAGGTCGACCGGCATATGTATATTGGTATCTTCTTGTCTTCTGTTATGTGCAGGAAGAGATAACCACCGAAGGAGAGTCCGACATGCCTATGTCGGATCAAGCGAGACGAGGTATCTTGGTGTCGGAGAGCAGTCAATGTTCCTGTCACATCCCGTCTAACACGGGAGCGCCTGGCACGGGAGCGCCTGACACGGGAGCGTGCAGCTGGAGCGAGGTGACAGGCCTCACCTAACCGCTGACTCCGGGATATCCGGGGACAGACTGCGAGGCAGAGCATGGGCAAGCCACGTCCTGTCTCTGACAGGAGTACCATCATGACATACCGTTGAGCCTGGCTACAGTGCAGCGTGCGGGGTATTTCCGTAACTCGGTCCAGCCTGTAAATAGGGCTTCACCCCCTCCTGCGTGAGGGACGATGCCCTGAGACTCATTTTCCCCCATAGCATCATGTTCTTCCTTGTGTTCATCCCCATTGTTCGGATCATATAGCTCGAGGAGCACTTTGTATTTGAGATAACCCCGGTATAGAGAGATAGGCAGGAGTAGGGTGTTACCTCCTCACGAGGGCCCCGAACCTGGGTAGATCGTTGTGGTTGCGTGCTTGTGTGTTCTTCTGTGTGCGCTCCTTAGCGCGCTAGCCCTCTCCCGGATCCACCAGCGTCCATCGGCCCCACTCTTAGCCATCCTATGGCATCTGCAGTGATACCACCACGACAGTTGGCGTCCACCGTGGGGCCAGCAGCGACGCTGGCTGGTGTGATCATCCGGACGGGTGCCATCATCGACTCCGGCGAGCGCGTCGTCAGCGGGCTCATCTGCAAGCTCGGCTCGCTGAACTTCATCAGCGACAACGCGGGGTGCTTCGGTAGCAGGCCGTTCCCGACGAACGGCTGCCCTCATCAACTTTGGCACGTTTGAGATGTACGTCGCCACCGAGTTTGTCTGCAAGTACCCCGAGCAGGTGCTTGTGGCCGTGGATCCTCCTGCTGTCTGTGCGGCTCGCGACCGGTGTATCGATCGCCCCGGGAGCTGCGCCGTGGTCATGATGACTGGGCCTGTCGGTGGTGCTGGCAAGGGCAATGTCGGCGAGCCTGCTACCAAATCCGCCCGCACGGCGAAGCCTCCGCTGGAAGGAGAGGCGCACCTTCGGGCCGGTACATCCAATGTGCCGGTCAGACCAGCTCCTCTAGAAGAGATATCGAGAAGTTGGCTGTGCCGGTAGCTACCGGGACAGATGCTGCCCAAGCAGCTGCCGTGTTAGAGGTGCAGCGTCAGAAGCTGCATCAGGAGGTCATTGAGGTGGCCGAGATACGAGAGAATTCGGCGTATTCCTTCGTGAGTATAATGCAGCTCATGGGTTAACTCCGGGGGCTAATCACCCTAGCCGTATAGAGGATGTGCGTAGGAGAGGCAAAGGCCTCAATGCTGAGATTGCTAGAGATGGTAGATCCACTTCTAGTAAGACTCCAGTCACATGACAGTTGAAAAGCCGAAGTATACCTCCCCTACTAAGACGCTAGAGCTGCCGAGGCAGCAAGAGCCGAGTTATCTTGCTTATCCGGAGAAGCTCGCCGTAAGCAGCAAGACCGAGTTAATGAGTTAATTGGTGTTGCTAACCGGCAGAACGAGGCCTTTCGCAAGGCTAACCTAGGTGCTGGTGGGTCCCAGGTTGTTCACTCGGCTAGGGCAGCTAGTGAAAAATCTAGGGGACAAGCTTCATCTCCGCATGATGGTGGAGGTCGTGACCGGAGTGTAAACTCCAGTAAGAATAAGAAGATGCAGACATATGATCCGGAGTATGCCGGAAAGCAGTTAGCCGGGCAGGCCAATGCTGGCTGAGGTAAGAGTAATCCCAGTCCGGGCAACCCGATGTCGGGAATGTTAACTCGGTTGGCCGAGGTCATCCACCTCGGTATCCAGTGCAGAACCAGCCTCGGCAGCAACAGAGTGTTGAGCATCTGCAGCAACCACAAGGTGTCGGCCATGCGGCCAACCGATATGATGATGGTAACTCGCTATGGAGAGAGCCGGATATAAGAGGTACGAGGGTGCACTGGGATCCCGTTGGGACCTCGCCAGTTGGCACCGAATGATGCGCGCTACAAGCTGGACATAATTTATCTGTCCGAGATGTTGGAAGAGCAAGGCCCACCTGGCCCTGCATGTTTTGGACCTCGGATCATGAGGGAACCACCGGTGCTGCACTTTCAATTGAGCCGAGGTACGAAGACATATGATGGCAGCACCAAGCCGAAGGAGTGGCTGACAGATTATGTGTCGGCATACACATTGCGGGAGGTAACCACCGGTGGGCGGTGAGATATATCCCGCAGATGCTGGAAGGGCTAGCCCGATTTGGCTGAACAACTTGAGAGATGGCAGTGTCAACTGCTGCTGGACTTCGAAGAAGCTTTCGTTAGCAACTTCTCCAGCACTTATAAGAGGCTCAATCGTCCTCAGCAGCTTGCCATGTGCAGGCAAAGGGATGATGAACTGACCGAGATTACTTAACTCGGTGGAGTACTTTCCGCAATTCTTGCGAAGGAGTTTGTGGAGGCACAGGCCATTTCATGGTTGCGCAAGGCTGCCGACATGGCTCCATGCTCTGGCAGAAGCTGCAAAGGGAAATGCCAGCCACTTTGGCCGAGACAATCCGGATCGCGGATAGTTATGCACTTGGTGACCCGACACAGCCTTTGCTGAATTCGGTTGAGCCGAGTAGAAGATACCCGGTGAATAACAGACCCGGGCCAGTTCGGCAGAATGATCGCCAAGACTTCGACAACAAGAGGAGAGAACCAGATTACAGGTATGGTTCGAACCAGGTTGCCGCGGTGGACCAAGACCAGCCAGATGCTAGCAATAGCCAGGTTCCGAAGAACAATGGTCCAGCATGGGGCCAGAACCAGAGGGGAAGAAACCTTGGAGTGACCAGAGGAAGCCCATAACTTATGAGGCTATGTTGGATGGACCCTGCAGTTACCACACCCTAGACACCCGCAGGCCGGCGAATCAACAACTCGGCAGTGCAACTGGTATCAGCGCACATTGAGAGAAGGAGGAGGATCCGGAGGAAATCAGGTGAGTGCACCTCAGAGAATTCCACCGAGGCAAAAACTTACCGCTCACCGGGGCAAATGCTATCCCGGTGCATGCACCTACTCAGAGGCAAGCAGCTCCGAAACCTGTGAATCAGGTGAATGTCGGAGGCAACAATGGCAATGCTGGTCCCAGCCGTCAGGGTGACTATCCCCAGGGTGACTTCAGAGAGGCTCACCAGAGCTATGTGGTCTTTGTGACCGAGCCAACTGACAAGAAGAGCTTGCATCGGCGGCACTGGAGGTGAACGCAGTTATGCCGGTGCTAGCGCTAAGTTGACGAGGGAATATCTCCCCGGCAACAGCGCCAGAAACTATGCTTGATGCGTAACACACGTCAGTTGGGAACCCCAAGAGGAAGGTATGATGAGTGCAGCAGCAAGTTTTCCCTCAGTATGAAACCAAGGTTTAATCGAACCAGTAGGAAAACGAGGTTGCTTCGAAGGTGTTGGTGAAGGAGTGTAGTGCGGCGCAACACCAGGGATTCCGGTGCCAACGTGGAACCTGCACAACACAATCAAATTACTTTGCCCCAACTTAACAGTGAGGTTGTCAATCTCACCGGCTTGCTGAAAACAAAGGGTTAAACGTATCGAATGGAAGATGATGTTTGTTTGCATAAAACAGTAGAGAACAATGATTGCAGTAGATTGTATTTCAGATGTAAAAGAATGGACCGGGGTCCACAGTTCACTAGTGGTGTCTCTCCAATAAGATAACTAACATGCTGGGTAAACAAATTACAGCTGGGCAATTGACAATTGATAAGTGCATATAACATGCATGTGTGAGTTGTGGTGTCTACTATGAGATTCATTTGGGCATTACGACAAAGTACATAGACCGCTATCCAGCATGCATCTATGCCTAAATAGTCCACTTTCCGGTTAACATCCGTACCCCTTCCAGTATTAAGTTGCAAGCAACAGACAATTGCATTAAGTAATGTGCGTAATGTAAACAATACATTCATCCTTGAATAAAGCATTGCTGTTTTACCCCTAGTGGCAACAACACATCTACAACCTTAGAACTTGCTGTCACTATCCCAGGTTAAATAGAGGTTGAACCCAACTATCATGCATAAATACCCCCTCTTGGAGTCACAAGTATTCACTTGGCCAAGGCTTCAACAAGTAACGGAGAGCATGCAAGATCACAAATGACATAGACATGATAATATAATATTCAGCTCCACATAGGTATCAATATAAGTCAGATCCCAGCAAACACAACATGTAGCATTACAATAAGATGATCTTGATCATGATAGGCAGCTCACAAGATCTAAACATGATGGCACAAGTGGAGAAGACAACCATCTAGCTACTGCTATGGACCCATAGTCCAAGGATGAACTACTCACGCATCACTCCGGAGGCGGGCATGGCGATGTAGAGCCCTCCGGTGATGATTCCCCTCTCCGGCAGGGTGCCGGGAAGAGCTTCAGAACCCCCCGAGTTAGGGTTGACGACGGCGGCGGCAGCGAATATGTTCTGGATGAAAGGCTCGGTGTTTTAGGGTTTTCACGTCTCGGGGAATAAATAGGCGAAGGGGCGATGTCGGCGGACCCCCGAGGGGCCCAAACCACAGGCGGCGCGGTGGGCCCCTGCCGCGCCGCCTGTGGTTTGGCCACCTCGTGGCTCTTCGTCTCTCCTTCGGACTCCGTGTACGTGTGGAAAAATAGGGACTTGGCCTTTTGTTTCGTGCAATTCCGAGAATATTTCCAGAAGTAACTTTCTGAAACCAAAAACAGCAGAAAACAGGGAACTGGCACTGTGGCATCTTGTTAATAGGTTAGTCCCAGAAAATGCATAAAAGTGATATGAAGTGTATATAAAACATGTAGCAAATGGTATAATATAAGCATGGAACAGCAGAAATTATGGATACGTTGGAGACGTATCAAGCATCCCCAAGCTTAGTTCTACTCGTCCTCGAGTAGGTAAAACGATAACAACAAATAATTTCTGAGGAGACATGCTTTCACACAATCTTGATCAATATATTGCAAGGCTCATGTCATGAATGAAGTGACTCAAAGCAATGGTCTATAGTTTGCTAACAAATAGATAAAGAGTAAACAATGAATCATATAAGCAAAAACTTTTCATGAATAGTACTTTCAAGACAAGCATCAAAAAGTTTTGCATAAGAGGTAACTCATAAAGCAATAGATTCAAAGTAAAAGGCATTGAAGCAACACAAAGGATGATTAAGTTTCAGCATTGCTTTCAACTTGTAACATGTATATCTCATGGATAGTTGTCAACATAAAGCAATATAACAAGTGCAATAAGTAAACATGTAAGAATCAATGCACACAAAGTTGACACAAGTGTTTGCTTCTAAGATAGAAAGGAGTAGGTAAACTGACTCAACATAAAGTAAAAGATAGGCCCTTCGCAGAGGGAAGCAGGGATTAAATCATGTGCTAGAGCTTTTTAAGTTTTCGAAAGCATATAGAGAGCACAAAATAAGTATTTGAGAGGTGTTTGTTGTTGTCAACGAATGGTAGTGGGCACTCTAACCCCCTTGTCAACCAGACTTTCAAGAGCGGCTCCCATGAAGGACGTTATCTCTACCAGCAAGGTAGATCATCCCTCTTCTCTTTTGTTTACACATGTATTTTAGTTTCTTTATAGATGACACTCCTCCCAACCTTTTGCTTACACAAGCCATGGCTAACCGAATCCTCGGGTGCCTTCCAACATTCACATACCATGGAGGAGTGTCTATTTGCAAATTAAGTTGCTTACTGATAAATCAGGGCAAAACATGTGAAGAGAATTATTAATGAAAGTTGTAATTAATTGGGGCTGGGCACCCCGTTGCCAGCTCTTTTTGCAAATTATTGGATAAGCGGATGTATATGCCACTAGTCCATTGGTGAAAGTCTGTCAGAAGTAAATGACAAGATTGAAAGATAAAACACCACATACTTCCTCATGAGCTATAAAACATTGACACAAATAAGGAGTAATAAAGTTTTGAATAGTTTAAAGGTAGCACATGAAATATTTACTTGGAATGGCAGGAAATACCACATAGTAGGTAGGTATGGTGGACACAAATGGCATGGGTTTTGGCTCAAGTTTTGGATGCACGAGAAGCATTCCCTCTCAGTACAGAGTTTAGGCTAGCAAGGTTGTTTGAAGCAAACACAAGTATAAACCGGTACAGCAAGAATCACATAAAAACATATTGCAAGTATTATAAGACTCTACACTGTCTTCCTTGTTGCTCAAACATTTTACCAGAAAATATCTAGACCTTAGAGAGAACAAATATGCATCCCAAGTCTCAACAAGCTCTACGGTAGTTCTCCACTACTAGGCTTTAACTACATGATGCAAGAGCTTAAACATGATCTACTTGAGAGCTCAAAACAATTGCAAAGTATCAAATCGAAACAAGACAATGATCTACAAGAATGCATATGTCTTTTCCAATACCAACTACTACATGTAGCATTTTCTTTCTTCCAAACAAACACCAATCAATTTATTTAAACATAAACTCTCCAAATGATAATATAATGCAGCAAGAGAGTATTTATAAACAAGTGCTAACAGCTCGAAGAGATGCATGAAAAACAGGAGCTAAAAGCACTGCAGTAGCTAGTTAAGAATACTCAACAAATATAAGTGAAGAACATGAGTATTCACATGAAAAAGCGGAGCGTGTCTCTCTCCCACACAAGGATTGCTAGGATCCGAATTTATTCAAACAAAAACAAAAATAAAAACACACAGACGCTCCAAGTAAAGCGCATAAGATGTGAAAGAATTAAAATATAGTTTCACTAGAGATGACCTGATAAGTTTGTTGATGAAGAAGGGGATGCCTTGGGCATCCCCAAGCTTAGACGCTTGAGTCTCTCTGAATATGGTTGGGATGAACCACGGGGGCATCCCCAAGCTTAGGCTTTTCACTCTTCTTGATCACATAATATCACCCTTCTCGCTTGATCCTTGAAAACTTCCTTCACACCAAACTCAAGACAGTTCTCATTAGAGGGTTAGTGCATAATCAAAAATTCTCATATTCTGTAATGATACAATCAATCCCAAAGCTTCTGGACATTAGCTACAGCCACCAATGCTTTGTGGAGCAAAGAAATCCACACAAACACAGTAAAAGAGCGAATGCAAAACAAAAGGCAGAATCTGTCAAAAACAGAACAGTCTGGAATGACGAATTTTTTCGAGGCACTTAAGTTGCTCAGATGGATCTGGCCTAAAATAATGAAAGTTGCGTACATATCTCAGGAATATGCGTGATTTTTTCAGAATTTTTGAATTTTCTACAGGGAGATAAGCTCAAATCCGTGACAGCTAAAAATCTGTCACTGCGCAGAAATCCAAATCTTGCATCAACTTTCAATATAGAACTTTACTTGGCACAACATTGCGATAAAATAAAGATACAAAGGAGTTGCTACAGAAGTAACAAAACTCCTTGACTCAAAGAAAACAAAAATAACAGCAAATAAAAACGATGGGTTGTCTCCCATAAGCGCTTTTCTTTAACGCCTTTCAGCTAGGCGCAGAAAGTGAAAATCAAGTGTTGTCAAGAGAAGAAGCATCAACATCATAACTTGCTCTAACAATAGAGTCAAAAGGTAACTTCATTCTCTTCCTAGGGAAGTGTTCCATACCTTTCTTGAGAGGAAATTGGTACCTTATATTACCTTCTTTCATATCAATGATGGCACCAACAGTTCGAAGAAAAGGTCTTCCCAAAACAATAGGACAAGATGCATTGCATTCAATATCCATAACAATAAAATCAACGGGACAAGGTTATTGTTTACTGTAATAAAAACATCATTAACTCGCCCCAAAGGTTTCTTCATAGCATTATCAGCGAGAAAAACATCCAAATAACAATGTTCCAAAGGTGGCAAATCAAGAATATCATAAAGCTTCTTGGGCAAAACCGAAATACTTGCACCAAGATCACACAAGGCATTGCAATCAAAATCATTCACCTTTACCTTAATGATGGGTTCCCAACCATCTTCTAATTTCCTAGGAATAGAAGCTTTAAGTTTCAACTTCTCCTCCCTAGCTTGCAAAAGAGCATTTGTAATATGCTTTGTAAAAGCCAAATTAATAGTGCTAGCATTGGGACTTCTAGCTAATTTTTGCAAGAACATAATAACTTCAGAGATGTTACAATCATCAAAATCAAAATCATTATTGTCAATGGTGGTGGAACCATTGTCTCCAATAGTTTGAAAAATTTCAGCACTTTTATCAGAAAAAGTTTCAGCAGTTTTAGGCAATTTCAAACGCTTTGCAGAAGTAGTAGAGACATTACCAACACCAATAACATTACCATCAATAGTAGGAGGCTTACTAGCATGTAAACATTAGCATTACTAGTGGTGGTGATAGTACAAACTCTAACTATACTATTCTCTTTTTCAAGTTCTTCCTCTTTTTCCCACCTAGCATGCAATTCAGCCAACATCCTAATATTATTATCAATTCGAACTTGGATGGCATTTGCTGTAGCAAATGACTTAGTATCTTTAACTTCATTAGGCATAACTTTCAGTTTTAGAATTTCAACATCATGAGCAAGACTATCAACTTTAGAAGCAAGAACATCAATTTTTTCAAACTTTTCCTCAACAGTTTTATTGAAAGCTTTTTGTGTGCTAATAAATTCTTTAAGCATAGCTTCAAGATCAGAGGACACACTTCTATTGTTGCTGTAGGAATTACCATAAGAATTGCCATAACCATTTGAAGGATAAGGCTTATAGTTGTTGCTACCAAAATTATTCCTATAAGCATTGTTGTTGAAGTTGTTGTTTTTAATGAAGTTTACATCAACATGCTCTTCTTGAGCAACCAATGAAGCTAAAGGAACATTATTAGGATCAACATGAGATCTACCATTCACAAGCATAGACATAATAGCATCAATCTTATCACTCAAAGAGGAGGTTTCTTCAACAGAATTTACCTTCTTACCTTGAGGAGCTCTTTCGGTGTGCCATTCGGAATAGTTGATCATCATATCATCAAGTAGCTTTGTTGCTGCACCTAAAGTGATGGACATAAAGGTTCCTCCAGAGGCTGAATCCAATAAGTTCCTTGAGGAAAAATTTAATCCTGCATAAAAGGTTTGGATGATCATCCAAGTAGTCAGTCCATGAGTGGGACAATTCTTCACCAAAGATTTCATTCTTTCCCAAGCTTGAGCAACATGTTCATTATCAAGTTGTTTAAAATTCATAATGCTACTTCTCAAGGATATAATCTTAGCAGGAGGATAATATTTCCCTATGAAAGCATCTTTGCATTTTGTCCAAGAATCAATACTATTTCTAGGCAAAGAAAGCAACCATTCTTTAGCTCTTCCTCTCAAGGAGAAAGGAAAAAGTTTCAGTTTTATAATATCCCCATCCATATCCTTATACTTTTGCATTTCACAAAGTTCAACAAAGTTATTAAGATGGGCAGCAGCATCATCAGTACTAACACCAGAAAATTGCTCTTTCATAACAAGATTTAATAGAGCAGGTTTAATTTCATAAAATTCTGCTTAGAAGCAGGTGGAGCAATAGGAGTGCATATGAAATCATTGTTGTTTGTGCTAGTGAAGTCACACAACTTAGTGTTCTCAGGAGTACTCATTTTGAAAAACAAAATCAAACAATTAAACAAGTAACTAATTTTTTTGTGTTTTTGATAAAGAGAGCAAACAAGACTAAATAAAAATAAACTAAGCAAGACAAATAACAAAGTAAAGAGATTGGGTGTGAGAGACTCCCCTTGCAGAAGCAATTCGGTTTTCCCCGGCAACGGCGCCAGAAAACGTGTTGCTAGCGCTAAGTTGACGAGGGAATATCTCCCCGGCAACAGCCCAGAAACAATGCTTGTACGTCACACGTCAGTTGGGAACCCCAAGAGGAAGGTATGATGAGTGCAGCAGCAAGTTTTCCCTCAGTATGAAACCAAGGTTTAATCGAACCAGTAGGAAAACGAGGTTGCTTCGAAGGTGTTGGTGAAGGAGTGTAGTGCGGCGCAACACCAGGGATTCCGGTGCCAACGTGGAACCTGCACAACACAATCAAATTACTTTGCCCCAACTTAACAGTGAGGTTGTCAATCTCACCGGCTTGCTGAAAACAAAGGGTTAAACGTATCGTATGGAAGATGATGTTTGTTTGCATAAAACAGTAGAGAACAATGATTGCAGTAGATTGTATTTCAGATGTAAAAGAATGGACCGGGGTCCACAGTTCACTAGTGGTGTCTCTCCAATAAGATAACTAACATGCTGGGTAAACAAATTACAGCTGGGCAATTGACAATTGATAAGTGCATATAACATGCATGTGTGAGTTGTGGTGTCTACTATGAGATTCATTTGGGCATTACGACAAAGTACATAGACCGCTATCCAGCATGCATCTATGCCTAAATAGTCCACTTTCCGGTTAACATCCGTACCCCTTCCAGTATTAAGTTGCAAGCAACAGACAATTGCATTAAGTAATGTGCGTAATGTAAACAATACATTCATCCTTGAATAAAGCATTGCTGTTTTACCCCTAGTGGCAACAACACATCTACAACCTTAGAACTTGCTGTCACTATCCCAGGTTAAATAGAGGTTGAACCCAACTATCATGCATAAATACCCCCTCTTGGAGTCACAAGTATTCACTTGGCCAAGGCTTCAACAAGTAACGGAGAGCATGCAAGATCACAAATGACATAGACATGATAATATAATATTCAGCTCCACATAGGTATCAATATAAGTCAGATCCCAGCAAACACAACATGTAGCATTACAATAAGATGATCTTGATCATGATAGGCAGCTCACAAGATCTAAACATGATGGCACAAGTGGAGAAGACAACCATCTAGCTACTGCTATGGACCCATAGTCCAAGGATGAACTACTCACGCATCACTCCGGAGGCGGGCATGGCGATGTAGAGCCCTCCGGTGATGATTCCCCTCTCCGGCAGGGTGCCGGGAAGAGCTTCAGAACCCCCCGAGTTAGGGTTGACGACGGCGGCGGCAGCGAATATGTTCTGGATGAAAGGCTCGGTGTTTTAGGGTTTTCACGTCTCGGGGAATAAATAGGCGAAGGGGCGATGTCGGCGGACCCCCGAGGGGCCCAAACCACCAGGCGGCGCGGTGGGCCCCTGCCGCGCCGCCTGGTTTGGCCACCTCGTGGCTCTTCGTCTCTCCTTCGGACTCCGTGTACGTGTTGGAAAAATAGGGACTTGGCCTTTTGTTTCGTGCAATTCCGAGAATATTTCCAGAAGTAACTTTCTGAAACCAAAAACAGCAGAAAACAGGGAACTGGCACTGTGGCATCTTGTTAATAGGTTAGTCCCAGAAAATGCATAAAAGTGATATGAAGTGTATATAAAACATGTAGCAAATGGTATAATATAAGCATGGAACAGCAGAAATTATGGATACGTTGGAGACGTATCAGCCGGCGGTGCCGAAGTATATGCACTGGTCCGAGCAAGAGATCAGTTGGAGCAGGAGGGATCATCCCCGAGTTATGCCAACTCCGGGAGGTTATGCTCTGGTGGTGGATCCGACATTCATTGGGCCCACCGTCAATGTCTGGTTCACCCAAGTTCTCATTGATAATGGGAGTGCTATCAATATCATGTACCGAGACACCATGGTGAAGATGGTATCTCGATGAACATGCTGCAACCAAGTAGCACAACTTTTCATGGTATAGTGCCGGGTGTTTCATGTGCACCTATGGGCAAAATCTGGGTTGATGTGTTGTTTGGCACCAAGGACAACTGCAGAACTGAGAGCATCCAGTTCGAGGTGGTGGATCTCGAGAGTCCTTACCATGCTTTACTCGGTAGGCCTGCGCTGTCCAAGTTCATGATATCAACCCATGTGGGTTACCTCAAGATGAAACTGCCGGGTCCTAACGGCATCATCACCATCTCGGGTGATTACAAGCGAGCATTGGAGTGTGCCTCGGCTGGATCTTGCTTGGCCGAGTCACTGATTATTGCTGCAGAGAAGAAGAAGATCCATGAAGTGGTGGCACTAGCCCAGTCCACACAACTCGGCATGCCGGGTATGGCTAACCCGGAGCAGAATGCAAACATAGAGGTGCCAAAGGTGACAAAGAAGATCAATGTTGACCCGGCATTCCCGGAGCACAATGTCATCATTGGTTCCGGGTTAACCGAGAAATAGGAAAGCGAGCTCGGTCACTTCCTCCGTGAGAATCGGGATATCTTTGCATGGTCGAATCAAGACCTGCCAGGTGTTCCGAGGGAGTTGGCTGAGCACTCTTTGTTCGTCAGGCCGGACATGAAGCCTGTGAAGCAACCGACACGACGTCTCTCGGATGAGAGGAGAAAAGTAGTAGGTGATGAGCTGGCCAAGTTGCTTGCGGTTGGTTTCATCATGGAGGTGCTGCACCCGGACTAGTTGTCTAACCCGGTCTTGGTGGAAAAGAAAAAGGATGAACCATTGGTGGCCAAGGTGTGGCGCATGTGTATCGATTTCACGAACTTAAACAAGGCATGTCCTAAGGATCCATTCCCGCTACCTCGGATTGATCAAGTGATCGATTCCATAGCCGGGTGTGAGCTGTTATCCTTTGTAGATGCTTATTCTGGTTTTCACCAGATACCTTTGAACCCTGCTGATCAATTGAAAACTGCTTTTATTACCCCGTATGGGCGTATTGCTATCGTGTCATGACATTTGGCTTGAGAAATGCTGGTGCTATGTATCAGAGATGTATGCAGAAATTTTGCATGAGCAAATAGGCAAAAATGTGCAGGTGTATGTCGATGATGTCGTCATAAAAACTAAACATAAATCCACTCTGATTGATGATCTCAGAGAAACTTTCATAAAGTTGAGGAAGTACCGGATGAAACTTAACCCGGATAAATGTACATTTGGTGTGCCGGCAGGCAAGTTACTCGGTTTCCTTGTGTCAAGCCGAGGTATCGAGGTAAACCCGACAAAGATCTGTGCTATTGAAAGCATGAGATTACTGGCATGTCTTAAGGACATGCAGAAATTCACTAAATGCTTGGCATCCTTGAGTCGGTTTGTTAGTAGGT
Organism: Poa pratensis; assembly: GCA_947311845.1. NCBI lineage: Eukaryota > Viridiplantae > Streptophyta > Magnoliopsida > Poales > Poaceae > Poa > Poa pratensis. The sequence goes on along the minus strand of CAMZMU010000052.1, from coordinate 84,842,966 downwards.
AGGGAGAAAAGGCTTTGCCTCTGTACCAGTTAATGAAAAAGATTAACAATTTTGTGTGGACTCCGCAAGCAGATGCGGCGTTCACCGAGTTAAAAAAGATGTTGGCAACTGCGCCGATACTGGCCTCACCATTACCCAAGGAGCCGATGTTGCTCTACATTGCAGCCACAAACCGAGTTATGAGTGTTGTAGTGGTGGTGGAGCGAGAGGAGAATGGGAAAACCATGCAGAGGCCGGTATATTATCTGAGCGAGGTGATCTCGTTATCCAAGCAGAATTATCCTCACTACTAGAAGATGACATATGGTGTCTATCTGGCTGCTAAGAAGTTGAAGCATTACTTCCAAGAGCACTCAATCACAGTGGTATGTGAGGCTCCTATCTCGGAGATTATCGGTTGCAAAGATGCAAGTGGCCGAGTAGCCAAATGGGCCATTGAGGTATCTCCTTACACGCCACATTATGAAAGAAGAGATGCCATCAAATCTCAGGCACTGCCGGATTTCTTGGTGGATTGGGCCGAGATGCAATATGAGCCACCATTTACTAACTCCAATTATTGGAGGATGCATTTTGATGGCTCCAAAACAAAGATTGGTTTGGGTGCCGGAGTAGTCCTTACCTCTCCAAAGCGAGACCAGCTGAGATATGTACTGCAGATTCATTTTGCAACATCTAAGAATGTGGCCGAATATGAGGCACTGGTCCATGGGCTCAATGTGGCCAAGGAAATAGGGATTCGCCGGATAGAATGTTTGGAGATTCGGACCTGGTGGTACAGCAATCCTCAAGAAATTGGGATGCTTTAGATGCCAACATGGCGTTGTATAGGTTCCATGTTCAGAAAATCTCGGGATTTTTCGAGGGTTGCGAGTTCAAGCATATACCTCGGGTGGAAAATGAAGTTGCCGACGTATTGTCCAAGCTAGGCTCATCTCGGGATCCAATTCCACCCGGCATATTCTTGGAGCATCTGAGGAAGCCATCGATCAATCCATCTCCGGAGTCTGAATCAATATTTATCCCGGCGAAACCGGAATCTGGAGCTGTGCCCATGGATGTTGATGTCGGATGCGCTTGGGAGGACCCGGGGACTGCTTGGCAGAACTCGGGGGCTGGTTACTCAATGTCGGAGGAGGCAATGTCAGTTGATCTCATGAAGGTGGATGATCCGGTCTTTCCTGTGCGTCCTGTGCCGGGATGGGCACAACCTATAATGGCATATATGGTGAATGGAAGGTTGCCAAGTAATGAAGTTGAGGCCAGATAGGTGCAAAGAAGATCCAAGGCATACACCATCATCAACAAGGAATTGTACAAGAGAAGTGTAACCGAGGTACTGCAACGTTGTGTCGAGCCGCAGGAAGGACAAGAGATGCTCCTGGAAATAAATCAAGGAGAATGTGGTCATCATGCTTCCTCAAGAGCCTTGGTTGCTAAAGTATTCTGGCATTGGTTTTATTGGCCCAGTGCTCTGCAGCAGGCAGAAGATATTGTCAGAAGGTGTGAGGGATGTCAGAGATTTGCTAAGAAGATCCACTTGCCAGCTTCGGCACTCAAGACAATTCCCATCACTTGGCCTTTGCTGTTTGGTGTCTGGATATGGTGGGGGAGTTCAAACCAGCCTGAGGTAACATGACTCATATTGTGGCGCCCTAACCTGACTGTTATACAGTGATGCTGTGTGTCACCGGTTAAGCGATACAACCGGAGGTTACGGGTTTACCAATCCCCGGCCAAAACCTTTGGCAGGCGTTGCTCAGAATGGATCATCGGCAACGCAATACCCAGATTGATGCCTTAACACAGGCATAACCCTCAATGCATAATAGAGAGACCAAAACTTGTGGAACAACTGGCACCTCACAGACTCTACGACACAAATCATTATAGTTCAACTCTTATAATAGAGAAAGATAGCAAATGACAACCTGAGGTCACGGACCCAACATTACAACAAGCGGAAGCGAATTAGGTTGTCTAAACAACAAGATCCAAGTTATGGCCTAAGAGGCCTACAAATAAACATCCAGCGCCAGCTATTCCGGGATGTCCCAAGCTGCCACCTGGGAACCCCAGACTACTCGTCGACGTCCACAAAGAACCCACCTTCGAGGTCGGTAAAGTCCTCCTCTGAAACAAAACAAACGATGTTGAGTTCGACGAACTCGCAAGATTATATATAGAGCTTTAGCTCGATGAGGCTTTCAAAGTTTTAAGCCTGTTTTGCATAACGCTGATTTTATTTATGAAAACATAACTCAAAGGCATCGACTATTCAGAGTATTTTTAAAAGGGGTAAGAAGTAACTCTTTTCTTGATCACCTTTTTCAACATCAACCACTGTACCTGTTCATCAAAGGCACCTCCCTGAATCACCCTCGAGGAAGCTCACCTTACAATCTTGAATTGGTACCTTTAGTACCCAGTTTTTAATCATTCTGTTAAAGTTATTCTATGATCTTATCGTCCTTTCCCAAGTTGTCCTTAACCGTGGACACGGCTTTTCGAAAAGATTTACCCTGCAGGGTGTACAATGTTTGCCACGCGTACCGTCCGGCCCATTACCTAGCTTTTAGCTCTCTTCCTTGGAGAGCCGGCTGGGTGGGAGCGGTGTCGACTTCTCCCTCGTTAAGGATTTTCCAGGATCATCAGTGGCGGCAGGACACGAGATCACCACACCCTGCCCCACGGCCACTCATTTTCCTAACACCACCATCCTCATCCCAGTTCATACCACCATCATCACGCACGCGCAAATGGAAGCCCGAACTAGACTCTCGTGTCCTGCCGCCACTGATGATCCTGGAAAATCCTTAACGAGGGAGAAGTCGACACCGCTCCCACCCAGCCGGCTCTCCAAGGAAGAGAGCTAAAAGCTAGGTAATGGGCCGGACGGTACGCGTGGCAAACATTGTACACCCCTGCATGGAAAATCTTTTCGAAAAGCCGTGTCCACGGTTAAGGACAACTTGGGAAAGGACGATAAGATCATAGAATAACTTTAACGGAATGATTAAAAACTGGGTACTAAAGTACCAATTCAAGATTGTAAGGTGAGCTTCCTCGAGGGTGATTTGGGGAGGTGCCTTTGATGAACAGGTACAGTGGTTGATGTTGAAAAAGGTGATCAAGAAAAGAGTTACTTCTTACCCCTTTTAAAAATACTCTAAATAGTCGATGCCTTTGAGTTATGTTTTCATAAATAAAATCAGCTTTATGCAAAACAGGCTTAAAACTTTGAAAGCCTCATCGAGCTAAAGCTCTATATATAATCTTGCGAGTTCGTCGAACTCAACGTCGTTTGTTTTGTTTCAGAGGAGGACTTTACCGACCTCGAAGGTGGGTTCTTTGTGGACGTCGACGAGTAGTCTGGGGTTCCCAGGTGGCAGCTTGGGACATCCTGGAACAGCTGGCGCTGGATGTTTATTTGTAGGCCTCTTAGGCCATAACTTGGATCTTGTTGTTTAGACAACCTAATTCGCTTCCGCTTGTTGTAATGTTGGGTCCGTGACCTCGAGTTGTCATTTGCTATCTTTCTCTATTATAAGAGTTGAACTATAATGATTTGTGTCGTAGAGTCTGTGAGGTGCCAGTTGTTCCACAAGTCTTGGTCTCTCTATTATGCATTGAGGGTTGTGCATGTGTTAAGGCATCAATCGGGGTGTTGCGTTGCCGATGATCCATTCCGAGCAACGCCTGCCAAAGGTTTTGGCCGGGGATTGGTAAAACCGTAACCTCCGGTTGTATCGCTTAACCGGTGACACACAGCATCACTGTATAACAGTCAGGTCAAGGCACCACACATATTCTGGTGATGGTGGACAAGTTCACCAAGTGGATCGAGGTGAAGACAATCAGGAAGTGTGATGGTCACACAAATGTGTCCTTTTTGAAGAACATCATTTTGAGATATGGTTACCCCCATAGCATTATCTCGGATAATGGTACAAACTTTACTGTGGGAGAATTTTTGCTCGATTCTGTGCTGAAAAGAGAATTCGGCTGGACATAGCCTCGGTAGCACATCTAGAGGCCAATGGACAAGTGGAAAGAGCAAATGCATTGGTTTTAGCCGACATTAAAGCTCGGTTGATTGAACCTCTGTTGCGAACTCCGGGTTGCTGGATAGAGGAGATACTAGCAGTGTTGTGGGGTCTTAGGACCACACCGAATCGATCAACGGGTTATACGCCATTTTTTCTGGTCTATGGAGCAGAAGCTGTCCTGCCAACCGACATGCAATTTGAATCGCCGAGAGTTGCGCTGTATACAGAAACCGAGGCAAAAGAAGCTCAGGAAAATGATGTTGATTTGCTCGAGGAAGCACGAGAACTGACCTTATCTCGGTCAGCTATATATCAGCAAAATCTTCGACGCTATCATAGCCGGAAGATCAGCCCTCGGGTATTCCGAGAAGGAGATTTGGTGCTAAGGCTAGTGCAGTGCAGGCCGACACAAGCTGTCACCTCCATGGGAGGGACCATTCATTGTGAGCAAGGCTCTACACAATGATGCATATTATCTTATAGATGCGCTTGAACCAAGGAAAAATGTAATGGACAAATCCGGAGAGGAGACCAAACGACCCTGGAATGTAGCTCTACTCCGTCCCTTTTACTCTTAGGGGCGCAATGTATGTATCTCGGTTTCCTTTGAATAAAATCCCGGCAACCCGAAAAGAGTCTCGAGGACTGCCTTGTCCTTATGCATGTGTTTTATCTCTGTTTTATCCGAGTTGTTTGTATGCCGGATGGTTTTGACCTCATTTCAAAGTTCAAGTAATGTATGCTATCTTGTTGTGATCTTGTGACTCGACTGACGAACGCCAAAATGGCAGTCAAGAGCAGAGGTTGTGGTAAGTGGTAAACATGAAAATGAACTCGGGGACTCGGTCCAAAAATGATTCGGCATATGTTGTTTACTAACCCTGTTTTTTATTCCTTTCCTTGTGTCGGGTGACTCTGAACCTTACCTCGAATTTTACAAGTACTGTATGCTATAATTTTGATCTTATGACTCGACTGTCGAACGCCAAAATGGTAGACAAGAGCAAAGATTACTAAGTATAGTAAAAGAGAAAGTAAACTCGGGGACTTGGAGCAAACTGATCCGGTATTAAGCCGTTTTCAATAAAAGTAGAAAAATAAGAGTAGCACTGCGAGATACTTAAAAGGTATATTTACATCTGCACCCGGCATTCCGGGGATTTAATAGTTCATCTAGTAATAATTTTAGGCAGCTGCAGTGGAGGAGCTGGGGTTGAGACAACCTCGGTTGTTGGAGTGGCTGTCGAGATACTTCGGCTGTAGGAGAAACTTCGGCTATTGAGAAAACCTCGGTTGTTGGAGTGGCTGTCGAGATACCGGCAGTGTCGGATGCTGGATCTGAGGAGATGTCGGTGGCTGTCTGCTTGGCAGTGTTAGCTGCGGCTGCGTCAGCAGCAGTGTCGGCAGCTTCGGCCTCGATCTCTTCGTCCACCTCCTCATCCTCCTTGTCATCTTCGTCATCCGAGGCATCGTCTTCGTCGTCGGAATAGGCTGGCCCTGGAATGATGTACCAGGTTTGAGCGTAGCCGGCCATGAAGGAAGCTGCCTCCTTGCGGCGCTCGATCAGCACCGGATTTTCAGTCCATTGCGAGTGGGCGCGCAGAGATTTCAATGCATTGAGATTGATGAGCTCATACCAAGGCAGCACATATGTCAAGGCTTGATCTGCTCCGGCGCGAGGTGCAGAGGATCTCCACTCTCGTAGCCTAGTCTCGGCCCCCGACAGGCACTTGGACAGTTCATCAATGGTGGTTGGAGGCTGAGATCCTGGCCATAAGGTTCGGTAAACCCGAATGCCGGCATCAAGAAGGTCAGTACTGATGGCCTTCAGAGTAGAGATGCGGGCATTTAGGGGTGTCAGATGATCCTCGATGTCCCAAACATCCGAGATTGGGCCAGCCTTGGCTCTTTTCTCTCGTGCCTTCCTGGTGATATTTGCGGCAACAGCCTGGGAGTGGGCGAACTGTTCTGAAGAAAGGAAGGCTGTCGACGGGTTAAGTCGTATGCCGGCATATAGCTCTTGCCGGTAGAAGCAAAGGAAATGAGGAAAAGGATAAGGGAAACTTACTCTCCATCTGGTTGTTAATCCGAGTAAGCTCGGCCAACCAGCGGTCACTCTTAGCCTTGAGGGCAGTCAGTTCTTCCTGTGTCGAGGTAGCGCCTCCTCGAGGAGTTCCTTATGCTTCTGGGCAGCTTCTTCCCTCTGCATCAGGGTTTGCTCCATCTCGGTTTTCTCCTTCTGGACCCGATCAAGTTCCTTCTGGAGCCGAGACACTTCGTCTTGTTCCTTCTGGAGGGCAGCGGTGTGCGCGGTGTCCTTGTTTTTCAGCGCCTCCAGCAGCTGCTTGTAGGAGCGTTTGAGTTTATTGTGGTCCAGGAGTAGCTTCTGGAACATGGCAGTCTGAGCATTGGTGTAGTCCTGAAAAAAGCAAAGTGTTCGTATAGTTTTTTTGAAGATTCATGCCGAGTAAAACTCGACAAGAATCTCGGGGATTGGATGTCGGATTTTTTTAAAGATTCATGCCGAGTAAAACTCGACAAGAATCTCGGGGACTGGATGTCGGATTTTTTGAAATTGATTGTAGAAGTTTTGTGAAGATTCGCGCCGAATGATCTTTACTCGGGCGAGCGTCGATCACTCGACCCGAATCTCTGGGACTGGGGATTGTATATGTTTATCATCTATTGCAAAGGAAAGTAAGGGTTGGCCGAGGAAGATTTACCTCGGCGAGCTTGCTGGCTCGAAGGGTCGCAACCTGCAAATGGTGCATGGACTGAGCAAGTGCGCTTGGTCCAGATGGATGTTAGGTGGCCGGGTCCGCAGAGGAGATCTTGCTAGTGTCGGCGGCATTCCAATCCATATTGTACTGCTCCTCCGAGCCCAAGCTGTTTCCGCTTCGAGTTCGAAGCTGAGGAAAACCCCATCTACTAGTGGAGACTCGGGAAATGGAGGCGGTGAGAGCTTGATGGGCCGGTGTGGTGGTCGGAGTCAGCACCACTTGTCTGTCCGGGTTAACAGGCATTTTACCGGTGGCCACTTGACTCTGTGCCGGCTTGGGCGGTGGAGTAGTTTTCCGAGTTGCCAGCTCGGTGGACTTCGCAGTGGACTTCGGTGGCTGCTGCTGCGGCTATTGCTGTTGCTGCTGCTGTTGCTCTGGAGGTTGATGTTGCTGCTGCTCTTGTTGTTGTTGCTGCTATTGTTCTTGTGGTGGTGGTTGTTGTTGATCCGGTGCTACCGGAGTGTCGGCCCGCGGAGTGTCGGAGTCCGCGGTGTGAGCACCGGAGCCAACATCTCGGTCGAGGACCAAGACCTCGGGAGTGCTTTGGCCTCCTCCTTGTGCAGCACCAGAGGTCGGCGGCGGTGTGCCGGCTGGAGTTGTGCGGACCGAGGAAGGGCTTGCCCTGGTTGGGCTAGCAATTCTAGTCTCGGGTGACCGAGACACCGTGGATGCCGGAAGAGGTGAGTGCATCGAAGATGCGCTCCGAGGCACTTCGAGGGCAGCACTGCATTAAGATAGAAGAAGATGTTACTTTGTGAGAATGTTATCTCGGTTATAGTAAGAAAGAGAGCGAGCAAAGGATATCTTACCCTTCTGTGGTCGGCGGCTGCTTCTTGCCCCGGGGCTTAAGTCCCGCTTTCTTTGGAACCTTCGATTTCTTCGCCGCGGGAGCCGAGGTTCCAGAGGTCCCGGTACCCGAGGTACCGGACGGTGCACGTTTGCGGGATGCACCTCGGGAGCCCTTGGCACTTGGAGCTGGGCCAACCGGGTCAGCTGAGGTCCAGGATTGTGTAGGAGCACAGGAGATGGGAGGAGCGTCAATTGGGTCTAGAATTTGGCATTCATCATCGTCATCATCTGACCAATCTCGGATTGAAGCTCGGGCTCGGGGCTTACCCGAGGCAGGGGCATGGGCAGCAAGAATCGGAACGTGGTCCTCGTCGTCCGGGTCTTCAACCTCGGTGATGTCCGAGTCCAAGTTTGGGCTCCATTTCTCGGAGGGATTGTCTCCATCTTCATGTCTTTGGCGAGTGAATCTCTGCAAAGGGGGCGAGATAAAATCGGGTTATTCCAAAAGCAAAAACAATGCCGACATAAAGATTATGTTGGTAAGCAAAATGTGTCGGTTTTAGACTGTAAGTTACTTACTTGGTCCGGAAGATTGGTCCTGTCGTGGGGCTCTTTTCCCCATTCCCATTCTTCGGTCATCTGTGTCCTGGCAATGGCCTTGACACGTCTTTTGACCTCGGGCTTGCTGAGCTCATGAGTACTGATCCGAGTGGGATCGTACTGGCCACTCATATGGCAGATTTTGTGGACTCGGCTTTGGAGGGGGAGAACTCGGCGAGTGACTAATGTCCTCAGGAGATCATCAGCCGTCCACCCATCTTTCAGGAGCTGGGCCACGATCTCGTGGATCTGGTTGATCTCGACGTTGGACTCCTTGGGGTCAAGGGACCAGTTGAGCTGACTGTGGGGGCTCCGAGGGTGAATGCCGGCAAGTTGAGGAGATCAACGTGGGTCGGACTCTTCACGTAGAAGAATGTCCACTGCCACTTCCGGCAGGACTCTAGGCCCAAGATGCGGGGAAAGATAGAGCCTCTCCGAGGTATGATGGTCGCCGCTCCGCATGGAGTCATCTCCTTGGGGGCGCCCTTGTTATCCGGATCCAGAATGCTCTGCTTCCGAAGCTGGAAGTACTTCGCCCAGAGTTCGACGCTGGGCCAGAGCCCGAGGTATCCCTCGGATAAAGAGACGTATGCCGACAGTGCGGTGATGGCATTCGCAGGAAGGTGATGAGGTTGAAGGCCGAATCTGTTGAGGAAGGCCCGGAAGAATTTGCTTGCAGGAAGGCCGAAGCCGCGCTCGAAATGCGCGACAAAGACCACCCGTTCATCGGACTCCGGATCTGGCTCGGCCTCATTACCCGGTATCTGGCATATAACTTTGGCCGGGAGTCGCCGACTCTGAACCAGCCAATCTATCTCGGACGGGAGACATCCGAGCCCTCCCATCCTCCGCGAGTTCCCTCCTCGGCGGGTGTGTCGGCAGGATCCGAGGTATGGCTAGACGACATCTCGGAAGAGGTCTGCACAGAAGCACATATTCAGCCGAGATGAGTATCTCGAAATAATTGTGCAGTAGAGGAAAAGGGATAACAACGGGAAACAAGAATCTACAAACCAGTACGTATTTGGAAGATCTACGAGGAAGGTGAAAAAGAAAGCAAATAGAAGATATATGGGATGAATCTAAAGAGATCTACGCGGATGAACTAGGAAGAAAATGGCGAAAGAACGGTAGAAGATCTAATGGATATTCACTGATGATGCAAGGAGCAAAGAACTCACCGGAGTTGCGGCGGCGCAGGATTTCCGGTCGTCGACGGCGTGCTGACTCTGGCGTGGCGCGGCCGCGGAAGCGCACTGGACGGCGGCGATGGGAGCAGAGCGTGCTGCAGAGCGGGGAGAGGTCGAGGAATGCGAGGAGGAAGAAGAGGGAGCCTGCGCTCCCCTATTTATAGGCAGGGAGCGTGCGCGGTTAGCGAGATCGCCGCGCACGATCTCTGAAACGGTTGCGTAGATCCGCTGTGCACGATCCGTGCGGTTGCAAGAAGGGTGGCCGCACGATCGGCCACATCGTGGGCCGCAAAGTGGAACCGCCCAGGGCACGATCATGTGCGGTTACTGGCGCGGAAATCGAGGAGGCACACCATGGTCAAAGTACTCAAGTGCTCTGTGGATTTGACAGATCTACCGGGCCCGCATGACGTGGGAAGCGTGCGTGTAGTAGCACGTCTGTCCGTGCGCGAGAACCGAGGCGTCAGGCAGAGATTCACTGCCACGTGCTCTGTCCAGATCTCGAGAGATATCGAAGAGGTTTGCATATGTCGGAAAAGCCGACATGAAGAACAATGTCGGAATTAGTTGGAGATATCGTCAGCGAAGTTTCGGTTGGACCGAAATAATTATATCGGGTGTCTAGTGTGGTTGTTTTGGTTGTTTAAACCTGTTGTGGCCCTTCATCCAAGGCTGCAGGACCGCACCAGCTTCGGGGACTAATGTCGAGGGGCTACCCCCGTTGATGAGGACATCCCTAGTTCTTTACCATCTTCTCCTAATGATGATGTTGCTGTACAAGACAAAGCTAATGAAGTGAGGATTGGACCAATGACAAGAGCTCGAACCAAGTTACTTGAGCAATAGGTGAACTCACTCTTAGTTGAATCTGATGTTTGTGTTAATGAGAATTTTATACTGCCTAAGTCTATGCATTTATGTATGATCAGGTTTATTAATAACACAACCATTGGAGGGGGAGACGAGCTACAGCAAGGAGAAGAACAACCACTGATTTCCAATATCAGCAAGTGCGCGAGGGAGGAGAGGGAGGCCGGCGCACAAGGGAACATCGAGGAAATCAGCCATGCATGAAGACCATCAAGGTGGCGCACTAGGACAGCCAATGATGAGGTGTTAACACGTCTAAGGTGCACCACATGAGTAGGCCTGCGTGCCATGTTAGGCCGAACCCACCATGGGTCGGTTTGTATCAATCTGAGTCGAACCAGGTTTGGGTTCAGGTCCGAATTGAGTCCTAGTTTCGGCCAGCCCCTTTAAATAGCCAAGGGCTGCGCCATAGAGAGGTAGACCACGTTTAAGATAAAGCCTAGATCGAATTGCTACAAGCTTTCATCTATATTCGAGTTCCTCTGTGTTGCGCTCAGGAATTCAACCTCTCCACTGTGTTGCGCTCTGGAGATTATCGTTACCGAAGATTGAGTGTGTTCTGTTGTTCAACTGGGAATTAGTACATCGCAAACACCGCTTCGTGGTCGGCGGCTACGTTGCAACTAGTGTGAGGTGTTGCGAATATCCATTGGGTTGAAGAGCTGTTGCATTGGCAACAGGGAGCAGCTGGAGAGTTCGTCAGGATCTTGGAAGTTATCTTCCACCATCATCCATCTACCCTCCGCTCATCGAGAAGATCGGGCCACCCCTTATCATCTTGGTATCAGATTTCCAGCGTTTACTCGGTGAGCACCCACAAATCCATCCCCGTAGATTTACTGTTTTTCGTCCTATACAGAAAAAGCCCCACAAAAATATTAGGTTTAGATTTCGCCATAGCCCTAGATTGCATCGGTTTACAAGTTTTAGTTGCTGGTCGTTTTTCCTTTGCGTACCTTTTCTTGTCCGAGTCGTAGAAGTCTAGGTTATGTTAGTTTCTTTGTTTGCAAGTTCGAGTCGGAGTGTAAACAGAAAAATACCAAAAATAATCGAGTCCGAGTTTGGGTTGGTTGCCGCGACGCGTTTTCAACCGCGACGCGTTTTTGAGTTGTTTTTCGTTTCCGAGTCCACATAGCGTTATGTTTCCTTTTCTGTTTTGACATCCTTAGCAAGCCTTTCTTTTGGTGTAGGAACATACCCACGAGACTAGCTTTTTTATTGCTCTAGGGCTGCTCAATTTGGAAAGTTTTGTTGCATGTTTTCTGCCAGTGCCACGAAAGTTGACTATTTTGCTGGTTTGGTAAAACAGAAAAGAAGTATAAAAAAAGGCAAAGAGAGCAAACAAAAAGAGAAAAGAAGCAGCAAGTTTGTGATACCAATTGCAGTTTGAGCCTGTTTTGTGCTGTTTACACTAGTAGAATTGAGCAATCTTGTGCCCTTATACTTTGAGCTTTTGCTAGTATCTCTCCTGTGCATTGTGACACTCTTGTTTCATAGTTGCTTTGCCCTGTTTATCTCCACCGTGTGGGTTTCCAAGTGTGTCATACGATCAACACTAGGATTTGTAACTTGGTGTAGTTAGGTATCCTTACCAAGCCCCACTAAAATACCCTGGTTTTGTTGTGTGACGCTTTGAGACCCATAATATTTGCTTCCCCCATCTGTGCACGTTCTGCCCTACGAGAGGTAAGCTTTTGCTATTCACTTTGGAACGGTAAGATCCACAATTTCTTTCGGTTTTGAGTGAGTTGAGAGTTTTCCACACATATATATATATATCCTATTGTGCACTAATCATGTCTTCAGACACCGAGAGGGATAGCGTTGTTTGGCAAAGGAAGGAGGGAACTGCGCCAGTTACTTGGAGAGAATATGAGGCTCTTCGTGATCATTTGTCCCTTCAGTTCAACAATCAGTGTGACAAGATACAAGGTGACTTGGCTACCACGGATATGAAGCTTGAGAATGTCTTGAAAACAACGACTGATTCCGCGGCCCAGTTGACTACTATTCAGGCCAGTCTTGCGATGTTGACACGTGCTATGGAGGGCATGACACAGCGCCACAACCAGCCCGCTGACGATGCCAGTATTCATGTTGATCACGAAGGTGACTTTGACGGTCTTGCGGAGGAGGAGGACCCTGCTTATGGACCTCATGCTCGACATGGACCACAGCCACATGCTCATGGTGGACGTGGTGTTGGTGGAGGTGTTGTACCTCCTGGACGAGGCTTTGCGCCAGTTGGTGCGCGCCGTAATATTGATCATGCAGCCCATGGCGATGATGATATCTTGGGCAAACCAAAATTCAGCATTCCCAAATTTGAAGGTTCTATTGACGTGGAAGAATACATCAATTGGGAGCTGAAGATGGAGAAATTATGGCGTTTACATGACTGTACTGAAGATAGAAAGATCTAGCTTACATCTTCTGAATTTGATGGTTATGCTTTGCTGTGGTGGGACGGACTTGTGAATGCTAGGCGTGATGCTAATGACTTGCCAATTCGTTCTTGGCGAGAGATGAAGGAAGAGATGCGTCACCATTTTATTCCTCGCAATTACATCCATTCGTTATATGACAAGCTGCAGAATTTGAGGCAAGGCACTTTATCCGTCGATGAGTACTACAAGGAGACGGAGATGATCATGCAGCATGCTAAAGTGCGAGAAGAACCTGAACAAACCATGCAACATTTTTTATCAGGTTTGAGTGTTGGTATCAAGAGAATTGTGCATTATCATCAATATGGAGATGTACAAGATTTATTGCATCAAGCACGAGAAGCTGAATTACAGTTGGCCGAAGATGCCAAGTATGCACCTCGTTCGTCCTATGGCCGAGGTAGTTTTACACCACGGACTACACCTAGTACTGTGACTCCTAGTTCTGTTCCTAGTGTCCGTGGTGCTGCACCCTCCAAATCTGTCTCGGTTGTTCCTCCTACTAAACCGTCGCCGCAGCCTGCAGTGAGTGGTACAGATTCTTCTAATTCCACAGCCCGAACACGTGATATGAACTGCCATACGTGCGGAGGCAAGGGTCACTTCAAGCGTGAATGTCCCAATAAAAAGGTGATGTTGATCAATGAGGATACAGGAGAATATGAGAGTGGTGATGAGGCTGATCCGAATTCTGAACTTGTGGAGGAAGGTGATGATCGTTTGCATCATGCGTATGCTACACGATTGCCATCCATTGTTTGCATACCTAGAGCATTGAGTGTTTCATCTAGTCCTGCGGAACAGCGCTGAAATTTGTTTCAAACAAGAGCTGCTGTTGGTAATGGTAGGTCATGCAAAGTGATCATTGATGGTGGCAGCTGCCACAATTTGGCTAGTAAAGAGCTTTGTCAAAAACTGAATCTGAAATATTTGCCGCACCCACACCCATACTACATCCAGTGATTGACAGATAGTGGGGAGATGAAGATCAATCACATAGTGCGCATTGAGTTTCAGATTGGACCATATAAGGACACCGTGGAGTGTGATATAGTACCTATGACGGTGTGCCATTTGTTGTTGGGACGTCCCTGGCAGTATGATCGTGATGTACGTCACAATGGGAGAACCAACACTTACCAGCTCAATTGGGAATGCAAGGCGATTCTGTTGCAACCTTTGACACCACAAGATATTGTAAATGATTCTCGTCAAAAGGTTGAGGTTCACCGTGATGATGAGTGTGAGAGATTAGCTAGTAGAGAGACTTCACCTTCGGTGAGTGAGAGCCACAAGCCAAATTCGAGTGGTAAAAAGAAAAGTGAGGGAGAGACAAAGTTAGTCATGTTAGCCACCAAATCTGATTTGCGAGAGTTTCGTGAGGATCCTACTCTAGTACCTCTTGTACTTATGTGCAAGGGCAAAATTCTTGTTTCTAATGACATGACCCCTATTTCTCTTGGTATTTCTAATGTGTTACAGGACTTTGAGGATGTTTTTCCTGAGGCGGTACCGACTGGTTTGCCACCTTTACGAGGTGTTGAGCATCAAATTGATTTGATTCCAGGAGCTTCGTTGCCAACCGAGCTCCATATCGTACCAATCCTGACGAGACAAAGGAAATTCAACGACAAGTACAAGAACTTCTGGATAAAGGGTATATTCGTGTGAGCTTAAGTCCTTGTGCTGTTCCTGTTATTTTAGTTCCTAAGAAAGATGGTGCATGGTGCATGTGTGTAGATTGTAGAGCGATTAATAACATCACTATTCATTATCATCACCCTATTCCACGCTTGGATGACATGTTAGATGAATTAAGTGGTGCTGCTATCTTCTCTAAAATTGATTTGCGTAGTGGTTATCATCAAATTAGAATGAAAGAAGGAGATGAATGGAAAACTGCCTTTAAAACAAAATTCGGTTTATATGAGTGGTTAGTGATGCCCTTTGGTTTAACTAATGCACCTAGTACTTTCATGAGATTAATGAATCATGTTTTGAGGCGTTTCATTGGAAAATTTGTGGTAGTATATTTTGATGACATATTAATTTATAGCCACAACGAAAATGAACATCTTGATCATATTCGACAAGTTTTGCAAGTGCTGCATGATAATAAGCTTTATGGTAATCTTGAAAAATGCACATTTTGCAAAGACAAGGTCATATTTCTGGGATTTGTTGTTTCTAAGCATGGGGTCGAGGTAGATGAATCTAAAATTGAAGCTATTAAAAACTGGCCTACCCCCATGAATCTGAGTCAATTGCGAAGTTTCCTTGGTCTTGCTGGATTTTATAGACGCTTTGTGAGAGACTTTAGTACTATTGCTGCAGCCTTGAATGATCTTACTAAGAAAGGCGTTACATTTGTTTGGGGCGCTGCCCAAGATGCTGCATTTGATGAATGAAACGTTGTTTTATTTCTGCACCTTGCTTATGCTTCCTAATTTCAATAAGCAATTTGATATCGAATATGATGCTAGTGGCATTGGAATAGGAGGTGTGTTGATGCAAGAGGGTAAGCCAATTGCATATTTTTCTGAAAAATTGAATGGTGCACAATAGAACTATCCTGTTTATGATAAAGAATTGTATGCTCTTGTTCGTGCTCTTGAGGTTTGGCAACATTATTTGTGGCCAAAAGAATTTATCATACATTCTGATCATGAGGCTTTGAAATTTCTGAAGTGCCAAACTAATCTTAATAAACGTCATGCTAAGTGGGTTGAATTCATTGAATCTTTCCCATACATTATTCAGTATAAGAAGGGCAATGAAAACGTAGTTGCTGATGCACTCTCTAGGAAAAACATGCTTTTGACACATCTTGATGTTCAAGTTCCGGGGTTAGAGAGTTTGCGTGATTTATATGCTAATGATACTGATTTTTCCATGCCTTTTGCTAAGTGTTCTGATGTGAAAGCTTGGGAAAAATACCATCTGCATGATGGATATTTGTTTAGAGCTAACAAATTATGTGTGCCAGAATCGTCCATGCGTTTGTTGTTGTTGTAGGAATCACATGGTGGCGGTTTAATGGGACACTTTGGACGTGAGAAGACGTTGATGATGTTGGCTGATCATTTTTATTGGCCAAGGATGAGGCGTGATGTGGACATGTTTGTTAAACGTTGTATCACTTGCAACAAGGTAAAGTCCAAACTGCAGCCTCATGGTTTGTATACTCCTCTTCCTGCTCCTACTACACCATGGGAAGATATAAGCATGGATTTTGTGTTAGGATTGCCTAGGACCAGTAGAGGACATGATTCTATTTTTGTGGTAGTAGATCGATTTTCTAAGATGGCTCATTTTCTTGCCTGCCACAAAAGCGACGATGCGTCGCATATTGCTAACCTGTTTTTCAGGGAGATCGTGCGCATCCATGGAGTACCCAAGACGATTGTTTCTGATCGTGATGTGAAGTTCATGAGCTACTTTTGGAAGACACTTTGGGGCAAGCTGGAAACAAAGCTGCTGTTTAGTACAACTTGTCATCCCCAAACTGATGGCCAAACAGTGGTGGTGAACCGCACACTTTCGGCGTTGCTGCGGACAATGATCAAGAAAAATCTGCGTGTGTGGGAGGAGTGTTTACCGCATGTGGAGTTTGCATATAACAGGGCCGTACACTCGACCACGCAATTGTGTCCGTTTGAGGTGGTCTATGGTTTTAAACCCATTACACCACTTGATTTGCTGCCTCTTCCGATTCAAGAACGTGTCAACATGGAAGCATTAAAGCGAGCAGATTTTGTGAGGAAGATTCATGAGAAGACTAAAGAAGCTATCGAGAAGAAAGGCAAGTACAATGCTGATCGTGTTAACAAGAAAAGAAAGGAGGTGATTTTTCAGCCCGGTGACATGGTTTGGGTGCACTTTCGCAAGGACAGATTTCCTGTTCAGCGCAAGTCTAAATTGATGCCACGTGGTGATGGTCCTTTCAAGGTTCTTGCCAAGATAAATGATAATGCATACAAGATAGATCTTCCTACAACTGAGTTTGGCGTGAGTAATACGTTCAATGTTGCTGATTTGACGCCATTTGCTGGAGAAGACCTTGACGCGTCGAGGACGACGCCTTTTCAAGGGGGAAGGATGATGAGGACATCCCTAGTTCTTTACCATCTTCTCCTAATGACGATGTTGCTGTACAAGACAAAGCTAATGAAGTGAGGATTGGACCAATGACAAGAGCTCGAACCAAGTTACTTGAGCAATAGGTGAACTCACTCTTAGTTGAATCTGATGTTTGTGTTAATGAGAATTTTATACTGCCTAAGTCTATGCATTTATGTATGATCAGGTTTATTAAAAACACAACCATTGGAGGGGGAGACGAGCTACAGCAAGGAGAAGAACAACCACTGATTTCCAATATCAGCAAGTGCGCGAGGGAGGAGAGGGAGGCCGGCGCACAAGGGAACGTTGAGGAAATCAGCCATGCATGAAGACCATCGAGGTGGCGCACTAGGACAGCCAATGATGAGGTGTTAACACGTCTAAGGTGCACCACATGAGTAGGCCTGCGTGCCATGTTAGGCCGATCCCACCATGGGTCGGTTTGTATCAGTCTGAGTCGAACCAGGTTTGGGTTCAGGTCCGAATTGAGTCCTAGTTTCGGCCAGCCCCTTTAAATAGCCAAGGGCTGCGCCATAGAGACGTAGACCACGTTTAAGATAAACCCTAGATCGAATTGCTACAAGCTTTCATCTATATTCGAGTTCCTCTGTGTTGCGCTCAGGAATTCAACCTCTCAACTATGTTGCGCTCTGGAGATTATCGTTACCGAAGATTGAGTGTGATCTGTTGTTCCACTGGGAATTAGTAGATCGCAAAAACTGCTTCATGGTCAGCGGCTACGTTGCAACTAGTGTGAGGTGTTGCGAATATCCATTGGGTTGAAGAGTTGTTGCATTGGCAACAGGGGAGCAGCCGGAGAGTTCGTCAGAATCTTGCAAGTTATCTTCCACCATCATCCATCTACCCTCCGCTCATCGAGAAGATCGGGCCACCCCTTATCACCCGTGTAGGGTCATGATGTGGGAAAAGCTGTGTCCATGAGTGGACCAAGGTACAGTAAAGGCCGACATACCTGGACCTCAGAGGTGACCGGGATGTGATGTTGGTACAAACCGAGGTAACCAGGACCAGAAGGGATCGAGGTACCACGCTGGTGC
The DNA here is from genome assembly GCA_947311845.1 of Poa pratensis. Taxonomy (NCBI): domain Eukaryota; kingdom Viridiplantae; phylum Streptophyta; class Magnoliopsida; order Poales; family Poaceae; genus Poa; species Poa pratensis. The sequence goes on along the minus strand of CAMZMU010000052.1, from coordinate 84,825,061 downwards.
AAACCGGCATATACCAACCGAGATAGGTCGACCAACATATGTATGTCGGTATCTTCTTGTCTTCTGTTATGTGCAGGAAGAGATAACCACCGAAGGAGAGTCCGACATGCCTATGTCGGATGAAGCGAGACGACGTATCTTGGTGTCGAAGAGCAGTCAATGGTCCTGTCACATCCCGTCTGACACGGGAGCGCCTGGCACGGAAGCGCCTGACACGGGAGCGTGCAGTTGGAGCGAGGTGACAGGCCTCAACTAACCGCTGACTCCGGGATATCCGGGGACAGACTGTGAGGCAGAGCATGGGCAGGCCATGTCCTGTCCCTATCAGAGGGTACATTCTAGGTGTACTGTTATGCTGCAGGGGATGGGCAGGCCATGTCCTGTCTCTGACAGGAGTACCATCATGACATATCGTTGAGCATGGCTACAGTGCAGCGTGCGGGGTATTTCCGTAACTCGGTTCAGCCTATAAATAGGGCTTCACCCCCTCCTGCGTGAGGGACGATGCCCTGAGACTCATTTCCCCCCATAGCTTCATCTTCTTCCTTGTGTTCATCCCCATTGTTGGGATCATACAGCTCGAGGAGCACTTTGTATTTGAGATACCCCGGTATAAAGAGAGATAAGCAGGAGTAGGGGTGTTACCTCCTCATGAGGGCCCCGAACCTGGGTAGATCGTTGTGTGTTTGCGTGCTTGTGTGTTCTTCTGTGTGCGCTCCTTAGCGCGCTAGCCCTCTCTCGGATCCACCAGCGTCCATCTGCCCCACTCTTAGTCATCCTATGGCATCTGCCGTGATACCACCACGACAAAAGCTTAAGCTTGGGGATGCCCCCGCGGGTAACGCAAGCATATTTCAAGAAGACTCAAGCGTCTAAGCTTGGGGATGCCCAAGGCATCCCCTTCTTCATCAACAACTTATCAGGTCATTTCTAGTGAAACTATATTTTAATTCTTTCACATCTTGTGTGCTTTACTTGCAGCATCTGTGTGCTTTTATTTTTGCTTTGTTTTCTGAATAAATTGAATCCTAGCATTCTTGTGTAGGAGAGAGACACGCTCCACTTTTTCATGTGAATACTCGTATTCTTCATTTATATTTGTTGATTACTCTTGTCTAGCTACTGCTATGCTTTTAGCTCTTGTTTTTCATGCATCTCTTGTTTAGAGCTGTTAGTTCTTGTAGAGAGGTACTCCCTTGTTTCATTGAGAAATTATTTGGAGAGTTTGTGTTGAAATAAATTGATTGGTGTTTGGTTGGAAACAGAAAATGCTACTTGTGGTAGATGGTATTGGAAAAGACATACATATCCTTGTAGATAATTGTCATGGATAATTTGATGCTTGGCAATTATTTTGAGCTCTCAAGTAGTTCATGTTTAAGCTCTTGTATCATGTAGTTAAAACATATTAGTGAAGAACTACCGTAGAGATTGTTGAAATTTGGTTTGCATGCTTGGTATCTCTAAGGTCTTGATATTTTCTGGTAAAAGTGTTTGAGCAACAAGGAAGACAGTGTAGAGTCTTATAATGTTTGCAATATGCTTTCATGTAAGTCTTGTTGTACCACTTGATATCCTGTGTTTGCTTCAAACAACCTTGCTAGCCTAAACTCTGTACTGAGAGGGAATGCTTCTCGTGCATCCAAACCTTGAGCCAAAATCCATGTCATTTGTGTCCACCATAACTACCTATTATGTGGTATTTCCTGCCATTCCAAGTAAATAATTCCTGTGCTACCTTTAAACTATTCAAAAGCTATTACTCTTATTTGTGTCAATGTTTTATAGCTCATGAGGAAGTTATGTGTAGTTTTATCTATCAACCTTGTCATTTACTTTTGACAGACTTTCACCAATGGACTAGTGGCATATTAATCCGCTTATCCAATAATTTTGCAAAAAGAGCTGGCAAATGGGGTGCCCAGTCCCAATTAATTACAAATTTAACCGCTTAATTCTCTTCACATTTTTGCCCTGATCCAATCAGATAAGCAATGATACCAGTGAATAACTGCAAGTGTAAACAAAAGAGAACAAGAGGGATGATCTACCCTTGGGTAGAAATAACGTCCTTCATGGGAGCCGCTCTTGAAAGTCTGGTTGACAAGGGGGGTAGAGTGCCCACTACCATTCGTTGACAACAACAAACACCTCTCAAAACTTTTTTTATACTCTCTATATGATTTCAAAAACTTAAAAAGCTCTAGCACATGATTTCATCCCTGCTTCCCTCTGCTAAGGGCATTTCTTTTACTTTTATGTTGAGTCAGTTTTCCTACTTCTTTCTATCTCAGAAGCAAACACTTGTGTCAACTTTGTGTACAACAATTTTTATATGCTTGCTTATTGCACTTATTATATTGCTTTGTGTTGACAATTATCCATGAGATATACATGTTGAAAGTTGAAAGCAATTGCTGAAACTTAAATCTTCCTATGTGTTGGTTCAATGCCTTTTTACTTAGAATCTATTGCTTTATGAGTTAACTCTTATGCAAAACTTTTTGATGCTTCTCTTGAAAGTACTATTTGTGAAAAGTTTTGCTTATATGATTCAGTTGTTTACTCATTATCTATCTGTTAGCAAACTATATACCATTGCCTTGAGTCACTTCATTCTTAACATGAGCTTTGCAATATTACTTGATCAAAATTGTGTGGTAGGATGTCACCTCAGAAATTATTTTATTGTTATCATTTTACCTACTCGAGGATGAGTAGAACTAAGCTTGGCGATGCTTGACACGTCTCCAACGTATCCATAATATCTGATGTTCCATGCTTATATTATATCAATTGCTACATGTTTTATTTACACTTCATAGCATTTTTATGCATCTTCTGGGACTAACCTATTAACAAGATGCCAAAGTGCCAGTTCCTGTTTTCTGCTGTTTTTCTATTCTAGAAAAACTGTTCTGGAAATATTCTTGGAATTGGAGGAAACAAAAGCCCAGGTCCCTATTTTTCTCTAACGTACACGTAGTCCGAAGGAGACACGAAGGGGACTGAGGAGGCTGATACGTCCAAAACACATCTATAATTTTTTATTGTTTCATGTTAATATTATGTCTTTGGCACTTGTTTTTATATTAAGTTTATGATTTATTTTGACTAACCTATTAATAGTTGCAAAAGTGCACAATGTTCTTGTTTTACACTTTGATGTGTAGGAATTATCAAGAATACAAGAGGAAACCTCATTGGAGTCGAATTGGAACTTTGCTGAAATCTGTCCCAAAACTGTTTTCGGAGTTTGCCAGTTTGACCCTCGAAGATGACGTCAAAAGGGTATCATTATCTTTGTAAAGTTGTCAGAAATTTCCATACGGTGATTTTAAGCCCGAGATCAGCCTAATCGGAGTTCGGATGCGGCCTGTAGGCCCAATATGGTGAAACCCTAAAAGGGGTGACGGAAATCCGAGAAGATATATAAAGGGAGGAAACCTAACTCGTGGAGGACTCCTCCACCCACGAATTTCAGCCACCAAAAGCCACGTTTTTGCCTCCCCATGGATCCCATCTCCATGGGGGAGGGCTCCCAAGAAGCCATGAAGGAGGGAGGCTAAGGGGCGGCGCTCCCCAAGCTTGCCGGCGGCGGGGAAAGGAGTTCCCCGCACCGCCGGCGCCGCCGCCGCCCTGCGCTGCCCCTCTCCGCCGTCTTCACCGCCATCTCCATCACCATCTCCTCCTTGTATTCAGTGGTTCATCCTCCCACAAACCTCTGTACCGTCCTATGTAAACATGGTGTTTGATGCTATAATATTTATCCTATGATCTATGTCATGTTTATGTAGTTTATTTGTCTTTTGATTGCTTTGTTGAATGTCTTTGGTTCATTAGAGTTGTATGTTGATATGGTACTGTCCTTTGGTGTCCATTATACTTGTGCGCGCATGGATCAACACCCTAGGGTTAGTAGTATGTGCAAAGGAAGGGGAGTAGTTCTGCCGGAGTGACAGAAACCTAAGGACTCAAACCGGTTAGTTGCACGTATGGGAGTAAGAGGACCATAAACTTAAGGCTATGGTTGGGGAAACCTTAATGCATTGTTAGTATTTACGGATGTTTGCTAACAATCCAATCATATAGTACTTGTAATCCCAAGTAGTGGAGTGCATGTATATTTAGCCTCTCCCACATTGAAAACTGCATCAAAGACAATGAACTAGATGTCTTCACTAATTAATCTTGGACAAAGCCACACAATTACCACCACTTTTCCACACTCATGGTACTGTTAGTATATGGTTACTTAGTGTATTTTATTGCTGCAGCACTAACTTTTACTTTCTTGTATTTATTATCTTGCAAAGTATCTCTCATACCCGTATTATTGCTCTAGTATTATTTCCTAGATAAAGTAAACGTTTAGTGCGCGTAGAGTTGTATCAGTGGTTGATAGAACTTGAGAGAATACTTATCCTACCTTTAGCTCCTCGTTGGGTTCGACACTCTTACTTATCGAAAAGGCTACACGCGATCCCCTATACTTGTGGGTTATCAAGACCTTTTCTGGCGCCGTTGCCGGGGAGCCATAGCGTAGGTGAATGTTCTTGTGTGCACTTGTTTGCTTTGTCTCTAAGTAATTTTTATTTTCAGTTTTAAGTTGTTCTCTATCTTAGTATGGGTAGGGAATGCGAATTAAAAAAAATTAGTTGTAATTGTTATCTAAAAAGTTTTCAAAAAGAAAAGTGATTGGAAAGATGAGTAATGGTTAAGTGGGGGTCGACCTTGAACACTTGTGTTCATGCCTATGAAACCAAAACAAATCTTTCCATGGAAGCTTTTCATCAAAAACATGTAAATATTGTGTATATACCTCTGTACATAAAAATAAAATTGGTTATAACAATCTCTAGTAGAAAGTTGATGCTAGATTTGGATTTCTGCACATGGACAGATTTTTGTCCACCGTTTTGAGCTTTAAAAATTCCAGAAAAATTAAAAATTCTGAAAAAATTCGTGCGTGATCCTCAGATATGTACGCAACTTTCATTAACTTTGACTTTTCTGATTTGAGGTACGTAGATAGGTCGAAAAATTCGATCTTTACTGACTGTTCTGTTTAGACAGATTTTGTGCTTCTCTGTAAATAAAATCGTGATAAATCTCAGAATATTATTTTGACCTGAAATTTTTTGTGCATAAACCTGAGATTATTATCTGTCTTTCATTAATTTTGAGTTTTGTCATTTGAGCTATATAACTATCTCGTTAAGTGTCATCTTTACAGACTATTCAGTTTTGACAGATTTCTATAGTGTTTATTCAATATTGTACTTAGGGTCTCTTGATTTCCTTAGTTTTTCGACGGACAACGGAAATAATAAGAACTTCGGTATATACAGTGGCTAATATTAGATAAATATTATGTAATTTGTCAATGCTTGAACATGAGTGGATTTTATTTAATGAGTACTAACCCTACTAATGAGTTTTGTGAAGTTTTATGTGGATGTAGCTTATAAGATCCAATCGATATGGTGATATGAGATGAACAAGAAGACGCAAGAGCTCAAGCTTGGGGATGTGTAGGTGCATCCCAAGAACATATTCAAGAACATACAATCATCTAAGCTTGGGGATGCCCGAGGCACCCCCTATTCATCAACAAACATGAGGTTATCTCGTTCATACTCTATATTACCCGTCCACATGATATGAATTGTCTTAACGTGTATTATAATTGCTTTTATATGTCTTGGTATTACCTTTTTAGTTTTCTTAGGCTCTTTATTTGGTTTCAATTGCTTCTTTGCTTTCACATATATATTCAAAACAACAAAAATATTTTCTTTTGTTTTGCTTCTTTGTTAGGTTCTTTATTTGGTTGTTACTTTTGGTTTTCTTTTAGAGTTTTCCTTGCTGTAGCTAGCATGTTTAGGTCTTGTTTAGCCTCTGGTCTCTTAGTTTATCAAAAATAAAGTACCAAGTTTTACCCATTTAGCTTAGTTGATACAATTGTAAAAAGTGATTTTCTGTTTTCGGTATCTACTGCTCATTGCGCGATTTTTCATGTTTTACTGGAAACTCTAAAAATCACGAAAAATTACTGATTATGTATCACCTAATTATATGCATGCACAAAAATTGGCTAAAATTTCGGACATGTTTAAGAGCACCTAAAAATTGCGTTTTCCAGCTGCTGTTTTTCTGGACAGATTCTGACTTTTGTTGCAAGAGTGGCCTCTTTTCGTTTTCATTTGATTTTTAATGGTTCTTACCTTTCATTTATAAGTTGGCCATTTAAGCAAACTTTCTGTAACTAAAAACAAAATTTGATTTGGTTTAATAGCAGCACTTGGGAAATATTATTTATTGCACTAATGTCTAACCGCAGAAAAGAATGGGAAAGTTTTTGTGTTGAAGTTTTTTCACAGAGAATGAAGGAACACCAAATTGTGAAATGTTGAAGAATGGCCAAAGTCATAAGCTTGGGGATGTCCCCGCATCCCTCTTCATCAATAACCCCTCGGTTTGCAAACCTTCAAACTTTGTTTTTTGAGCAACATATGAACTTTACTAAACTTGAAGCGGCTGTATTTATTATCTATTTATCTTAGCATCAAACACCGTTACATTAATAAGTGGATCCTCACATATTTTATTTATCTTCTGTTTTCAACGTTTACTTGGTTAATGGATTATTTGATGAAACTTAAAAATGATGTGTGAATGATATTGTTTAGTGGTTATATTTTCTTATGGTTAGTCTCAACTAGCTAATAGTGTATATTATGATATTTTGATGTTAACATGCATTGTGCTGTTCATAAGATGGTATGGTATTGTGGTATCCTCCTCTGAATGATTCTTTTGAATTGACTTGGCACATGCTCACGCATGCTTATGACTGAAAAACAAAAAGTCAATTAAGCCTTGATGATTTATTTTGCCTCAGAGTTCTTGTATCACCTTTATGCCTCCATTAATTTTGTTTTGTCGCAAGCATGATTATGACGGTTATTGCTCTCTTGATTGTCGCTTCCCAGTCTTTTGCTAGCCTCCACTTGTACTGAGCGGGAATGCTGCTCGTGCTTCCAAATCCCTGAAAACCAAGTTATTCCAAAGAGTCCACTATAAATTCCTATGCATGGCATTTCAAACCATTCAAGTAAATTTTCATGTGCTACCTTTAAAACTTTCAAATTACTTCTCATTTTGTGACACTGTTTTTAGCTCATGAGGAAGTAGTAGTTGGGTTTGTTATCTTCCATACTAAATTAAGTACCCCGACTTGCATGCTTCATCTGCTTGTCACTAATTTTGCAAAGAGCTGGTTAGACCATTATAACATCAAAAAGCTAAAACAATAAAATAGACACTCCTCCATGGTATGTGATTGTTGGCAGGCACCCGAGGATTCGGTTAGCCATGGTTTGTGTAAGCAAAGGTTGGGAGGAGTGTCAAACTATATATAAGTGCATGCTATAAATGCTTAATATCAACATCTCGGAACCGCTCTCAACTTGTTTAGTATGGAAGATAACAGAAACTCTATTGCCATTCGTTGACAGGAACAACCACCTCCCAAAACAAGTTTACTTCTGTTTTAAAAATAAAAAGCTCTAGCACATGTTAATCCCTGCTTCCCTCTGCGAAGGGCCAATCTTTTATTTTCATGTTGAGTCACCATCCTTTCTTTGAGCACCTTCTCGAGAGCATAGTTGTCATTCTTAGTGTAATGTGCTTGTCCCAGAATGCGGTTAACTGTGGTATAACTTTGATGCTTTTATCTTTGATATCTTTACTTCTAGTCTTCCCTTGAACTTCAGAGGTGCCTGGGCATTTATGTTTTGCTGTACAAATACGGGCAAGCGAGATACCACTCTACCATGCTTTATTATGATCATTACAATCTTGTTGATGTTTATAAATTTCATATTATGAACTCTTAGTTGGTTGATACTTTTCATTAGGTAACATGATTGCTAAGTTTTATTATCCATACATCATGCAATTGTTAAAGACCTGATCATAGCATTTACAATCAAAAATTATTTTTGTTATCATTTACCTACTCGAGGACGAGCAGGAATTAAGCTTGGGGATGTTGATACGTCCAAAACGTATCTATAATTTTTGATTGTTTCATGTTAATATTATGCCTTTGGCACTTGTTTTTATATTAAGTTTATGATTTATTTGGACTAACCTATTAATAGTTGCAAAAGTGCACAATGTTCTTGTTTTACACTTTGATGTGTAGGAATTATCAAGAATACAAGAGGAAACCTCGTTGGAGTCGAATTGGAACTTTGCTGAAATCTGTCCCAGAACTGTTTTCGGAGTTTGCCAGTTTGACCCTCGAAGATGACGTCAAAAGGGTATCATTATCTTTGCAAAGTTGTCAGAAATTTCCATACGGTGATTTTAAGCCGAGATCAGCCCAATCGGAGTTCGGATGCGGCCTGTAGGCCCAATATGGTGAAACCCTAAAAGGGGTGACGGAAATCCGAGAAGATATATAAAGGGAGGAAACCTAACTCGTGGAGGACTCCTCCACCCACGAATTTCAGCCACCAAAAGCCACGTTTTTGCCTCCCCCATGGATCCCATCTCCATGGGGGAGGGCTCCCAAGAAGCCATGAAGGAGGGAGGCTAAGGGGCGGCGCTCCCCAAGCTTGCCGGCGGCGGGGAAAGGAGTTCCCCGCACCGCCGCCGCCGCCGCCCCGCGCTGCCCCTCTCCGCCGTCTTCACCGCCATCTCCATCACCATCTCCTCCTTGTATTCAGTGGTTCATCCTCCCACAAACCTCTGTACCGTCCTATGTAAACATGGTGTTTGATTCATTAGAGTTGTATGTTGATATGGTACTGTCCTTTGGTGTCCATTATACTTGTGCGCGCATGGATTAACACCCTAGGGTTAGTAGTATGTGCAAAGGAAGGGGAGTAGTTCTGCCGGAGTAACAGAAACATAAGGACTCAAACCGGGTAGTTGCACGTATGGGAGTAAGAGGACCATAAACTTAAGGCTATGGTTGGGGAAACCTTAATGCATTGTTAGTATTTACGGATGTTTGCTAACAATCCAATCATATAGTACTTGTAATCCCAAGTAGTGGAGTGCATGTATATTTAGCCTCTCCCACATTGAAAACTGCATCAAAGACAATGAACTAGATGTCTTCACTAATTAATCTTGGACAAAGCCACCACAATTACCACCACTTTTCCACACTCATGGTACTGTTAGTATATGGTTACTTAGTGTATTTTATTGCTGCAGCACTAACTTTTACTTTCTTGTATTTATTATCTTGCAAAGCTATCTCTCATACCCGTATTATTGCTCTAGTATTATTTCCTAGATAAAGTAAATGTTTAGTGCGCGTAGAGTTGTATTAGAGGTTGATAGAACTTGAGAGAATACTTATCCTACCTTTAGCTCCTCGTTGGGTTCGACACTCTTACTTATCAAAAGGCTACACGCGATCCCCTATACTTGTGGGTTATCAAAGGCGGCCACACCACGTGACGGCGCGACCCTACCCCCCGGCACGCCACGGCATGGTGTGGACCCCTCGGGTGCCCACCGACGTCGCCCCTTCGCCTATGAATTCACATGTTCGGGAAAACCCTAAAGACCCGAGACATATTCCACGAAAAGTTCCAGAGCCGCCGCCGTCGTCAACCCTATCTCGGGAGGGTTCTGAAGCTCTTCCCGGCACCCTGCCGGAGAGGGGAATCATCACCGGAGGGCTCTACATCGCCATGCCTGCCTCCAGAGTGATGCGTGAGTAGTTCATCCTTGGACTACGGGTCCATAGCAGTAGCTAGATGGTTGTCTTCTCCTCTTGTGCCATCAGGTTTAGATCTTGTGAGCAGCCTATCATGATCAAGATCGTCTTATTGTAATGCTACATGTTGTGTTTGCTGGGATCCAATGAATATTGAGTACTATGGCAAGTTGATTATTTATTTATCTTATATGTTATTTATGATCTTGCATGATCTCCGTTACTAGTAGATGCTTTGGCCAAGTAGATGCTTGTAACTCCAAGAGGGAGTATTTATGCTAGATAGTGGGTTCAGTCTCCATTTAATCTGGGGGAGGGACAACAACCTCTAAAGTTGTGGATGTATTGTTGCCACTAGGGGTAAAACAGCGATGCTTTGTCTATGGATAATTGTGTTGCTTACATTATGCACTTTACTTAATACAATGATCTGTTGTTTGTAACTTAATACCAACAGGGGACACGGATGTTAACCTGAAGGTGGATCATTAGTCATTGATGCTGTTGGATAACGATCTATGTATCATGTTGTAATGCCCAAATAAATCTCATATTAGTCATCATGTCTTGTACATGCATTGTTATGCATTCTCTATTTTGTCAATTGCCCAGCTGTAATTTGTTTACCCAGCATGTTAGTTATTTATTATGGAGAGACACCTCTAGTGAACTGTGGACCCCGATCCATTCTTTTACATCGATAATACAACCTACTACAAACATTGTTCCTTTACATTCTCTGCAAACAAACATCATTTTCCACACTATACGTCTAATCCTTTATTTTAGCAAGCCGATGAGATTGACAACCTCACTGTATCGTTGGGGCAAAGTATTTTGGTTGTGTTGTGTGCAGGTTCCACGTTGGCACCGGAATCCCTGATGTTGCGCCGCACCACTCCTCCACCAACAACTTTCAGAAGTGACTTCATCTCCTACTGGTTCGATAAACTTTGGTTTCATACTGAGGGAAAATTTGCTGCTGCACTAATCACACCTTCCTCTTTGGGTTCTCCCAACGAACATGTGCTTTACACGTATCAGCAGGATTTTGTTTATTACAGGAAATGTTGATATATACTAGTAGTTAATGTTGGGAATATCGCTTACCGAAAACTTATCGGTTGACTCAACGTAAAGGTTAAATCGGCCGGTTAATCGGTATATATCGGCTGATTTATGAGCATATTGGCCCACTTATCGGTCCGACACCGGTAGGCAATTGGGCGATTTATCAGAATATCGGATTTTTTTTTGAACAATGCTACTAGTGGAACTCTTTTCTCACTGTCAAGCAGGAGCTAGATTTTTTTTTTTGGCTGGTGCACAACAGCAACTAACAAATGAAATGGGACGTCAGAATACTTGTTTGAGCATTGTTTGTGTGTGAAATAGTGAGCCCTGGTGCACTGCCATTGGATTTACTTGGTGCACAAGGCCAAATTTGGAGCCACATTTGCTAGTAATTTTTTTGTTAACCTGATGCCTATGCACCATGCAAGGCATATGTAGTCAAGACATTCATATCTTTCAGCATTTTCTAAAGCAGCTGCTATCTGCAAGCCCACTCTCAGCCAACTTGTGTCGGCAGATAAGTTGAACCTTTAATCAGCACTCATGTGCGTGAGAATGAGAAATGAAACTCGCTCACTTTTTGCAACGAAAATGGCAAGATCTCTAGATATGCATGCACTTATCCTGTCTTAGCTAATGCATACGTGTAACATCCATCCTACCCTTTACCACGTGGCTTTCCAAGAGATAGAGATAAGGATCACGTGTCTGAGATATAGAACACGTCATACATTCATGCATCTCGAAGCTGCTTGACTCGGTAACCTAGCTTCTGGGAACTTTCCCGAGACTTGCCTCCGTGGCGACTGACGTCATGCCGATTCCTTCCTTCTGATTCTTCCTTTTCAATCGCTATCTAGATTTGATCTCCCCTCTGATTCTCCTTCAATCCTTTCTCTCAGATTCTTAATCTGTTTCTCCCCAGCGATCAATTCCCTACTTCCTCTAGCATCCAAGAAAATCCTCAACAGAGGAAAGCTTGGCTACGCAACCTTACTCCGTTGCCGGCGACCTCGATCCGTCGTGGCCGTCCTCTGCTTCAGCTAACTCCTTGTTTTTCCCTTACCATCTTCTCCATCGATTGAAGAGTGACTTCCAGCCCCTACTCCTTCGGCTACCATTGCTTACAGATCCAGCTTATTCACACAATCTCATTGACTGACCGGGAAGAAGAAGCGAAGGGAAAGCTGCAGGATCCAGAAGAGCTGCTCACAAACGTGGAAAGCAGCTCAACTCTGAGTGCTAGACGAGCACAGATCCACCGATAGCAGCACTCTACTTCAAGATTAAGTGGCGCCAGCTCACTGGCGTCATGAAGTTCATTGGATGGAACTGCCAAGGCCTGGCAGAAACCTTGACAGATCAAACAAAATGAGTTACCTTGCAAATTTGATGTCCTCCACCAAGGCTCTGGTGACTTTCATCTGAAACTAGAACTTCCAAATTTACCTCTTCGCAATTGAATTCCCGTTTTAATTCTGCTAATAGCTTTGTAGTCCCATCTGACGGTCTCTCTGGAGGCCTTTGGATGCTCTGGACCTAGGATGCCCGGGTACGGCGATACGGATACCGATACCATGATACGCCGATACGCCGATTTTTCAAAAACACGGATACGGGATACGTTTGTATATATAATTAAGTTATTAATATATATAAATTAGTGATTTTTTGTACGAGAATGAGAATTACTAGTAGTATATAGGAGTCTTCGTGACTTTCTGTACATGTCTGCCACTTCCGATCATCATTTGGAGTAATACAAGAGCAACATTCAACATCTGGACTGCATTTGATCGAGGCGGATAGCAATGCATCAAGTTTGATGGAGGCGTTCTATATCTGATGTATCCGATACGTATCCCGTATCCGATACGTATCCAACCCTGATACGCAATTTTTCTGCCGTATCCGCGCTTTCTAGCTCTGGACAGAAGATGTTGAGGTAGAAGTCAAGTCCTTCAATCACCATGTTATTCTCGCTCTAGTAGTAGATATGGCTTCAAATATAGAATTTGTGCTGGCTTGTGTTTATGGCGATCCTCATCACCGCCTCACATCGGTAATTTGGAATCATATTTCCACTTTTATCCATGACAATCTGGGCAAACCAGTAGTTTGTATAGGAGATCTAAATGATATCATGTGTGAATCTGAAACCACTTCTACTAGTGTAAAAAAGTATCGTATAAGGGCCTTTAACGATCTTGTTAAACAATGTGGTTTGTTCGACTTAGGATTTAGTGGTCTGGCCTATACGTAGACAAATAAGCGTTTCTCCTCTGTACCTACATTTCAAAGATTGGACAGATGTCTTGCTAATGCCGAATGGTGTGGTTATTTCCCTAATACTAATGTTTACAATTTGCCAATTATGTTCGGCGACCATGCTCCTATTCTCTTGTCCACAGATTCCCAATTCCGTAGGCCAAAGCTCAAGTTTAAGTTCGAGAACTGGTGGTCTTTAGAGCCCGACTATCAACAAACAGCAAAATCTGCTTGGGCTCTGTCGGCTCGCAAACCTTTCTACGTCAGAACTAACAAGCTTGCAGGTACACTCAAGGTCTGGTGCAAGAAAAAAAAGCCTCTGCAGAAACAGCTTGACGAACTACAGGTCAAGATCAATGAAATCCAAATGCAACCACCGCAGCTGCAGGATCACGCTCTAGAGGCAAGCCTTATTTCCCAGTATGAAGAGAGCATAACCAAACTAACTGAAGCTTACCGTCAAAGAGCAAAGAAGCATTGGTCGACGCAGGGAGACAGAAACACAGCTTATTTTCATAATGTTGTGCAAAAACGCAGGCGTCGTAATCGTATTGCAACCATCAATGATTCCCTTGGAAATACTTTAGTTGACCCTAATGACATTGCTACTGAATTTGTCACCTACTTTAGGAGCATCTTTTGTTCTTCCTTGCCTAACAACTGTGAAGCAGGTACATGGATAGCACAACCTCAACAAATGCAGGATTTCACAAACTCTATCCCGAACAAGGAAGAACTCTGCAACATCCTCAAGGCAATGAAGAAGAATGCTTCACCCGGTCCAGATGGATTCAATGTTGGATTCTTCACATCAGCATGGAGCTGGATTGGTGACGATGTAACGGCCTTGGTTGCGAACTTTTATACCACAGGTATCATGCCCCCACATCTCAACGACACCCATATAGCTCTCATCCCTAAAAAGTTGGTTTGTCGTGTCCCTTCAGATTTTAGGCCTATAAGCCTCTGCAACGTGGTCTATAAAATGATAGCAAAATCTCTTGCAAATAGATTAAAAGAACATCTTCCTGATTACGTTCTTCCGTCCCAACAAGCTTTTATCCAAGGTAGACGCATTGCTAATAACATAATTGTAGCTCAGGAAATAGCTCACTCTTTTTCTCTAAAATCGTGGCAAAGTCAAGACTTTATGCTCAAAATTGATCTTGCAAAAGCTTTCGATAAACTGGAATGGCATTTTATTGACGCTGCTCTTGCACGTAAAGGGCTTCATCCCCATTTTAGAAAACTTATCAATGCTTGCATCTCCACCCCGGTCTTTTCTGTTATCATAAACGGTCAACCTTTTGCTAACTTCAAAAGCAGCAGAGGCATAAGACAAGGTTGCCCTTTGTCGCCATACCTTTTTGTCCTTGCAGTCAATGAACTCTCACTTGCTCTTCAGGATGCTCTGCACACAGCAACACTATCAGGTATTGTTCTTGGACCAAATTGCCCACCGATCCACTCTCTTTTATTTGCGGATGATCTTCTCCTCTGTGGTAAAGCTAATGTGCAGGAGGCAACTACTATATACAATATATTGCACAGATCTTGCTCTCATTCAGGCTAGAGCCCAAACTGGAGCAAATCAGGTATCCTTTTTAGTGCAAAAGTTAACCATCAGATCAAGCAGAACATTAAAGATATCTTTCCAGTTCCAGACATTGATGCAAACTTTGTTCATTTAGGTCATCCTCTTATCCTGCCATCTAAGATAGATCAGCAGCCTATTCCTTTATTTATGACAAATTCAAATCAAAACTTTCGACTTATAAGGCTAATAGGTTATCTCATGCAGCCAGACTGACCTTAATCAAATCTGTTTTGTCCTCGATCCCAGTTTATTACATGTCAAACATCCTTTTCTCAAAAAAGTTCCTTGCGAAACTCACGGCTATCATAAGACACTTCTGGTGGACTGGAATTAAGGATGACCAAACAACTAAGTGTCTTTGTTTAAGAGCCTGGGCTGCCATTTGCACTGAGAAAAAGGCAGGAGGACTTGGCATCAGGAACTTGCAGGCTATGAACCAAAGTTTAATACTTTCGGCGGCGTGGAGGTTGGCGAAGGACCCTAATTCCCAACTTGCGAAAATTCTGAAGGCAAAATATCACGCGGGCACGTCTATATGGAGAGCAAAAGCTGACAAACCAAAGTCAGCATTTTGGACGGCGATCCTTAAGGTAAAACCTCTCCTTAAATCTGCTTCCTCCTATCAGATAGTTGATGGAAATAGCTCTATTTGGAGTACTCCGTGGTTTCCAGGATGGGATAGTATTTATGACAACCTCATTATCCAGCAACACCCATATTCTTACCCAGCTCTTGTTAAGGATTTATGGCTGCCAGGTACAAAGCAATGGAATGATCAATTAATTAACACTCTTTTCAGCCAACCCACAGCAAGCGAAATTATTCAGACGCCCATCATTGACGATACTGGTCAGGACACCTTGATTTGGAAGCTAACCCCTGCAGGTGTCCACACTCCTAAAAGTGCTTACAAGCATTGTTACAGCAATCTCCTGCTTCCTCCAAGACAACAACCCAAAGCAGTTCCACAACAGATTACCTCTCTCCTTGATCAGGTATGGAAGGAAAAGGCTCTTGCACCTCGTGTGCAAACCTTTGCATGGAGGATTGTTAGACGGGCGCTGCCAACAGGTAAGAGAGCAGGTAAGCTAAGTAAGCACATTAACCAAGAATGCGCATCTTGTAACAGCATAGAGGATGAAATGCACATTTTCTTTCTCTGCCCTCTCTCCAAAGCTGCATGGTTCTCTCACCCATGGTACTTAAACACAGAAATCCTAGCATCACAAAACCCTTCAGTAGCCCAAATGATACGTGCCATTCTCAATGCTAACCACCCAGAAGCTAGCCTCACTAATATTTACACTTTTCTATGGTGTATTTGGAAGGCCAGGAACAATGTCTTGTTTAACAGGAAACAGGGAAGGCCCCATCAGATTTATGCAGAGGCTACAGCAATAGTGAAAAACTCACAACTAGAACAGGAACACAAGACAGATTTACGACAGGGCGACAATGATAATACCACTGCAGTGCATCCAATCTTGCACCAACATATACAGCCACCCACAGGTACAGGAAATTGCATCTTCACAGATGCGGCATGGACAACACAGCCAGGACAAGTTAGTGCGCCTGCAGGACTGGGAATCGTCGTCATTGCGGAGAACAACCAACACTTCAAAGAACTTCACATCTCAGCTAAATCTCAAGAGGCAACAACACCTTTGCAGGCTGAAGCTTTCGCTTTGCAACTTGCTGTCAAGATTGCAGACCTCTTCAACATACATGAGCCTAGATTCTACACGGACAACTCCACTCTGGTGCATGCAGTAAAAGCAGATTCTATTTTTGATGCAGCAACACCTTGGAGCATCAGGCCCACTATTGCAAACATCAGGAAATCGCAGGTCTTTAGCTCTAGCAACGTAGCTCATATCTCCAGATGCTATAATCTAAAAGCTCACCACCAGGCGAAACTAGCTACTAAAATTCAAGCAAGCTGTACTCCTCTTTACAGATGTCTTTCAACTGCAGACACCCGGTGTCCCGGCAGATCTGCAGACCTTCAGTTCAGGGTGCTTCCGTTCACCCTTCTTTCTGTAAAATGTATTTTCTAAATTAATAAAGTATTCTGTTCAAAAAAAAATACATTCATGCATCTCCTGAGTCCACTGGCCAAAGCACTCCGATCTTTCTACAAGATCAGCAAGCCAGCTGCCGGAACGATTGGCAATTTGGCACGGCTAGCTAGCAAGAAGGTTCCCGGTTCTACCAACTAAATCGACCAGCAGTGACCGCAGGGAACTGCCGAATTGGCACCAACTATGCTCGCACGTGCTAGGTGCAACTGCTGCTAACTAGACATATTATATGTACACCATCGATCGTACCATACCTTATATCGGCATTACTCAATGTATAGCCTTCAATAAAAAAATTTGTACGAAAAGATAAGTATTTTATAGGTTGTTACAATACTCAAGCAACCTGTAACCTCAATTATTGCTTGAGCCTGAAATTGGTGCCCCCAAAACACCACACCCCCCGTTGGCCCGATACAAAAATCTGAAGCAAAACGGTACAAGATAAGGTGAACTCTCTTTTTTGCATCATGTGAATTTGATGATAAATGACTAGCTACCTAAAACAAATATGCTATGTATAGTCAAGTACGAACCCGACATCAACCCACAAGAGAGAACAAAAGACAAGACGGAGCAGAATATTGACAAAGGAAGAGGAAGAAGAAACAAGAAGACAAAACTATGAAAATCCCATGTGCGGATTGTCCGACGCCAAACCGCTAACGAATATATCCGTACTTATTAAGCGGCTATTATAAATTTTATTAACAAAATATTATTTCTGAAAAATTCAAATTTAAATAATATTGTACATGTTAATGAGTCGGATTTTCGGCCCAGCATAAGTGCAGGCGAGACGGTGGTCGGACTCGTCGTACACTATATCTCGATATTTGCGAGCGCTATCACCGGCTCAACCACACGGGTCGCCCCGTATGGGCCGGCCCATTCCTTTTCCTTCTTCTCATGTTTCTTGTTTTCTTTCTTTTTATGTTTTCCTTTATTTTTGGGTTTTCCTTTTTTTGAAATGTTTCTTTTTAAAAAATGTTTAGATTTGAAATTTTCATTTTAGAAAATTATTCAGATTTTGAAAATGTTTGGAATTTAAAAACATTGCGGATTTAAAAACGTTTAGACTAAAAAAATCAGATTTGATAAAAAATAAGGACAAAAAGGAAGAAAGAAAAATACTTTTTTAGTGGGCTTCATCACTCCGAGTGGAACATTTTGTTTGGGTTGGTCTATCGTGGGCTTTCTGCAGGTAGAAGCTTTGACGTGAGCGAGGCGAGCAATAAAACGTGCTTGAAGCGATGGATAGTGGAACTAGTAAGAAAAAGGCCGATACCCTTTTGTAGTCGTAAGGAAAAAAATTGTTTCGTCCTTCGTCTCCGCTGAACCACTGTAGAGTGTAGACCCTCATCACGCGAGCCGCCGCATGAACTGAGCTCTTCCGCGCTGGATAGTGTTCTATAGAGGCTCCCTCAAGGGCCGGGCGATACCTGCACGATGTGTGCCACACCGTGTCCCAAAACAATAGGCAGGAGATCAGAATGAAGCGTGCGATGCGTGACAATTATGCGATGATGGAGTTCATCCTTGTCTCCAGGATTTATCTGCTATTGCGACGTATTCCAAACGAAGAGGAAAAAGGGATGACATTTACGTAGGTTCCTAGGTTGGTAAAAAGGAGAGAAAATCGGGGATGCCGTGCAGCGGTGCAGATATGGTACAAGGAAATATTTGAGGGACGTGACTAATGAGCAGCACCCCACCATATAAACTGTACGCCTTCTTTCTTCGTTCTTAATAGTCGGCGCATCCTTGATGTGAAAATTATGTATGCGACCACTTCCCAGGCCTTACACCCTCGTAAAAAAAGTCCTTACACCCGCATTTCAACCTTTTCGTCACTTCAACTCAGCCGCCTCCAAAGGAAAAAGGATGAACTCTTTCGCTTTCCCCTTGCCGGCCTTGCCTTGATTTCCTTGATGAAATAATTTCCTATTTTATTTTTTATATAAGCGCTTGGTGAAATAACTTTCATCTTTTTTTGTTTTGCGAAAAGGACCCTGGTATTAAAAGTCATGTTAGATTTGATGCTGTCCTTTCATCATAATCTTGATCAGCAAGGTGTACCTAGCTGCATACTACATAACGCGCTTCCTGACGCACCGAATCGATCCTTGATCCAACTAGAAAACGACTGAAGCAAAGCGCTCGAGATGGAGATGGTCAGAGTTGGACATGTCGAGGACATGCACAGGTGTGCTCCTTTATCGGAAAAAATATACATTTGTCCATGTATGCTAACATGGTAACTGATTTCTGCGATAGGCGGTATGATTGTCAAATTTAACTCTAGACATGGAATACATAGCCATGTATTAAACCATATACTTTTTTCAATTTTAGGGGAAAGTATAGATTTATTCAATAGGTAAAATCAAGGGTGCATAAACCTGGGGTTCGAAGAAACCAAACATGGTGGCAATAAGGTTATGAAATATAATTTTAGTATCTAAATGTGCATCAATATTTGTATCTCTTCTTTTCTTGTTGGAAGTCCACTTCTTGAAAAACAATTTGGCGCTTATCAATCTCGAACAATATAGCCCTATATAGTTGCATTTGCATAAGCTTTTCTTTGTGATATGTAAGCAATCGATCGACTATCCCAAGTCTTCCGTTAGAGTGATCGCATCGGCACGTGATGTACACTCTAGAACTCAGAATACACTTTCCATTGCCTAACCATTTGAGCCGGTAGAAAACACAAGGGAAAAAATAACGTGCATGGTAACGTGCACATTGCCTAATATGGCTATTTAGTGAGTACTCCTATCTGTTTTTTTGACGAACACCACATCATTTTAAGTACACCCATAACAAAAAAAAACATAAGTAAAGGCCATAGAAATATTCTCATTGTTTGAAGGAAAAAACCCATGGACATACAGACAGAAGAAGTATGATGATTCACGTACATGGACAAACATGTAGAAGAAAACAAGTAATGAATAAAGAAGTAGTAGCATATAGATGAAACAAATAAAAATAATAGAACACACAATTATATGCATATTCACTATCTAGACATTGGGAGACCATGATATGATGTGACTACGCCACTTATTCCATGAATAGCATAATGTGGCAATCCATAAGCTAGCCCCGGCTCAGGCATCTCTTCCTCGGTTATACATGTAATCCTTCAATTGTCAGCTGACGGTGGTTTGCCCTTTGGTGGTGGCTCTGGCTTAGGTTCAGGTTTCGGCTCTGGTTTAGGCATTGGTTCAGGCTTGGGTTCCGGTTTTGGCTCTGGCTTAGGCTCTGGCTTAGGATATGGTTCTGGTTTAGGTTCCGTTTTTGGCAATGGTTTAGGTTCCGGCTTAGGTAGAGGCTTGGGCTCCGGTTTTGGCTCTGGCTTGGGTTCAGGCTTAGGCTCGGGTTTAGGTTCTGGTTTAGGCTCCGGTTTTGGCTCTGGTTTAGGCAAAGGTTCAGGTTTGGGCTCTGGCATAGGCTTAGGTTCAGGCTTGGGTTCGGGTTTTGGTTTAGGCTCATGTTTTGGCTCTAGTTTATGCATTGGTTCGGGTTTAGGTTCTGGTTTAGGCAATGGTTCCGGTTTGGGTTTAGGTTCAGGTTTGGGTTTCGGTTTCGGCTCTGGCTTAGGCAATGGTTTCGGTTTGGGTTGAGGTTTAGGTTGTGGCTCTGGTTTAGGTTCAGGCTTGGGTTCTGGTTTCGGCTCTGTTTTAGGCAATGGTTCTGGTTTGTGTTTAGGTTTGGGCTTTGGCTCAGGTTTAGGTTCAGGTTTGGGCTCCGGTTTTGGCTCTGGTTTAGGCAGTGGTTCAGGTTTGGGCTCTGGCTTTGGTTCAGGTTTGGGCATCGGATGAGGCTTGGGTTCTGGTTTCGGCATTGGCTCTGATTTTGGTTCAGGCTTTGGCTCTGGGTATGGCAGAGGCTTTGGCTCCGACTCCGGGAGCTTCTCAACGGCAGCAAGGCCTCGACCGGCGGCGGCCGCTTGGTGGAAAGCGGAGGCTACCACTAGCCCGAGGAGGAGCACGGCAAGGAGGCGATGCCTCGCCATTGCCGCCTGCTTCGTGTGCTCGCACGCAGCTGGTGCTATACGCTAGATTATCTCCTCTGGACTGGATGTATGGATGGATGGATAATGGATGGGTGTTCTTGTGCGCGGTGGTGTTGGTGTTTATATAGGGCGGAGGAGCCAAGCAGATCCGGACGCGTGTGCCACACCAGTGGCGGAGCTGCTCACAGTTTATGATGTCGCTTGACATCACAGAATTTCCAAATGCCCATTAATTTTTTCAAAATTTATGCATCAGCCCCTAGAAGTACAAAGTGGCACAGTGCATTGACATCACTGGTCCTAAAGCCTAGCTCCGCCACTGTGCCACACTCCGTCCGTCCGCACCATCATCCTCTCTCTTCTAGTAATGGCTGTAAGGTAATTAACGTGAGATTTGGAGAAGAGACTCCTAGCTGCGAGTCATTTAATTATGCGTGTTGACGCCGGACGGCTAGCTGGTCGCCTTCTCGCCTTGAAATCCTTGTCAGTCCATCTTGTTCTCTCACTAATGGCTGGTGTGTACCATTGACGACACATGATGTAACTTGGTCAAGTTTCAAGACTAGTTCTAATTACCAGTAGTAGCTGTGCAGCTGGGCATTGAAGCTAAACATCAACTCGTATATATGTGTCGTACTATGCGCGGGGGTCGTACCGTGACTAGGGTAGCATACCCAAGAACGTAGAACAGTAAACTCTGTGTGTGGTCGATCGTAGATTGCGAGCTTGCTTCTTCTTCTTTGACTATCCACGGCCGATTGATTAATCTGTGTGTACGGCGGGCAAGCTGCAGGTAGTATGCCATCGACGACAATTGCACCATATCTATCGAACCATCGGAACTTTGAAATTGTTCATCGATCCATGGAGGACCGACCGACCGACCTTTGCTTGCTCTTGTTTGCTGTATGTATTAACTAGGAAAAGTGTCCGTGCGTTGCCACGGTAGAGAGAGAAAAAAACTTTGGAAGATTAAAGTCGGAGTGACCCAAACTTTACCCAAGTTTAGTCAAATGTACTTGCATGGCAAGCCACAAATTAACTATGAGAGAAAATGCAAACACATTTGTGGATAGAGAAGGTGAAATAGTACACAACTTTAAGGACTCCAAAACGAACATTATATGAAGTAGTGCAGCAAGGTTTCGCATTTTTACCTATTAAATCTATGTAGTCATTAGGTACTATTCTGTCAATCCGTACAATTAGAATATGAGGAAGGAAACAATTTATTTATACCTGCCAAGAACTTTATCTAAAAAAATACCTGCCAAGAAAAAGACAGATCTAGTCATGCCTGATGTTTTTTTGAGCATCTGATTCGGTGAAACATAGTGATTCAACAATATCTAGTCATCAACGTTCTCTGCCAAAATCAACACTGAAACTTAATGACCGAGTTGCAGTACTCCTCAAGGCATTAACACAATCAAAACTTGGGCTTCAGACAACAACAGAACGTGAAATAGGAGATGATGAGTAGGCAAAATTAATCAAGAAGTACAGGGAGAAATTAATATCATTTGTACGAGCACTCCATGGAGGATCACAGCTGTAGCTTGGTCACCAACCTGGTCGCAGGCTCGCAGCGTCTCCACCTCCAGGCCCGGCCATGTGGGGACCAACCTCGACATGGCGTCGTGCTCGGTCCAGCGAGGAGGTTGATTGCGCGGCGGCTGTACAGAAATCTCCGGGAGAGACGAGGCATGGTTGGAGGTCTAGATAATAGGGAGGGGATGGTGCGGTCTGTTCTTGCTGACACCGGCCCCGTTCTCCCAGTCACCACCGGCGTCAGCCACCGTGGTCGCGATACCCCGTGCTCCTGCCTGCCGCCGCACGGTCTACCGCAGACGGTCGTGAGCCTATTGCCACCGGTACTCAGAACAGTCCTGATGCTCACACGCCGACCAGGTTGGAGCAAGCAGAACCGTCCTGACGATGCTATCACGAATCGGTCAAGAAGTTGGGGATCAGGTACCTTCATGATCGTGGGAACGAGGCAGCTTCCCATCGCCGGCGTCTGCAGCCGCTTCCCACCGGCGTCTGTGCACGTCTTGGGCTCGCCGCCGCCGTCTGTGCGCCTCTGTGTATCGCCGCCATCCCCGATGTCGTCGGTGCCACACTGCCACGCTGTGGTACGCCGCCATCGACCTCCATTGAATCGACGGAGGGAATCGAGGGAGAGGGTCCGCCCGGACCTGAAGCCCAGGCGAGCACGAGCGCCAGCAACCCGCGTTCGTCACTACCCATCAGCCCATTGCTATCTTCCGCCGCGTCCTGGACGGCGGCGCCACCCCAAAAATCCACCTCTTTTGACCGGGCCCCTCCCGCCTCCGTCCTTCCATCCCCGCCCCGCGTCACTGCACCTCTCGCCTCCCAAATCGAGGTCGAGACACGCTCGCTTTCCTCTAGAAGCGGAAACCTCCCCATTGGCTCACCTGCTTACTTACTACCTGCCTGCCTGCCTGCCCGGAGTAGCTGAGAGAGAGGCGGGCGCCGCCACCAACCGCCGGCACCAAGAGTTCATTCAAACGGGCGCCGGCCACAGTCGGGACAGCGAGGCCGCAGCTCAGCTGGGGATTAAAAGCGGCGCCTTTCTTTTCGCAAGCCCCCACAAATCCACCCGCATTTCCCCCCATCGATCCCACCGCCACCTCCTCCCGTCCCTTTGTTCCGACGATGGTGGGGAGCTACGCGAACGGAGTAGTAGTGGGAGGAAAGAACTGCGCGGCGGCGAAGGGGAAGCTGGACGAGCTGCGGCGGCTGCTGGGCAAAGCAGACGGTGACCCGCCCCGGATCGCCGGTGTGGGCGCGGGGGCCCGGGGCAGCGTCTTCTGCGCGCTGCTGCAGGACGCCTACGGCCACGACCACCGCGACAAGGCGCAGGTGCGGCCGGGTCTGGCGCAGCGCGGGCCGCACCGTCGACCGTGCCACCGCCGAGCACCCGGCCTCCGTCACGCTTGCCTATCAGTGCTACTCCGAGTCCCATCGCACGCCGCCACGCCAAGGATCGAGAAGAAGGGCGAGGGGGTGGCGGCAGGTTCAGGTCGCGGAGAGTTGGTAGGGGAACGGTGAAGGTTAGAAGACGAACGTGAAAAAAATCGAACCGTTTTTTCCACTTACGGGTGGCAGTGGTGGGTAATATTTCTGACAACTCAGGGGTAAAATCGAAAAGAAAAATGACGTACCACAAAAAAACTTAATGCTTTTATTATTACTAGGAAAAGTGCCCGTGCGTTGCGACGGGAAGAAAAAATGATACGCTAAACCAATAAAGCATCCGGATAGTAAATAAAAAAAAATAAAAGAGTGTGACTAAAAATATATTGGACACCATATGTCTAGATAATCGTTAAATCAGTTGCCGATTTCTCCGCATGTTTTCGTCGTATAGTTCCTCTGCCACAACTATTATAGTGACACAAATCACATATCAAAACAGGGCGTGACTTATGATGGAAACAAAATAAATAAACATGTGTAAAGTTTGCCAAATAGTATATTACTTAACAGTTTAGATAAAATAGTATATTCCTATTGTAAAGCTTGTCAAAGAGTATATTAACTATGTCTGAGCACGGTTCATAGATGCAACATATGCACCCCATACCATGAGCGCCGCCCACCTTTTGTTGGCGGTCTCCTCCCTCTTGGTGGCGTGGGTCTGGGCGTTGGCGATGCAGGTCTCGATGGACGCCTGGAGCTTTGCCGGTGCCGGCGCGCCTTCCCTCGCCACCTTGGCTTTCTGGTGCCCCATCGGTGGACGGCCTTCAGACGCACCAGCAGCCACCGCGTCTGGGACGTACTCCTTGCCCTTGCCGAGCCCACAGCGTGTTTCCGCCCACTTCTCGCACCCCTCGATGATGACGAAGACGTGGAGGTACTTGAAGTCGGCCTTCTCGTCGTTCTTGTATGCCTCGAGCATCCGGACAATCTACATGGCGACGGGACTAGCATCAATGAGCTACATGCGACGCAAAAGAAAGGAATCATGGCGGAAATTCTCACCTTTATCTCGCGGTTGGCGCCGCTCTTCGGCCGGTGCGCGACCTCCTCCTGTATGCCATGCCACTTGTTGCAAACGGCCTGGATGTTCGCCAATGGTTGGCCATGGCCTTCTGGCCGCGCTCCGTGATGCATGCGGCGTAGTCGGGGTCGATCATCCGCCGCTCGTCGTACGCAGTCTTCACCCGCTTCCAGTAGTTGTCTAGGGCCTGGTTGGCGCCGATGATCGGGTCGAGGCTGACCGTCTTCCATGCCTCGGTGAGGAGGATATCCTCCCTGGTCGTCCACTTGATGCGAGGCTCGACGGGCGGCTTGGGCGCCGCCTTGGAGCCCTTCCTGGGACGGCGGCCGCCCGTGTCGCCTTCCTTGGCCAGGCCTTCTGCTCCCTCCGAAGCTGCAGGCGTCGTCTCGTCTCCTTCTTCCGCCTCCGCATCTGCCTCCTCCGTGCTGACACCGGCGCCAGACGCACCTTGGCCGTAATCCCCGTCGCAATGCGAGAAAAACTCCCCACCTTGCGAGAGGAAGCCCGGGCATGCCACTGCCGCCACCGAGCCGGTGGTGATGATCTCGTCCATGAAGCTGATGTCTTGGGGCATCCCGCCCAACAGGGACTGCATGACGAAGGGGAGGGAACGACGGAGCGACGGCGAAGATGCGTAGCCCGGCAAGCCGACGTACATCATCGGCGGATGGTGGGGGAAGGTGCGGTTGGGGTTGAAACTGCCATGGGGGTCAGCGTCGGCGTACCCAGGGGAGTAGTGCGGGGGCGCGTTCCAGCGCGGCGACGGTGATGGCGAGGTGACGATGGTTTGGCTCCAACCGGCGAACTGAGGATGAGGAGAGAAGCCACCCCTCCGCCTGACCGGCGGCGCCGCAGACGCAGCCGGAGTTTGCGGCTCATCCAGCGCCTCCACCTCCTTTTCCTCTTCTTCTTCCTCGCTGACGGCCTGGTCCTCGGCCTCCGCCAGCTGCGCGGCCAGCTCCCTCTGCCGTTGCGCCTTCTCCTCGTCCGGCGCTGGGGTTCTCCAACCTCAGGCGCGCCTCCTCGGCGATCCACTTGGCGTTGCTCATGCCTGGCGGCTTCTCCTTCGACGCTCTCGGCTTCCGCGGCTTCTTGCCGATCATGGAGGTGGCGGAGGACGCGGGGACGACGACGGCGCGAGGTCCTGTGAATCGGGCGGGAGCCATGGCGGCCAGATCTGTGGGAAATGGCGGGATCGGGGCGGGGGCAGAGGTATATGTGAGGGAGAAATGGAGGGAAAGATCAAAATTATGGAGGGAAGAGGGCAAATTATGGAGGTAAATCACCTTCCCTCGCCGACAAGTCTGGCCCGCGGACGCCTTTTGACCCGCCAAGCGGAACCCGGCGCGCTGGGTTTGGGCTGGGTTCACCGGCGCGAAACGGCGCTAACTGGCGCTAAATCGACTTCTAGGGAGCGGCTGGTAGATTTTTGTTAGCGCCGGCGCTAAAAAGGCCTCCTGAGACGTTGGGGACGACTGTAGATGCACTAAGCTTTTGCAACTGTTATATGAGTAGTACCGATTAAGCTCTGATTTTACACGCGTTTTCCTTGCTTCCATTAATTAAAGATTGTACCTGCTGCCACAGATATACTGTTGCGCAGTGGCATGCATGGTGAAGGATTTATATATAAACTAGCTGGATGGCCTGCGTATTTGCGTGGCTAGATTATTTTTTCAAATATTCACCTATATAATAGAATCCATTAAAAAATTCTATATCTTTCCCTACTTTGAATTCTTTGAAAAAGATATTGGTTATATAAACATTTATATCATGAGACGGATGGCGCAGTTGCCGCTCGACCATCTGCAAGCGAGGGATTTTACTTTGCATCATACCAAACAGTAAGTAGTAGCGTATTTATATTCATCCTAGAAAAAGGTCAGCCATTTGTATTTATTTTTTTATGAACACGGCAACATAATATGACTGTTTACAATTTAAACTGAAACTTACAGAGACCATCAATCACTTTGTTTCACCTGGGCTTCCCTTTATGATCTCGTAAGTCTTCAGGTTCAGCTACCAGATTGTTTCACCTACTTATATTGCACTTAATGGTTTTCGACACATCTTCTAATGTGCTCCATGCCTGACTCGCCATGACACCTTCGAGTAACAAAATTTTCTTTACAAAGACAAAGCGGCTATTTACTTAATAGTAAAGCCAAGGGATGCCGAGATATTACCAGCTTGACTGTATCCGTCTTTGCAACATGCACACAACAGACTCGTGTGGACTAAATCCTAGAGACTTGAGCTGGTTTGCAACAGCTGCCACTGGGAGCGGTACGGCAGTATCACGTCTTCCGGACATGAGCCGCTGAGAAGAGATGTGACCAAAACGATTTGCTCTGCTCTCATGTTCTGGTTTTAAGAGAAAACACATGGCGGGCCTGTCGGAAAGATCATGGCAGGCACGCTAGCCGGCCATGCGGCTTCTTCCAGTAACCTAATTGGTCGCCGTAGAGCAGTGGAGACCATCTGGTGAAGAGCATGCACAGCGGCCGCTGGCAGGGGCTACGCACTGAAGGCGCGCGCTATGGCATCGAGCTATACAAACTCCCTACGGTCACCATCCAGTCATTTGGTTGCAAATGCATGAAGAGAAATCTATTTGAATCGACCTGATACACTGCTGTCAGTTCGAACAATTTTGTTTGTTAGCATCAATCCAAAATTCTAAATCGTCCATGGCCTTCCAACGACGTTGCTTCTCGCCAGATAATTGTCCCATACAGACTTATTGTAGACCCGGCTCCTTATATGTTTGTCAAGATCGCTGGCGTGAGATCACCGTTGCCGAATTTGTGGTCTTGAGAATTTTGTCCCTGCCTTGAACTCATGGAGGATTTATGCTGGGGTACTGCAGGGGGCGTCCATGGCTTCAACGACGTTGCTTCTCGCCAGATAAATGTCGACATGCTGACTCGTCGTGCACTCCCGACTCATGGCTCCTTGTATGTTCAGAGCCGTGTGCATCGTACGAAATATCTTTGGGTGTAGTATATGCCTCATCCGATGGCTAAACTTAATTGAGCCAGTTTTAGGCGTAGGGACAAAAACGAATTCTTCTCCGTAATTAATTAAGCATCTTCTTCAACACGCGGCCAACAAATTTTGGAGGCAAATCTATGACACTTATCTTGGGACAGAGTGAGTACTTGTGAGGAGTCCGTGTACTATTAAAGATTGTGAAAAACAATATAGGTGTGTGCATCATTCACCACTGAAGCTAACGATTATCCTCCTTCCCGAAAAACAATGTATGTGAAGAACATAGATAGTTTTGAAATTCATATGGTTTAGACTAATAAAATTTGAATCAATAACAGATTGGAAATGGTTGAAATAATCATGTTTTGGAAAAAAAATGACATTGTTTTGCAAGTTGGCATAAATTATAAACAATGCATTTATTAGTATGTAGGCAATTGATACTATAGCGCATTACGGTGGGGTGGGATCGTGAATGTCGAAGCAAAATCGTTCATGAAAAAAGCTCAAGTAGGATCTTTTGATTTCAAATAGGTTTAAGAAATAAGGCAACCCATAATCTTGGTACTTTTCATAATTCATTGCAAATATGGATGGCTACCAAACAAATATAAGAGACCTCAAACACGCATGCTCATTTTAGATTGGCATTACCAAAAAAATAACAAACACAATAAAAAATGGAGAGAAGTTAACAATTGTGGATGATAAAACATACACTTATCCTGGAATTACATCTGTTTGGCAATTGCTATCCCCTGGCGCCGTTGACATCAAATAGACCAACATTAGAATTCATCCACAGATGTATTACTTTTTAATAAATCTTATAGTCTGGCAACCTAAACAGAAGTGTAAATAGGGACAATCGATCGAATAGCAGCAGGTTAGAAAGTTAAAAAAGCTTTAAAGCATTGTCTTAACTTATTCCTTCAATATCCCAAAGAAAAATATTGTAACAAATATCGTGCCTTAGGCCATATAAAAGTCATTCGATCACATGGTTCAGAGCTTACCTTTTAGAAAAATTTACTCACCGGGTGTCTGCCTTAGTAATACTGAGTTATACTCTAATAATCAAAATATAGATTTGGGTATACATCTCCAGGGCGTTTAAGATTTTTTCCAAGTAAGTTGAACTGTTTAAGTTACATCCTGGACGGGTGTGACAACCTAATTCATTATCATGTGGTAAATCAAAAGAATTCACATCAATATAATTAAGATACCAATTATTAAAAAAAATAACCCAATAGTATTGCTTGGAGCACAACTAATATAAGGTACCCTATATGATCATGCTTTTCTTTGGGAGTTAAAAGTATGAATACGGAGGGACTAATAGGACAGGCGCTGTATGCGCTTGGTTAATAGGACGATCATCCCAAAGCTGTATGAGTGTAAAACACTTAAATCAATTTCAAGTTAATCCTTTAATAGTATTTAGTCCAACAAATAAACAGAAATTCATTGACATGTAATACATGGGCTACATTGATCCTTCAATTTTTTTCTCTAATATTTCTGATCCAGCACTTTAGTATTGATTTTTTAACCTTCCTCTTCTTCGGTTCTCACCAACTGGTTGTTATATAACTGAAGACATATTTTTGCGTAAAAAACACTTGAAAAGCTCTCAGCCATGCGCACAACTGTCACAAAAATAATGTTGACCTCTGAAAGTATGAGACTGGAGTGACTCGACACATATAATCCAGCATACGAAAAATTTATAGCACATATAGTTGTTGAAAGAAGAAAGGATATATCTATTTAACCAAGAAATAAGGCACATAACATATCTTATTTCATGCTTGAGATGACAATTCTTTAGCCCGCATGCAAAAATCTACATTCCAAAAAGAAAAGTCACAACTCAACAAACCCTTGATATAAGTAAATTGTAGTTGCAAACCAAAAATATAAAAAATAATACAGTAATATAAAGGGCTTTAGGCTACTATAGACCGCTAGAAATAATTAAGGGACTAATAAATACTACCTCGTAGGATACAACCTGTGTTAGCTAGGTTATCCCAATACACCAACAATAGAGAAAACTGAAGCAATGACAACATACCTCTATGCAGACTTTTGCTGAGTGAAAAACATGATTCAGAATTTTTTTGCTGACATCTATGATCCATCTTAATTAGGAAGAAAAACGCATGCATGATACCAGTGTAACCAGTCCAACAACATTATAGCTTCTGGATTCACCCGTGCAGGTAAAGTTATACCTAGGGCATTGAACTTAAGGGTTACAAAGATTCTTGCCTGATGATTGCTTGTAGCAAGTTCGACCAAGCGGAGGAACTGAACAGCAGTCTCACAGGAGCCTCTACACGTTCTCCTCTTCGAAATCAACAGTTGTGCTATGAAATCTTTATTGGAATATACGTATTGGACGGCTGCACGGCCAGAAGTTGGAAATAAAAATTCAGCCTATGCCGTAGGGGAACACGATCAGTAAATCTACACAGGCTAGTAGATGAGATCGTATTTTTCTATTGTATCAACTCCAAGACGGACGGCCGGAACGACGGAATACTTGACGATGCGTAATTCAGCCTGTGCGGTAGGGTAACACGATCAGAAAATCTGGACACGCTAGCAGAAGCAAGATCGGCATACATCCAATACATCCATCGCACGATTGATTTGCTTGGCGTGACTGCCCCATCAGATTCTGCAAGCACATCAGATCCTTGACAGAATAGGCACACGTCGTTGCCAAAGTGATCTCCGACGGTGCTATGCAGAGCGATCTGATCTGGAGAAGCAGGACATACGGCCTGGCCGGCCGCCGGCAAAGTGCGCGGTATGGATACCAATCGTCGGACAGATTATCTGTTGCACCTAGTGATCGCCATGTTTCCGTCTCCGTTTGGTGAAATCAGCAGCCGGCGGCGGGAGAAAATACGGAGGCGGTAGGGCTTGTGTTAAAGGAAATCGATATGCTACCGAGGCGAGGTGGATGACGGTGAATCTAAGACATAATGTGATGGGGGATGAGGGTGAATCTAAGCCATTGAGATGTATTAACTTTAGAACGGTAAATCTTCACCGTTAAATGTTTGTTGTTTTAATTATATAATAGATTGACAGACGCAGCAACCGTGTAATTAACTAGTATAACCACCCTTTCTAAAAAAAAACTAGTAACCACCCCATAGAGAAGTATTAGTATTTTACTTGGATTAGTTGCTTTGTCCCCTCCTTGGAACATCTAGAGCTCATGATCGACCGACCGACCAACTCGAGTACACGTCAGAGCATCACACAAGTAAAAGGCGAGGAG
Organism: Poa pratensis; assembly: GCA_947311845.1. Taxonomy (NCBI): domain Eukaryota; kingdom Viridiplantae; phylum Streptophyta; class Magnoliopsida; order Poales; family Poaceae; genus Poa; species Poa pratensis. The sequence continues at coordinate 84,793,938 of CAMZMU010000052.1, read as the reverse complement.
TGGCTGGTCAAAAGTGGAGCCACGCAAGGTAGAGAATCATCTACTTTCTCCGTCCCAAAATAAGTGTCTCAAAGTTGTCTAAAAGTGAATGTATCTACACTTGTTTCATGTTTAGATACATGCACTTTTTGACAAATCTAAGACAATTATTTTGGGACGGAGGGAATACCTTTTATTTCAAAAAGGAAAGTGATGCATCCCAGTTGGTATCGCCCAGCTGCGTCTGATGCCGAATTCAACGAACTGGAAGAAGTGAAGAAGAGATCGATACTGATCTCGCTTTTTTGACTGTAGCGCGCGTGCGTACAGCAATCGCTTGGGTTCAGAACTTCAGATCACAAGGCATCGTTAATTGAGATGTAGAGTGCTTCTTGTATTCATGTGGCGTGCCGCGTGCAGTATAGAGAAGTTGCCGGTGGGTACACATCGACGATCGACATACGTACTCCCTCCGTTCCAAATTAATTGACTTTTATTTGCTCACACGTGGATATATCTATACTTGTAACATGTCTAGATACATCCACATGTGGACAAATGGAAGTCAATTAATTTGGAACGGAGGGAGTACAAAACATACATACTAGACAATAGGCACAGTAGCACTGTAGAGGGGCCCCGGCCTAGGTAGAGGGATCCTTGTCACGAGGACGGGGGTGCTGGCCCTTTCTGTGATTTGTGAGGGGGACGTACACTCAATCCGTGGATCCGCCCAAAATCTTCGCATGACTCGTTGCGCGGACACGAGAACGACCCCTCATCCGCTTCTCACTGCACCACGGCCTTTCTTCCGCGCATGCTACGAAATCATTTCCGTAGTAGCCCCCGTAGGGCATGTCATATTGGCATGGAGCATCTCGCGCGCGATAGCTACCACTCCAACCCGGGGTATGTTCTTGTGTTATCTTTTGCCGAGAGGACCAACCGTGCTTGTGTCTTAGTGTCTATCTGTCATGTCCCTTTTACTTTGGTTTCCATCTGCCTTCCGATAGGTATACCTATCTGCCATTTTCTTCCTAGCTCATCGACGGAGAAAGATGCATATATAGATGGATGAGATTGGTGTGCAATTAGATTAACTAGACATTTAATGAAGGAACTTCACCATCGGCTCAACTAACAGAGTAAAATCTACTGTAAGATATTTGTTGGAGGGTGCAATGAAAACACGTGGATGGATCCACATGACTAAGTCTAAGCGTTCGGGTTACCCGAAAAGTTCAGGTCGGGTTATTCGAGTAATACAAAATTCGGGTTTTGAGAAATGTCACCCGAGATTTCCCTGAATTTTTTGATACTCGACAGTTCGGGTACCCGCAATTTCGGGTCCGGATTCGAGTAATCCCGAATTGCCCGAAATACATCACCGGTGATGGTAGTTTTGAGTCAAGAAGAAGACGGAGGAGGGACCAGCCGACCAGGCTGCGTTGTAACTAGCTCGGGGTGGCGGCTCGTATGGTGGCGCTCGCGCTTCAGCTGCCAGGCGCGGCCGCGAGCAGTCCCACAACATGGGCTTATGGCCGTGGGCGGCGGGTGGTCAGGGGCGTCGAGCGGCTGCCAGGTCAGGGCAGCATCTGGCACAACATGCAGCTGCCAGGCCAGGGTGGCGTCGAGGTGTCCGTGCGGCTGTGCGGTGCTATTGCGCGCGGCGGCTTGGATGACGATTAGGGACGAGCCTTGTACAGGACGGGTGGATAAGGTTTTACGTGGCTGGCTAGCTGCTTGTGCCTTGGTGTATTTTTCTGGAGAGGGACTTGAGCCTTAGTGGTCACTTGAAGGAAAAAAATATACTTTTCACCCTTAAATGTAGTGATTTGGAGACAATTCATCCTGAACTCCAAAATGGGGTAATTTGTACCCTAAACTTTGCAATACCGGAGAAATCAAACCCTAAGATGGTTTTTGTTTGATTTGGGAGGTTTTCTGCGATGACTAGGCGACGATGTGGCAATGACGTGGCGTAGCGCAACGTGGGTCCCACATGTCATCCTCTGCTCTGTTGCGTTGACTCAAATCGAACACGATGAGGCCGGCGAGCACGGCAGCTAGGCAGCGACCACGGCGATCGGCGGCGCGGACGCGGCGGCCGAGGGCGCAGCAGAGCACGGCGACGTCTGTGGTGGGGCCCAGATCCCCTTCGAGCTGCACACAGTCCACGGGCTGGAGCGAGTTCTCACCATGAATCGGCCACCGGCGTGGTCCGCGCGGCGGAGAGGATGGTGTCCAGGCAGTGGAAGAAGACACTCACGTAGCACTTGGCCGACGGGTTGCGCGAGGTGGTGTTGAGCGACGACATGTAGAGCCGGGATCTGGCCTCCTGGAGCGGCGACCGCTGCACGGCGGCGCGGGTCTTCTCCAACGAGATCGAGCGGGAGCCCGCGTCCATGGTTAGAAGAAACAGAATAGAGCAGAACGAATTGCGCAGGAACAATGACAAATCAACAGCAGCAGCAGCAACAGGAAAGAAAGTTAAACGCGGATAAACAAACATAATCGATGGAACAGAAATCAACGCAAGAAACAAGATGGCGCGATTGAGCAGCGCGGATGAGCACGGAGGCGCGGGGAAGGCGTCGTCTCCCCTAGATGGGCTAGGGAAGGCGGCGTGGAGGACAGGAGAGAGGGAAAGAAACATATTGCTTCGTGGCTTGTGAGATTTAGGGATTCGATCGCGGGATTCTCCAAGACACCTTCGAGCTGCACACAGTCCGCTGCCTGGACGCCGTCCTCTCCGCCTCGTGAACCACGCCGGTGGCCGATTCATGGTGAGAACTCTCTCCAGCATGTGGACCGTGTGCAGCTCGAAGAGGATCTGGGACCTACCACTGACGTCGCCGTGCTCTACTGCGCCCTCGGCCGCCGATTCCCGTGGTCGCTGCCTGGCTGTCGTGCTCGCGGCCTCGCCGTGTTCGATTTGAGTCAGCGCAACAGAGCAGAGGATGACATGTGGGACCCACGTTGTGCTGCGCCACGTCATTGCCACGTCGTCGCCTAGTCATCGCAGAAAACCACCCAAATCGAACAAAAACCACCTTAGGCTTTGATTTCTCCGGTATTGCACAGTTCAGGGTACAAATTACCCAGTTTTGGAGTTCAGGGTGAATTGTCTCCAAATCACTACATTTCAGGGTGAAAAATTTAAAGTGCATGGTTGCCCCCATGCGTGGTTTTGGTAATTAATGATAATCCTTATAGACTAATGTTTACATTGAGATATTCTTATAGATCTTGTCCATGGAAAAATATAGGAGTTCATGTGTTGGACTCTTGAAGATGACATGATGACCAATGCTCTATTCAAGGGTTTATATGAAGAATGGTCATGTGTAGAGTTGAGCTTATTGCAAGGTTGACTTGGAAAATAAGATTGAGTGAACAATCATGTTTACCTCCAAGCCATCATACATATCAAGAAAAGAAGATGAAGTGTAAGCTCAACATGATGCATCTCGGAAGATATCATTTGTTTGAAGCTTGAAAAGGAGAAATGAAGACGGAGCTTAGCGAGGCCCTCCCATAATGGAATATGGGGAAGCATTTGGAGAAGTCTTCATCAAGCATGTGCTAGTGATACGTCCATTTTGCATCACTATTTTATACCATAATTTACTGTTATTCATTGATATATTTCATAATTAGAGATGATACTTATGTTATTTTACCTATTTTGCATGTTTGATAATTATTGGAGAATTAACCACCGGAGTCAGAATTCTGCTGGAAAAAGGACCGTCAAGACACCATATTTCTGAAGATCCACAATTCACAGAAAATATCCCGAAGTTCCTATTTTTTCAGATGGCGAGGCTAGCCAAAAGGGGAGGCCAAGGTGGGTCACCATGGGCCCACACCATGCCATGGCGCGACCCACTATGCTGGCGCGCCGCCACGTGGTGTGGCTGCCCTGGCCCACCTCAGCCGGTGCCATTTCGCGTACTTCATCCCCAGGAAACCCTAAGACAGGGGGATCATTGAGGAAATATTCCGCCGCCTCCACGAGGCGGAAAACACCAGAGAGAGAAAAGCTCTTCGGCAGGGAGAAATCTGCCAGGGAAATTCCTTCCTGGAGGGGGAAATCGTCGCCATCGTCACCGTCATCGAGCTAAACTTCATCGGGATCATCATCATCACCATCTCCACCGCCAGCACCATCATGTTGAGTAATATTTAATGGTTTGATATTTAAGTTGTCTTGTGAGTAGTTCGTTTAGTTCTTGAGGACAAGGGAGAAGTCTTGATGTTAGTAGTGAACTATGTTGAGTAATATTTAATGGTTTGATATTTAAGTTGTGGTGCTATTCTTCTAGTGGTGTCATGTGAACGTTGACTACATGATACTTCACCTTTATGGGCCTAGGAGGATGCATTGTGCATTCGAATATTAATTGTGGGGTTGCTGGAGTGACAGAAACATGAACCCCCGTTGGTATATCGATGCATAAGGGATAGCAGGATATCAGAGTTTAAGGTTGTGGTTAGATTTATCTTAATTACTTTCTTGTATTTGCGGATGCTTGCAAGGGGTATAATCACAAGTATGTATTAGTCCTGGGAAGGGCGGTGCATTAGCATAGGTTCACCCACACAACACTTATCAAAACAATGAAGATTAATCAACTATATGAAGCGAAAGCACTTTACGAAATTCCCGTGTGTCCTCAAGAACGTTTGGTCATCATAAGTAAACCTACCGGCTTGTCCTTTGCTGTAGAAAGGATTGGGCCACTCGCTGCAATTATTATTACTGTCTTTTATTTACTTGTACTTTATTTATCTGCTATATCAAAAATTGCTAAAAACTTGTCTGCTAGTATTTACAGTGAATTTCTAATCAAAACTGCTTGTCAACACTATCTGCTCCTCGTTGGGTTCGACACTCTTATTTATCGAAAGTACTACGATACACCCGCTATACTAGTGGGTCATCAAGACTATTTTCTGGCGCCGTTGCCGGGGAGTGAAGCGCTATTGGTAAGTGGAATTGGTAAGGGAAACTCTTACTGTACGTGCTGTTTTTATTTCTGTCTGCTGCTATATTTATCATGGAGAGATCTTCTCTTGAATTCCTATTTGGAAAAACCACTACCACTGCTGAGGTAGTTGAGGAGGCGACATCTGTGCAAGTAATCCCATTCAAAATACCTATGAAAATTGTTGAACGTGTTACGAATAACCGCAATGAAGGGGATGGAACTGTCCATCCTGGTGATCATTTATTATTTTTACATGAATTATGTGAGTTATTCAAGTGTGCAGGCATTTCAATGGATGAAGTTAAGAAGAAATTATTCTCTATATCGCTGGCTGGTAGAGCTGCACAATGGTATAAACTGCTGAAGAATGGGCGTTCTCTTGGTTGGGAGGAAATTGTACCTCTCTGTTATTCTAAATTCTATGCTCCAAGTGAGATTCACAAAGACCGGAACCACATATATAATTTCTGGCCTCATGATGGAGAGAGTATTGCCCAAGCGTGGGGGAGATTGAAGTCACTAATGCTCAAATGCCCCATTCATGAGCTTCCTGGAGAACACTGAAGGATGGGAGAACGACAAAGGTAGAGAGTCAGGTATAAAATATGATTTCGAATGCATTAAAACTTTCATGAATACTGATGATTTTCGAAATGTTAGTACTGTTTACGGCCTTGACTCTCAAGTTGTTGCAAATTACTATAAAGCTTTTGCCTCTTATTTCAGTATGCCTAAGGAGGGTTTTAAGAAATATCATGAACATTATAAAGATAAACTTGTTTCTCCTATGACTAGAACTATTGAAGTTAACACTGTTGATCACATTATTCTGAGCCTTATATTGAAAAAGTTCCTTTTCCTGCTAAAATAAAGGAACATTCTATTATAGCTAGTGTTGTTAACAAAAGTACAAGAAAAGCTATAGAACCTGATGAACAAATAACTGTTGAACCTGCTGTAGCAATAATAAAGGACCTTGTCACTGAAAATGTAGAAGATGGGCATATTATCTTTTGTGAAGATGCTTCTAATATTGTTTTACATCCTAAAAGCTCTAGGAAAACTAGTGTTCCTGTGCTCTCTGTTAGGATAGGTGATCATTGCTATTATGGTTTATGTGATATTGGTGCAAGTTCAAGTGCTATTCCTTATGAGCTTTACAGGGAAATCATGCATGAAATTGGTTCTTGTGAACTTGAAGAAATTGATGTGGTTATTCAGCTTGCTAATAGAGAAACTATCTCTCCAATTGGTATTGTTAGAGATGTGGAAGTTTTATGTGGTAAGACTAAATATCCTGCTGATTTTCTAGTACTTGGTTCAGCTGCTAGTAAAACTTGTCCTATCATTTTTGGTAGACCTTTTCTGAATACTTGTGGTGCTGTATATATTGTAAGAAAGAGAAAATCTTTACTAAATTTGCTGGTGAATCTTATGAGTTTAATTTCTCTAAATTTGCCAAAGTCCTTATGAAACCGAATTGCCTAATGAAGATTTTAAAGTTGCTCAGCTTGCTTCTATTGCTCTTGCTCCTAACAATGCTTTGCAGCAACACATGGAGACCACGAAAGTGAGGTCTTTATGGAAGAAAGGAATGAGCTTGACGAAATATTTCTTCGTCAACCAATACTTAAACATAATTTACCTGTGGAAGATTTGGGTACCACATCACCACCCAAGGAGGATCCTGTTTTCGATTTAAAACCTTACCTGATAATCTTAAATATGCTCATATTGATGATAAGAAAACATATCATGTTATTATTAGTTCTAAACTTTCAGGTAGAGAAGAGAAAGATTGTTGGAAGTGTTGAAGAAACATCGTGGAGCTATGGCTACACTCTTGATGATTTAAAAGGGATTTCCCCTGCTATTTGTCAACATGCTATTAATATGGAACCTGATGCAAAGCCAGTTGTTGAACTCAACGTCGTTTAATACCCAAGATGAAGGAAGTGGTAAGAAATGAGGTATTAAAACTTCTTGAAGCTGGTATTATTTATCCTATTGCTGATAGTAGATGGGTAAGTCATGTGCATGTGTTCCTAAGAAAGGAGGAATTACTGTTGTGCCAAATGAAAATGATGAACTTATTCCTCAAAGAGTAGTAGTTGGTTATAGAATGTGCATTGATTTTAGAAAGGTTAACAAAGTTACTAAGAAAGATCATTATCCTTTACCTTTTATTGATCAAATGTTAGAGAGGTTGTCTAAGAAAACTTACTTTTGTTTCCTTGATGGTTATTCTGGGTTTTCTCAAATTGCTGTGAGAAAGCAAGATCAAGAGAAAACCACTTTTACTTGTCCTTATGGAACTTATGCTTATAGACGTATGCCTTTTGGTTTGTAATGCTCCTGCTACTTTTCAAAGATGCATGTCTGCTATTTTTCATGGTTTTTGTGAGGAAATTGTGGAAGTCTTCATGGACGATTTCTCCGTCTATGGAACTTCTTTTGATAATTGCTTGCACAATCTTGATAAAGTTTTGCAGAGATGTGAGAAACTAATCTTGTTCTTAATTGGGAGAAATGCCACTTTATGGTCAATGAAGGAATTGTTCTTGGACATAAAATTTCTGAAAGAGGCATTGAAGTTGATCGAGCTAAAGTTGAGGCAATCGAAAAATGCCTTGCCCAAGATGTCAAAGGTATTCGTAGTATTCTTGGTCATGCTGGTTTTTATAGAGGTTTATTAAAGATTTCTCTAAAATTTCAAAGCCTCTTACTAATCTTCTCAAAAAGATGTACCTTTATTGTAAGGAAGCTTTTGAAACTCTAAAGAAGCTTTAATTACTGCTCCTGTTGTTCAACCACCTGATTGGACTTTACCTTTTGAAATTATGTGTGATGCTAGTGATTTTGCTGTTGGTGCTGTTCTTGGACAGCGAATAGATAAAAGTTGAATGTTATTCATTATGCTAGTAAGACTCTTGATTCAGCTCAAAAGAATTATGCCACCTGAAAAAGAATTCTAGCTGTAGTTTTTGCTTGTGACAAATTTAGACTTATATTGTTGATTCGAAAGTCATTATTCATACTGATCATGCTGCTATTAGGTACCTTATGGAAAAGAAAGATGCTAAGCCTAGGCTTATTAGATGGGTGCTTCTTTTGCAAGAGTTTGATTTGCATATTGTAGATAGAAAGGTGCTGAAAATCCTGTTGCTGATAATTTGTCTAGATTGGAAAACATTGCTTATGATCCTATTCCTGTTAATGATAGTTTTCCAAATGAACAGTTGGCTGCAATAAGGGTAAGTTCGCGAGATAGTCCTTGGTATGCTGATTATGCTAACTTTATTGTTTCCAAGTACTTGCCTCCAACCTTTTCAGCTCAACAAAGAAGGAAATTCTTTTATGACTTGAGGCATTATTTTTGGGATGACCCACACTTATATAAAGAAGGAGTGGATGGTATTATGCGAAGATGTGTTCCTGAATATGAACAACAAGAGATATTGAGAAAATGCATGGTAGTGCTTATGGAGGACATCATGCTGGAGATAGAACCGTACACAAAGTTCTACAATCAGGTTTTTATTGGCCTACTCTTTTTAAAGATGCAAGAAAGTTTATTTTATCTTGTGATGAATGTCAAAGAGTTGGTAATATCTCTAGACGCAATGAAATGCCTATGAGTTATTCTCTTGTTATTGAACCATTTGATTGTTGGGGATTCGACTTTATGGGTCCTTTTCCTCCTTCAGAAGGTAATACTCATATACTTGTTGCTGTTGATTATGTTACTAAATGGGTAGAAGCTATACCTAAAAAGTGCTGATGGTGAGACCTCTTTAAAAATGCTCTAGATGTTATTTTTCCTAGGTTTGGTGTGCCTAGATATCTTATGACTGATGGAGGTTCTCATTTTATTCATGGTGGTTTTAGAAAGACCCTTGCTAAATATGGTGTTAATCATAGAATTGCTTCAGCTTATCATCCCCAAAAGTGGTCAAGTAGAATTATCAAATAGAGATTAAATCTATCTTGCAAAAGACTGTTAATAAATCTAGAAAAAATTGGGCTAGTAAGTTAAATGATGCTTTATGGGCTTATAGAACTGCTTATAAAAACCCTATGGGTATGTCTCCTTATAAAATGGTTTATGGAAAAGCTTGTCACTTGCCTTAGAATTAGAACACAAAGCTTATTGGGCAGTGAGGGAACTTAATAGAGATTTTAAACTTGCTGGTGAAAAAGATTGCTTAACTTAAGTTCTTTAGATGAATGGAGAAGTGAGGCTTATGAAAATGCTAGACTTTTTAAAGAGAAAGTTAAGAAATGGCATGATAGGAGAATTTTAAAAGAGATTTTAATGTTGGTGAGAAAGTTCTATTGTATAGGTCTCGTCTCAGATTTTTTGCAGGAAAATTACTCTCAAAATGGGAAGGACCTTTTATTATTGTGGAGGTGTATCGTTTAGGTGCAATAAAGATTGCCTCACTCAAAGATAACTCTACACAAGTGGTGAATGGGCAAAGACTCAAACATTATATTTCTGGAGATTCATATAATTGAAAAGCAAATTCAGAGGAGTGCAGAGTCTGTTTTCAAATAGGTAACAGTTTCGGTAAGAAAAAGTTCGCGTTTAACTTTCCAAGAGTTATTTTCATGGTTTTTATTAAATATGGAAAATTAAGAGGCCAAACCGGGTAGGAAACGATGCACGAGGGCACCAAACCATGTGGCGGCGCGGGCCCACCCTTGGCCGCGCCACCACATGGTGTGGGCGCCTCGGAGCCCGCCTCCGACCAGGTTTCTTCCAGTACCTTCCTTTTGTTGCGAAATTTTTTGCTATATAATCCCCCGTATCCCCCAAGGTCCGTATATCGTCTTCTCGTCGAGTTTTTGTTTCGATCTGTTTCTGTCCAGATGTCGTCCCAAGGTTCATCTTCGGAAGACTACGTGCTGCGTCGTAAATGTGAGCTTCTCCGAGACCTTGATCAAGGAACTTTCGTTGGATGGGCGGAAGAGGAAAGAGTCACGGCGAGGCGCAAGGACATGGATGAGAGCGTCAAAGAGGAAGTGAAGAAGATGTCATCAGCCAGAAGGGGACATCCAGCTACAGGACCAAGGGCTAGCAAGCCCACCTTCGTGGGATCGGTTAACACTCAACATGCCTTTTCTCATGACTTGCAGGGAGCAACACCACCTGTTGCAGATTTTAGCTCTTTCCCGGCGGTAACTGACGCCCTTCGAGTTACTGATGAGTTATGTGATCAGTATCGAGCCCTGAGGATGGAGGTGGAAATACTCCAAGATGAGAACATCAGGCTTCGCCGAATGCTGGAGTGTTTCCTGACCCCGCTCCAGGTAGTCCCACCATCACCGCCGAAGGAGTAATTCATCATTGGTATTGGCATCCCTTCGCTTGTTCCAAGCTTGGGGAGTGCCGCTGTATCACACCATTATCTTTGCCTTTTTTATCTTTCAATAGAGTCATATCATGAGTAGGGAAGTTATCTTATAGGATGGTTTGCAGCGTGGAAGTATCTCTCTTTTAGTTGGTTGTCTATGTATCCCTTGGTGTGAGTTGCTGTTATGGAATATTAATGAGAAGTTTCATCATTTACTTTCCGTATACTTTATTTTAGTTTGCAAATTCTGTCATATTGATGATCTTGTTATTAGTATTGGTATCACTTTGGGAGCATCAAGTAAACCTTTTTGGTTTTGGCAAACTTAGCATTGGTCAGTAGCAACAATACTTTGAGGCTTAAGCTTAGTATTCTCAAAGTTAAATTATTCGCGCTTCCAAGGAAGATTGCATGATTGTTTTTACTACATGTATATTTGTTTGTATCCTTCAACTCTTATGCTTGCTACATAACCTTGCTAGCCAAAAACCTGTATTGAGAGTGAATGCTTCTCATACATCCAAACCTTGAGCCAGAACCATTGCCATTTGTGTCCACCACAACTACCTATTATGTGGTATTTCCTGCCACTCCAACTATTCAAAAACTATTATCTCTTATTTGTGTCACTATTTATTAGCTCATAAGAAAGTATGTGGTTATTCTCTATTTAACTTGTCAGTCAGACTTTCACCAATGGACTAGTGGCATATACATCTGCTTATCCAATAATTTTGCAAAAAGAGCTAGCAAATGGGGTGCCCAGTCCCAATTAATTACAACTATAACTGCTTAATTCTCTTCACATGTTTTGCCATGATTTATCAGAAGCAAATTTCAAAGTGTTAAACATTATCAAATAGGCACTCCTCCATGGTATGTGATTGTTGGAAGGCACCTGAGGATTCGGTTAGCCATGGCTTGTGTAAGCAAATGTTGGGAGGAGTGTCATACCAATTTATAAATATGCATGTGTAAACAAAAGAGAAGAGGGACGATCTACCCTTGGGTAGAAATAACGTCCTTCATGGGAGCCGCTCTTGAAAGTCTGGGTGATAAGGGAAATATTGTTTTCACCCACTACCATTCGTTGACAATGACATATATAGCTAAAAACTTATTTTCATACGCTCTATATGATTTCAAAACTTAAAAGCTCTAGCACATGATTTCATCCCTGCTTCCCTCTGCGAAGGGCCTATCTTTTACTTTCATGTTGAGTCAGTAAACCTATTCCTCTCTATCTCAAGCAAGCATTTGAGTTGTTGTGATCCAACCATCTATATGTTGATACCTACAATCATGTCTTTTATGTTTCCTTGTTTAGCACAAAGTTTTTATCTGAATGAATATAACTTTGAAAGTTATCAATGACTGTAAGGAGACTGTTGTGGTTGAGCATGTAAGTTCTGCAATATAAGCTCTAATGTAAAGACTCTGCTCGAAAGATAAGTACAATCTGTTAATTGTTCTCTGACTAAGAATGAAGTTTGCCATCACCAATTATGATTTTCTCTATGCACCTTATTGTGACCCCCTTTACTTGTTTCAAGTTAAGTTATATGAAGGAAGTTGTTGTCTAAGATGACTTGTGTATTAATAAATGTGATGCTTCTTGTCAGTATTTTGTTTATCGACACTTCACTCCATAAACCTGTGGTCTTGTTTACTGAGTTCAGCTTTCGCTTGGGGACAAGCGAGGTCTAAGCTTGGGGGAGTTGATACGTCCATTTTGCATCACTATTTTATACCATAATTTACTGTTATTCATTGATATATTTCCTAATTAGAGATGATACTTATGTTATTTTACCTATTTTGAATGCTTGATGATTATTGGAGAATTAACCACCGGAGTAAAAATTCTGCTGGAAAAAGGACCGTCAAGACACCATATTTCTAAAGATCAACAATTCACAGAAAATATCCCGAAGTTCCTATTTTGTCAGATGGCGAGGCTAGCCAAAAGGGGAGGCCAAGGTGGGCCACCATGGGCCCACACCATGCCATGGCGCGACCCACTATGCTGGCGCGCCGCCACGTGGTGTGGCTGCCCTGGCCCATCTCTGCCGGTGCCCTTTCGCGTACTTCATCCCCAGGAAACCCTAAGACAAGGGGGGATCATCGAGGAAATATTCCGCCGCCTCCACGAGGTGGAAAACACCAGAGAGAAAAGCTCTCCGGTAGGGAGAAATCTGCCGGGGAAATTCCTTCCGGAGGGGGGAAATCATCGCCATCGTCACCTTCATCGGGATCATCATCATCACCATCTCCACCGCTAGCACCATCATCTCTGCCGCTCCACTCCGTTCCGTTGTAACATCTAGGGTTGAATCTTGTCTCGTTCATAAGGGAAGCTTACCCGCTGTTAATTACTCCTTGTGGTTGATGCTATTGAGTGAAACCGTTGAATTAAGGTTTATGTCTAGATTGTTATTCATCATTATATCACCTCTGATCATGTTCCATATGATGTCTTGTGAGTAGTTCGTTTAGTTCTTGAGGACAAGGGAGAAGTTTTGATGTTAGTAGTGAACTATGTTGAGTAATATTTAATGGTTTGATATTCAAGTTGTGGTTCTATTCTTCTAGTGGTGTCATGTGAACGTCGACTACATGATACTTCACCTTTATGGGCCTAGGGGATGCATTGTGTATTCGAATATTAATTGTGGGGTTGCCGGAGTGATAGAAACCTGAACCCCCGTTGGTATATCGATGCATAAGGGATAGCAGGATCTCAGAGTTTAAGGTTGTGGTTAGATTTATCTTAATTACTTTCTTGTATTTGCGGATTCTTGCAAGGGGTATAATCACAAGTATGTATTAGTCCTAGGAAGGGCGGTGCATTAGCATAGGTTCACCCACACAACACTTATCAAAACAATGAAGATTAATCAACTATATGAAGCGAAAGCACTTGACGAAATTCCCGTGTGTCCTCAAGAACATTTGGTCATCATAAGTAAACCTACTGGCTTGTCCTTTGCTGTAGAAAGGATTGGGCCACTCACTGCAATTATTATTACTGTCTTTTATTTACTTGTACTTTATTTATCTGCTATATCAAAAATTCCAAAAAACTTGTCTGCTAGTATTTACAGTGAATTTCTAATTAAAACTGCTTGTCAACACCTTCTGCTCCTCGTTGGGTTCGACACTCTTATTTATCGAAAGTACTACGATACACCCCCTATACTTATGGGTCATCAGCTAGCAAACACAATCAAGAAAGGTGTTCCAACTTGAGAGAGTCAAGATAGTCATCATCGAGCTCAAGTGGAATGCGCAAGGCAAAGGTATGATCTTGATAGGTTTTCTATTTCACCGGTCTCATGATGTTAGTGGGAGACCGGGTTATAGGATACACAGCGTACTATCAAGAGGGGCTCTCAAGTGAGTAACTTGATCGCATCTTTGTGGAGAGCTCAAACCTTTGCATATGTGGCATTTCATCTTTCTTGGTTCTTACTTGGCTTTTCTCCTTGTTGGTATAATGACACCTAGGGGTGCCGCCAACATGGCCTCATCCGGCTAGTCCAGGGTGGCCCATAAGTGGTGGTAAAGGCTTTTGCCTACCGGGCGGCCCAGATAGCCGATGACTAAGCCGACGACTAAGGAAGGCGGATGCCGGCAAGGAGGAGGCCCAAGACCGAAGCCTAGAAGGCCACCAAGACCAAGACGGGAGGCGGCAGACTTGTCGGTTAGGTTTAGGACTCTGTATACTTGACGGATACGCAATATCCTTGTAACCCTAGGCCCAGTCACCTATATTAGCTAGACCAGGGCAGCCTTTAGGGAAAATCATCCAACTCATTGTAACCCGCAACACGGCTATTCGCCTTATAGTGAGTTATAGCAGCACGTAGGGTTCCGCCACCGCCGTGGACCTGAAGCTGGGTAAACCGCGGTGTTCGATCCCGACCTCGACGACGTCCACCTTCTTCCCCTCGATTCACCCTCGGCTAGAGGACCCCGTCTCATATCCCATATGCCGATACGTCGATAGTTGGCGCCCACCGTGGGGCATAAGGCGTAAGGCATCACGTTCCAGGCGGGAACACTTGGCGGCATCGGCGAAACCATCGCCGTTGGCCGCGCCATCCGAGTCGGCCCCATGAGCTACGTCCAAGATGACGCATCTTGGACTCCGGCAAATGATGGGCTCATCGCCTACACTCTCGTTCCGATCGGCGACAACGAACTCTTCATCGGCTTCACCCCGGAGGCCATGGGTTTCCCAAAAAACCACACCCTTTGGGGACCCACCCGCCACCCGGAGTCCGACTACTCGCAAGACGGATCTGAATCTGCCTCCTCCTGGGAGTCCGCAGATTCAGATTCCCACTTCATCGGCGTTGCCGGCATGGGATCCGACTCCAAGCCGCACAGCGACGATCCTGAATCCATCCTCCCTGCCTTGCAGGATGCTGCGGTATCAGATACCGGATCTAGATCTACAGTTCATGTTAACGTAGACTCTGAATCCGAAGAAGACTCTACTAGCATGTTTGAGACCCAGGTCAAGAGGTGCTTTGCACCGGCTGATCCCGCACCTTCCGAGGTGGCGGCCGAATCAGAAGCAACCATGCAGCAAGTCTTCGTGGCAGACGTCACTGTCTCAGCCCCGGCAAAAGAGGCGGATGCTTCTGGTGCCGGTATGACCGCAGCAGACAAAGCCACCCTGGAGCCCCCGCCGGCTCCAAAAAAGAAGGCGAACCTGGAGAAAGGAGGACACAGCGGCAAGGACGATGCCCTCGATGAAAGCCTGAAAACACCGATCGACGCAAACGCTTATGCGGCATACCTCGAGACGCTTCGCGCCTCTGTCGTAAAGCAGACCCGTTTTCTGGAGGAAAAGCAAAACGAGGTCCAAAATTTGCTCGCTGAGACAAGGGTGGAACAAGCCAAAATCACCTCCGCCAGGAACCTCTTCACCACGACCCCGGACGCCAAAACAAAGGCGACCACGGTCAACATGAAGGGCCCGAAGAAGCAAGATGCGCCTCCGGCAGAATACAAGACCCCTTCTCAAAAACTTGGCTTCGAGTGGGCCACAACACCGCAGCGCCGAAACAAGGAGGGTGCTCTAGTTTTCGCAACTCCGGTGCTGAACACTGCGGCTGCGCTAGACATCCTAACGGGGGACGACTACAACAAAGACAAAAAGATTTGATACACCGCAGCGCTCGTTGAAAAGGCTATAGACCAACAAGCCCGCGCCGATTCCTGCGCGGAGTTGGCGGACGTGCTAGGAGGAAGACTGGAGTCAAAGTCTGACGCGTGCAAGGCAGCCGCCAATGGACATCCCGAGGATCCATCCGACTCCAGCAGCCATGGGAAGGGAAAGAACAAAAGCAAGGAACCTCGCAAAGCATCGCCTACCAGAAGGCAGCCCGACAAGGCATCACGCACTGGCGGACAGAAGTATGAAGCACCTCCTCCGCCTAGAAACAACGAAGGCGGCAGCCGGGGAAACAATCAGCAGCCAAGAGGCGGTGGCAGCCGCAATGACCCACCTCCGCCAAGACGAAGCAGGGAGCGAACGCGTTCCCCACCTCCCGTGCCCATGCACGAGGATGGACGCGATGAGCATAGGCTTGGCAGAAGCCGAGCAGCGCAGGACGAGCCGCATGTTGACAGATACTACAAGCAGCTCGAGCCGGAAGACGCCCGACACAGGCTCAATGATATTAAGGCGGGAAAATAACAGTCTTACATTGGCCCTGAGTGCTTTGGTCCTGCCATCCGCAACGTGCAGGTCCCTAGGGACATGACATCCGTGTCAAAAAGCTGCCCAAGGTACAATGGCCAGGACAAGCCAAACTCATGGTTGTCGGACTACGCACTGGCAGTCCAGATTGCCTGTGGCGATGGTCTCGTGGCTGCACGTTTTCTCCCTTGATGCTTGAAGGAACTGCCAGAAGCTGGATCGAGAACTTGCCAGAAAAGTCGGTTCATAGTTGGCGTGACATGGAGTGGGTTTTGATGTGTGTAAAGTCACATGTCCGTTGGGAACCCCAAGAGGAAGGTATGATGAGTGCAGCAGCAAGTTTTCCCTCAGTATGAAACCAAGGTTTAATCGAACCAGTAGGAAGTCAGCGATGCTCTGAAGGTTGTTGGTGAAGGAATGTAGTGCGGCGCAACACCAGTGATTCTGGCGCCAACGTGGAACCTGTACAACACAATCAAAATACTTTGTCCCAACGTAATAGTGAGGTTGTCAATCTCACCGGCTTGATGAAAACAAAGGATTAGGCGTATAGTGTGGAAAATGATGTTTGTTTGCAGAGAATATAAGAGAACAATGATTGCAGTAGGTTGTATTCAGATGTAAAGAATGGACCGGGGTCCACAGTTCACTAGTGGTGTCTCTCCATAATAAAATACTAACATGCTGGGTAAATGAATTACAACTGGGCAATTGACAAAATAAAGAAGCGCATAACAATGCATATACTAGTCATGATGATCACTATGAGATTTACTTTGGCATTACGACAAAGTACACATACCGCCATCCAGCATGCATCTGTGTCTAAATAGTCCACCTTCGGTTAGCATCCGCACCCCTTCCGGTATTAAGTTGCAAGCAACAGACAATTACATTAAGTATGGTGCATAATGTAAACAACACTAATATCCTTAGACAAAGCATTGCTGTTTTACCCCTAGTAGCAACAGCACATCCACAACCTTAGAACTTTCTGTCACTGTCCCAGATTAAATGGAGGCATGAACCTACTATCTAGCATAAATACTCCCTCTTGGAGTTACAAGCACAAACTTGGCCAGAGCCTACACTAATAACGGAGAGCATGCAAGATCATAAACAACATATATATGATAGATCAATAATCAACTTGACATGGTATTCAATACTAATCGGATCCCAGCAAACACAACATGTAGCATTACAATAAGATGATCTTGATCATGATAGGCAGCTCACAAGATCTAAACATGATGGCACAAAAGGAGAAGACAACCATCTAGCTACTGTATGGACCCGTAGTCCAGAGATGAACTACTCACACATCACTCCGGAGGCAGGCATGGCGATGTAGAGCCCTCCGGTGATGATTCCCCTCTCCGGCAGGGTGGCGGGAAGAGCTTCAGGAACCCCCGAGTTAGGGTTGACGGCGGCGGCAGCGGATGTTTTCTGGAATAATGGCTCGGTGTTTTAGGGTTTTCGCGTCGGGGGGAATAAATAGGCGAAGGGGTAACGTCGGTGGAGGCGCATGGCCCGCTCCCCATACGGTGGCGCGGCAGGGGGCCCACCCGCGCCGTGGTGTGGGGACGGCGCCTTGCTGCCCCCCTTCGTCTCTCCTTCGGACTTCGTGAACGTGTCGGAAAAATAGGCATCTGGGATTTTGTTTCGTCCAATTCCGAGGATATTTCCAGAACAACTTTTCTGAAACCAAAAACAGCAGAAAACAGGAACTGGCACTGTGGCATCTTGTTAATAGGTTAGTCCCAGAAAATGCATAAAAATGCCATGAAGTGTGAATAAAACATGTAGCAATTGGTATAAAACTAGCATGGAACATAAGAAATTATAGATACGTTGGAGACGTATCAAGCATCCCCAAGCTTAGTTCTACTCGTCCTCGAGTAGGTAAAACGATAACAACAATAATTTCTGAAGTGACATGCTACCACACAATCTTGATCAATAATATTGTAAAGCATGTGAGCTGAGATCAAATCATTCAAAGCAAAAGTCTATAATTGATATTCTATAAGAGATAACAAAGCAAGATAGTTAAACAAGCTAAAACTTTTCATGAACTATTGCTTTAAAGACATGAAACCGTACAAGGTTCATTAAGGATGTTTTAAGTATCCAATGTAGGAGTTCATCCTTCAATTCCAAGCATCAAGTAATCTTTCACAATATAGAAGGATTCAGCCAAGTAAATATAAACATGAACGTCATGAATCAACTGTTTCGAAGTCTACTCAACCGGTGAGCGTAAGCATTTGGTTTTGGCACCAGGATGTTATGGCTAAAAGAACATAATGGGGTTTGGAAGGCCAAAGGAAGAAAGTCTCACAAAGCTATAAGTGATCATTAGACAAGAGGAAGTCTTATAATCGAAGCTATGTAAGGAGTAGTGATTGCCATGCAACGGATGCACATAGAGCTATATGTGTATGAAAGCTCTCCAATGGAACTAGTGGGGGTGCATCCAACTTGGTTGCTCATGAAGACCTAGAGCATTTTTGAGGAAGCTCATCATTGGAATATACAACCCAAGTTCTATAGTGTAAATTCCCCACATAGTTATACTAGTAAAACATGAAAACTCTCTCACATGGAGTATAGGTGCTAAACATGAGCACAAATGATGACTATGAATATGCAGGTGCTAAAACATGAGCACAAGTGTGGATAAAGGATAGTAATGTTGCCCTTTTTTTTCTGTTTCTCTTTTCGATGGCCTCCATGGCTCTTTTCACTTTCAGGGGCAACATCCTAATATGACAACACACTTTTTATTACAAATAACTCACAACGAACTAAACATGGTGTATGAAACTGTATGGCTCTGCCAGTGTAGCAGGATATGCAATGATCTAGCGTAACATGGGTAAACCGCACATCAGCTGTATAGAATCATGCAAAGCAAAATATGAATGACAACAAGTCATGTAATGTAAGATGGAAGTTGCATGGCAATATATCTCGGAACAGCTATGGAAATGCTGTGGTAGGTAGGTATGGTGGCTGTTTTGAGGAAGATGTATGGGTTTATGTGTAGGAGAACAAGAGAAAGTCCTCCCACGGGTTTGGATGTACTGGCGAAGTATGCACAACTCTCAATGTGAGCAGAAGGCAATGCACACACCGAAGAGGCTAGCAAATATGGATGGTGGAAGTGCCAAAAACCGTAGCTTAACATTAGTCAAAAAGAACTCACAAGCTTATTGCAAACAACTAGCAGGTTCAACATTAAGAGCATGATTAAAATTCAATCCAAGAAGGGCCGTTCACGGCGGTACAAGTACCCCGCTAGATCCCTCGACCTTCAGCACAACTTAGTTATTACGAATCACTTTTAGACATGGAAAGCTATCAAGTCCAACTACACCTTCAACAATTTTAGAGAGTTTGTAGTACGGTACAAGCTTAAAGACAACAATCCACTAATGATTTTAACTTAACTAACCAGCAAGCTTTACCACTATTACTTATACCTCAAAACATTTGCAAAGAATCAAGTTATCAAAGTTCAATGATCTACAAGATTTTGAAAGTTATTCAATATACCACTACCACATGCAGCATTTTCTGAACCAACACAATCAACCAAGCAACTCTCCAAATAATTTGCAAAAGAAACAAGAGAGTACTTCTCCACAAGAATTAACAGCTCTAAAATAGATGCATGAAAAACAGGAGCTAAAAGAATAACAGTAGCTAGATAAGAATACTCAAAAGATATAAGTGAAGAATATGAGTATTCACATGAAAAAGCGGAGCGTGTCTCTCTCCCATACAAGAATGCTAGGATCCAACTTATTCAGAAAATAAAAACAACAAAGCAAAAATAAAAGCAAACAGACGCTCCAAGTAAAATACATAAGATGTGGAAGAATAAAAATATAGTTTCACTAGAGATGACCTGATAAATTGTTGATGAAGAAGGGGATGCCTTGGGCATCCCAAGCTTAGACGCTTGAGTCTTCTTGAATATTGCTGGGATGACCCACGGGGGCATCCCCAAGCTTAGGCTTTTCACTTTCTTGATCACATCATATCATCCTTCTCGCTTGCTCCTTGAAAACTTCCGCCACATCAAACTCAAGTAATTCTCATTAGAGGGTTAGTGCATAATAAAAAATTCTCATATTCTGTAATGACACAATCATCACCAAAGCTTCTGGACATTACTACAGCCACTGATGTTTTATGGAGCAAAGAAATCCAATCAAACATAGTAAAAGAGGCAATGCAAAATAAAAGGCAGAATCTGTCAAAAACAGAACAGTCTGGAAACACGAATTTTTTCGAGGCACTTAACTTGCTCAGATGCGAAAAATCAAAACTAATGAAAGTTGTGTACATATATAGGATCATGCGTGATTTTTTCAGAATTTTCAATTTTTCTGGAGTGCGTACAGCTCAAAACGGTGGACAGCAAAAATCTGTCACTGCGCAGAAATCCAAATTTAGCAACAACTTTCAACTAGAGACTTTACTTGGCACAACAATGCAATAAAATAAAGATACAAAGGAGTTGTTACAGAAGTAAACAACACCTTGAGAAAAACTGAAAATAAAAGATAAAGGGTTGCCTCCCTAAAGCGCTTTCTTTAATGCCTTTTAGCTAGGCTAGAAATTTTAATGATGCTCTCATAAAAATAAGAGTTGAAAACCAAAGAGAGCATCAAGAGGCAAATATCAACACATTTAAGTCTAACCCACTTCTATGAAAAGGAATCTTGTAAGAAAACAAATTATTGAAGCATGAAGCTACTAGTGTATGAAGACAAAACAAGTTCAACTTCAAAACTTTCAACATAAAGGGATGTTTTAGTCACTTGAAAACTTTACCACCATATTTTCCTCTCTCATAATAACTTTCAGTAGCATCATGAACAAACTCAACAATATAACTATCACATAAAGCATGCATTTCATGATCTATAAACACATAATTTTTATTAAGCTCAAAAACAGTGAGGTCATTAAACCCACTTTTGACAATAGTAGTATAATAAATATCATTAGGCAATATAGGACCATCATCAAGAGCACTATCATATATAACATTAGGGAGCCATTGTTTTATTTCTGAAATTTCCTTTACTTGAGTCAAGGAGTTGCTTACTTCAAATTTATCAAAAGTAGGTATTTAAATAGAATCATGACATTCAACAATATAGCACTCTTCCTCCTTAGATAGGCATGGAGGGTAATCATATAATGTAAGAGTTAAAGAGTTACTATCATTAGAAGGTAGATCCTCCTTTTGTTCTTCACTCTCCTCCTCTTTTTCATCCAATGAGATCACAGTTTCAGCAATTTCTTCTTCCATAGGTTCCTGAAAGGAAGCAAGTTGTTCTCGAGAATACGTTTTCTCAAGATATTCATTAATATAAGGATTATCATTGTAATATTCAAGGCAATAACTAAGTATAGCATAATTCTCCGTTCTACAAGGAGCATCATCATTTTGAATATAACCAGCAATTTCATATGCACCCTTAAAAACAACAAATTCTTCAATTTGTTCAAGATTACCAAAGTCATAGTTTCCTTTAGCATAAGCAGCCAAGGTTTCATTATCATTATAATCACATTGGAAAGGGAGGTGTTTATGCCTCTACAACAAAAGATTCATTAAAGCAGTAGGATTCATCATAGTGGAACACAAGTTCTTAGCAAAATAATTCAATCTACTTATTTGTTCCCATAGATGTTTCCCTTTTTGAGACAAGCGGTATTCCTCATAATAATTTTGTTGTTCCTCAGTAAACCCACCGTTCCAATAAAATTTGGTATAAAAAAGAGAAACCATTGATAGCAAGTAAACAACTAGACATTGATAATAAGCTTAAAATAAACTAGATGCAACTAACTAATTTTTTTGTGTTTTTGATATAAAGAAAGCAAACAAGACAAAATAAAAATAAAATAAGCAAGACAAAAACAAAGTAAAGAGATTGGAAGTGAGAGACTCCCCTTGCAGAAGCAACTCGACCTCCCTGGCGCCAGGAAATGGGCGTCGAAGGGAAGTAGAGTCTTCTGACTCAGAACGTCTTGACCTCCCCGGCAACGGCGCCAGAAAATGTGCTTGATGCGTGTAAAGTCACACGTCCGTTGGAACCCCAAGAGGAAGGTATGATGAGTGCAGCAGCAAGTTTTCCCTCAGTATGAAACCAAGGTTTAATCGAACCAGTAGGAAGTCAGTGATGCTCTGAAGGTTGTTGGTGAAGGATTGTAGTGCGGCGCAACACCAGTGATTCCGGCGCCAACGTGGAACCTGCACAACACAATCAAAATACTTTGTCCCAACGTAACAGTGAGGTTGGCAATCTCACCGGCTTGCTGAAAACAAAGGATTAGGCGTATAGTGTGGAAAATGATGTTTGTTTGCAGAGAATGTAAGAGAACAATGATTGCAGTAGGTTGTATTCAAATGTAAAGAATGGACCGGGGTCCACAGTTCACTAGTGGTGTCTCTCCATAATAAAATACTAACATGCTGGGTAAACGAATTACAGCTGAGCAATTGACAAAATATAGAAGCGCATAACAATGCATATACTAGTCATGATGATCACTATGAGATTTACTTTGGCATTACGACAAAGTACACATACCGCCATCCAGCATGCATCTGTGTCTTAATAGTCCACGTTCTGGTTAGCATCCGCACCCCTTCCGGTATTAAGTTGAAAGCAACAGACAATTGCATTAAGTATGGTGCATAATGTAAACAACACTAATATCCTTAGACAAAGCATTGCTGTTTTACCCCTAGTAGCAACAGCACATCCACAACCTTAGAACTTTCTGTCACTGTCCCAGATTAAATGGAGGCATGAACCTACTATGTAGCATAAATACTCCCTCTTGGAGTCACAAGCATAAACTTGGCCAGAGCCTACACTAATAAGGGAGAGCATGCAAGATCATAAACAACATATATATGATAGATCAATAATCAACTTGACATGGTAATCAATACTCATCGGATCCCAGCAAACACAACATGTAGCATTACAATAAGATGATCTTGATCATGATAGGCAGCTCACAAGATCTAAACATGATGGCACAAAAGGAAAAGACAACCATCTAGCTACTGTATGGACCCGTAGTCCAGAGATGAACTACTCACGCATCACTCCGGAGGCAGGCATGGCGATGTAGAGCCCTCCGGTGATGATTCCCCTCTCTGGCAGGGTGCCGGGGAGAGCTTCAGGAACCCCCCGAGTTAGGGTTGACGGCGGCGGCAGCGGATGTTTTCTGGAATAATGGCTCGGTGTTTTAGGGTTTTCATGTCGGGGGGAATAAATAGGCGAAGGGGCAACGTCGGTGGAGGCGCAGGGGCCGCTGACCATACGGTGGCGCGGCAGGGGGCCCACCCGCGCCGTGGTGTGGGGACGGCGCCCTGCTGCCCCCCTTCGTCTCTCCTTCGGACTTCGTGAACGTGTCATAAAAATAGGCATCTGGGATTTTGTTTCGTCCAATTCCGAGGATATTTCCATAACAGCTTTTCTGAAAGCAAAAACAGCAGAAAACAGGAACTGGCACTGTGGCATCTTGTTAATAGGTTAGTCCCAGAAAATGCATAAAAATGCCATGAAGTGTGAATAAAATATGTAGCAATTGGTATAAAACTAGCATGGAACATAAGAAATTGTAGATACGTTGGAGACGTATCAGTCTTCACCCAACACTTCCAAGGCATGTACAACCGACCAAAGACCTACACAGATCTAACGCGATGCGTGCAAGGTCGCGATGAGTCGGCAACATCCTTTCTGGCAAGATGGATACAGACAAAGGCAAGCTGCGAAAACGTAGATGACAACCAAGCCATTCATGCCTTCACCACTGGTTTGCTAAAAGGCTCTAGCCTTCGACACAAACTAGTGCGCATGCAGGTGAAAAACCTTGGGGTTATGCTGGAGGTTGCCTCTACGTACGCACAGGCAGATGACGATGCTCGAGATCCAGAAGGCGTCCTCGACTTGGCACCGGGAAGATGCAACAACAACAAGCGAAAAGCTCCCCAGGAAGACAAAGCCGGCACCTCTGGTGAAGTTGCTGTCGCCTTCAAAGGCAAAGGCAACAACCGCAAGTGGAAGGGGAAGGCAGAAGATGCTGGCCTCAACAAGCAGCGCATGACATACGAGCAAGCAAAAGCAATGCCCTGCCCCATCCATGCCAGACAAGGCAAAGTCAACCACACATTCGGGGAGTGCAGATTCCTGGACGACGCGAAGAAAGACCCCGAGGTCGGCTGGAAGCCAAAGAAGATGAAGAAAGCAGAGAAGGCAAGAAAGGAAGAGGACGAGGATGACATGTCCATGTCGGAGGACGAGCAGCCCAAGCCGCCAAGAAAGGAGAAGAAATACCCCAAGGTCCATGGCCAGTTTGTCTGCTTCCTGGGAACTCCATCGGCGAAAGAGGAAAAGGCGGAGCTTCGTGAGCTCAACGCCACGGTGCCTGACATCCCACACTACTTGAACTGGTCCGAGATGCCCATCACCTGGGATAGGGAAGATCACCCACACCGCGTTGCAAGTCCCGACAAGTACGCCCTCGTCATCGACCTGATTGTCGACAACTTCAGGCTCACCAAGGTACTGATGGATGGAGGCAGCAGCCTCAACATCCTATACGAAGATACCCTGTGCCGCATGAACTTGACGGAAGGCCAGCTTGACTACAGCAAGGTCAAGTTTCATGGCATTGTTCTGGGGAAGCAGGCCAAGTCCATGGGAAGCATCAAATTGGAGGTTACTTTCGGGACAGAGATGAACTATCGCACTGAGTATCTCCGTTTCGAAGTAGTCCCCTTCAAGAGTGCTTACCACTGTATCTTTGGACGGCCAGCTTTCGCCAAGTTCATGGCCAGGCCATCTTACATCTACAGCAAGTTGAAGATGCCAGGACCCAACGGTACAATCACCGTCAATGGCGACTTTGAGAAAGCAAAGCAATGCGAGCGTGGCAACGCCGCCTTTGCCGAAGCTGTCCTCCATGTTGAAGAACTGGAGATGTTAAAGAAGGAAGTAGACACGTCACACCTGCCAGATCCCCTGAAAACCGCTGAAAGCAAGACCTCCTTCAAATCATCTGAGGAAACAAACAAGGTTGACCTGGCGCCTGGCGACAACTCCAAGCAAGTCACCATTGGGTCTGCCTTAGATAGCGCATAGGAAAGCGCGCTCGTCAGGTTCCTCCGTGAGAACGGGGACATCTTCGCATGGTCATCCACTGACATGCCAGTTGTACACAGGGAACTTGCCGAGCACTCTCTCAATGTTTTTGAAGGATCTAAGCCAGTCAAGCAGAGCATAAGGCGGCAGGGAGAGAAGAAAAGGAGGGCAATAGGAAAGGAGCTCCTCAAGCTGCAGGAGGATAATTCGTTAGGGAGGTGAAACATACTGATTGGTTGGCAAATCCTGTAATGGTTCCAAAACCTAATAAAGATCTAAGGCTTTGCATCGACTACACCGGTTTAAACAAGTGTTGTCCAAAAGACCACTTCCCTTTACCACGTATAGATCAGGTCGTAGATTCCACGTCCGGCTCCGAGCTACTTTGTTTTCTGGATGCGTACTCCGGGTACCACCAAATAAAAATGCGAAAGTCGGCCTAGCTAAAGACATCATTCACCACCCCTTTCGGAACCTTCTGCTATGTTACAATGCCCTTTGGCCTAAAGAACGCTGGCGCAACATCCCAGCGATGCATGCAAAGATGCCTAAACGAGCAAATTGGCCGCAATGTTCACGTCTATGTTGACGACATTGCCGTCATGTCTTGCAAAAAGGCGGATTTGCTGGATGACCTGCGAGAAACCTTCGATAATCTCCGATCGTATAGATTGAGGCTCAATCCAAAGAAGTGCATCTTTGGAGTCCCTGCCGGCAAGTTGCTTGGCTTCATCGTTTCGGAACGAGGGATCGAGGTCAATCCGGAGAAAATCCGAGCTATTCTCAACATTGCCAGACCACGTTGTCTGAAGGACGTGTAGCGCCTTGCTGGCTCAGCTGCAGCCGTCAGTCGGTTCATTAGCCGCCTCGAAGAAAAAGCAATGCCACTCTACCGGCTATTGAAGACATCCGACAACTTTGAGTGGACAGACGAAGTGGATGCCGCCTTGCAGCAACTCAAGGCCGCATTAACATCTGCCCCAATCCTGGCTGCACCCCAGTCAGAAGAACCAATGATGTTGTACATATCAGCAACCAACTTGGTTATTAGCATAGTCCTGGTGGTAGATCAAAAGCCGGAAGGCGCAGATGTTTCCAAACAGCGCCCCGTCTACTTCATCAGTGAAGTTTTCTCTCCATCCTAGCAACGCTACCCGCACTACCAGAAACTGGTCTGCGGCGTATTCTTCGCCGCCAGGAAGCTGAGGCACTACTTCTAGGAACACTCAATAACTGTGGTGAGCAAGGCACCCCTGGGAGACATTATCAACCATGCCGACGCTACGGGCCGAGTTGCCAAGTGGGGCATCGAGCTCGCCGCCTTTGACATTGCATAGAAGCCCAGGAACGCCATCAAATCTCAAGCCCTGGCTAACTTCGTGGCAGACTGGACAGAAGGACCAGACGATGTCCCCCTCCCTGAGTCAGAATACTGGATCATGCACTTTGACGGATCAAAGATGCTGCAAGGGTCTAGGGCTGGCGTCGTTCTGAGAAACCCGCAAGGAGATAAGATGAGCTACGTGCTCCAGATACACTTCAAAGCAACCAACAACGTTGCCGAATACGAAGCGCTCTTGCATGGGTTACACCTAGCCAAGGAGATTGGCGTCCAGAGAATCCTATGCTACGGAGATTCAGACTTGGTGGCACAGCAGATACGCAGCACGTGGGACACCAAAAGCTCCACCATGGCGGCTTACCGCGCTACTGTTGACGAATTTGCAAAGTGCTTCCTAGGGTACGAGGTCCGCCACATCCCAAGAGCGCAGAACGAGGCAGCCGACACATTGGCTAGACTCGTCTCTGAGCGCAAAAAAGTCCCAAGGGACGTTTTCCTGGAACACCTCTACAAGCCATCCATCAAAGGAGCCGACATCCGCGATCCTGAATCTGCAGAGCCTGTGGAGGAAGGTAGTTACGCCATCTATCTAGTCAAGCCGGATTGGACGACGCCATACATGGACTTCCTGGCTGAGCAGAAGTTGCCGGATGACGAGGTTCTGAGACGTCAGATCATAAGAAGAGCCAAGGCGTTCAAGATAATCAACGGAGAGCTATACAAGCGCAGCACTTCAGGAATATACCAGCGATGCATTTCGCCTGAAGAAGGCAGAGAATTGCTAGACGATATACACTCTGGAGACTGCGGGAACCATGCATCATCCTTGTCGCTTGTCGCCAAAGCCTTCCGCCAAGGGTTTTACTAGCTGACTGCAAAGCAGGACGCAGAGAAGATCGTAAGGACATGCAAGGGTTGCCAGCTATATGCTCGACAACCAAAGATGCCGACTCAAGAGCTCAGAACCATACCCATCACCTGCCCTTTGCAGTCTGGGGCTTGGACATGGTTGGGCCATTCAAGACGGCACCTGGAGGCTACACACACTTGCTTGTGGCCGTAGACAAGTTCACCAAATGGGTTGAAGGTAAGCCCATCAAAAAGCTTGACTGCGCCACCACCGCCATCTTCCTGTGGGGAATAATCTCTCGGTTCGGGGTGCCTCATAGCATCATCACCGACAATGGCACGAACCTCTCCCAAGGCAAAGTCGAGGAATACTGCCACCATCATGGCATTCGTCTAGACCTAGCTTCTGTTGCGCACCCTCAGGCAAACGGTCAAGTAGAGCGTACAAATGGTTTGGTCCTACAGGGCTGAAACCTCATCTCGAAGTACCATTGCACAGGGCGGCAGGGGCTTTGGTCGACAAGTTGCAATCTGTTCTTTGGAGCTTGCGAACAACTCCAAACATATCAACTAAGCTTACCCCTTTCTTCCTAGTCTATGGTGCAGAAGCTGTACTGCCATCCGACATGTTGTTCGATTAACCCAGGATCCAAGCCTACATCGAAGAAGATGCAGAAGATGCAAGACAGGACAAACTGGACCTCCTTGACGAAGAGCAAGATGTTGCCTTGGCGAGATCCGTCATTTATCAGCAAAACCTGTGCCGCTATCATAGCCGCAGGGTCAAGAAACGCAGCTTCAAGGCACGTGACCTAGTCCTCCGCCTAATCCAAGATAGGAAGGGCTTGCATAAGTTATCCCCGCCATGGGAAGGACGTTTTGTGGTCAGCAAGGCACTGCTCAATGGATCCTATTACTTGATGGACATACGAGATGCTTACAAGAAGAACAGAGGACGCAAGCGCAAGCGTAGAGTTGACGACCAATATCACGAAACTAAGCGTCCATAATATGACGAAACTAAGCGTCCATGGAACATTGAGCAGCTACGTCCTTTTTACACTTAGCAATTATCCATTGTAATAAGTACACTATGATCATGAAATAAAAGTTTGCGGTTTGCTCATCCTGTGTAACATCCCAAATTTTCAAAAAGCTGAAAAATCAGAAAAATTTAAAACTTTTGAAAACTATTATGTATTTTGCTTTGAAAAGAAAATTCATGCATGCATTCATCATCATATAGCATTGTTTGCAATTGGTTATTTCAAAAGTGGGAAATAAATTTCCACTTGAAAACATATTTAAGAAAATATATTAGTAGAGCAATTATGCTCCAATTTTCTTTTGACTTTTATATATTGTTCTTTTAATGTTTATCTTGTGGTATTTAAGTTTTATTCAAGCCACATTTGATTTGTTTTAAACCTATTTTATTTTTGACATCAAGTGTCATATTGTTTATTAAAAAACTTAGTTTGGAAATCAAAATGATTTCTATTTGAAAAAGTGTGTTTGTTTGTATGGAGAATTATTCTATTACTTACCCATTCTTTATTTTCAAATTTTATAGTTTTGCTTTTGAAAGAAAATATTTATTTGGATCTTAAAATGAGTTCTGAATTAATTATGAATTATCAAACCCCTTTTAAACAAAACGAGTTTTAAGCAAATTATATTTTGAGTGATGTGTAATATTATTACTCATATTTTGCTTTAGTTTAAAATATAATTTCGAAAGGAATTTATAAAACCCTATAGTTTCGAATGACATTAATATGTCCAAAATTCATTTAAACACATTTCAAAAATTTAGTTTACAAAATGTGTTGGAAAATGTGTTTTGAAAGTTTCAAAATAAAGAGTTTGATTTTACAAAATTTTAGAAACTGGTTTGAGTCCATTTGGGCATTTATTTTAAAAGATATTAAAGTTTCCTTTTTGAAAAAGACATTTTTGAAAAAAAAAAAACAGGATGCCTATCTATCGCACGGTGCAGCTCGTAGAAGCCCAACAGCAGCCAGGCCCGCCTCGTCCTTTCCTCTGACTGACATGTGGGCCCCACCAATGACGTCAGCGATGACGTCATCATCGTCTCCACCGTGTTCATCACGGATTCTTCCCGAACCCTAACCGAATCCGCCCGATTTCGTCGCGATTTGTTGCGTACTTCGCACGAACCCTTTCCCCCATAAATACCCCACGGCCCCCTCTCTCTTTCCCCTCAAAAACCCTAGCCCGAGAGCCGCCAGGCTGCCCACACTCGAGCTCGCCGTTCCGCCGTTGCCGCCGCCATTCGAGGAAGATTCCGGCGACTGTGAAGGTCCCCTCCACCCCCTTCGGGCCTCATTCTTCTCCCCTTGACCAGGCGCACCACCTCATGCCCGTGTTTATTTTTTTTGATCGCAGCATCGAGGAGTTCGAGCACAACCCAATCTCGCCGGCGCCATCGCCTCTCCGTCCGCAACGCCCCACCGCTCTGGTCCACGCGAGTCAGCCCCGACCCCGTCAACTTCTCCCCACGACGTTCCGGTGCCCGTCGTGGCCTTCTCCGAACGCGAGGACCACCGTAGCAGCCTCGTCGTCGCCGTCCGATCTGCAGCACCGCCGCGACACCATCTCCGGCGAGTCCACCACCACCGGTAAAGTCAACGCGACCCCCAGCCGTCCGATCCAGCATCTACGGCCTAGATTAGATCGTTTTAAAGCGAAGGGGTACGAGCGAGATTCAGCCGTAGATCTCAAATCCAACGCTCCAGATCGCATCACTTATCCAGCTCAGCGCCACGTCGCGGTCTAGTCAGCAGCCGAGTCAGCATCCGCGTCAACGCCCAGTCAGCGGCTCCGCACGAATCAGAAGACGCCACGTCGCCAGGGACTCCAGCGCGAGGATCTTTCTCTGTTTTCTTCACCGTTTAGCCCCTGCGTATCACGAATAGGTCCCTGCAAATTAGATTCATTATTAATTTTTACTCGTTTATCCAAATGTTATGAAAAATATATTTTTGGAAAGCTTAGGACTTGTAGAAACTTTTGGTATACTTATTTTGAGGTTTTGTCGAAATTAAATTAGTTAATTTTTAAAAATAGTTTAAATAGTATTTTGACTATAATTTGAGTTTAAAAATAGATTTTTGAGTAAACTCTTTTTCTATAGTTTTGTATGCCTAAGTATTGGCCGTAGGAATGCTCTATTAATCTTGTAAAATAATTTTTCAATGATTTTGAGTAAATATTGTTTAAATGCTTTTTAGGTGTTATGTTAATTAATAAAATGTATTAAAAATTATTTTAAAAATTAGTTTCTTCTTATTTTCGAGTTGTAAAATAACTTAGTAGTATTTTGGAGACTTTAGCACTTAAAGTACTTAGAAATATTTTGTCTCTCTCAAAATAAAACTATTTCTTCCTTAGAAAATTTTTGACAAGTGTTTTGACAACACTTTTCCTTAGAGAATTTTTAGCCTCTCTTATGTTGATTAACTTTTACTTAGAATTTATTTGTGACTTATTGTTTGACCCTTGGTCCTTAGTTATTTTGGATCATCTTTATTGCTTGCATTTCCTTAGAGCATTTTCATAAGCATGGCATGCATATTAAGTCCTTAGTATTATTGTTGGTACTTCTTACATGACTTCCTCCTTAGAAATTTTGAGGATACATGTTAGCTATTATGACTCTCCTAGTCAAAAACCACTAAGTTAGAAATTAGTAGAAATCAAGGAAGGACTTAGCTTGAAAACAAGACTGCAGAAGCATCTCCAAGAAGAAATGACTTAGAAGAAATCAAGAGAAAGTTCATGAAGACCAACCAGCTACATTTTCTAAGTCTCCCTTCCCTTTTCTCTTTTCCTTCTTTCTTCTCCTAGACTTCATGGTGACTAAGTTATATTCAAGACCAATCCTGATGCTGCCAACAATCAAGTCTTCAGAACCATCAAGTCTACAATTTTTCAATGAAATCAACACAAGGAGAAAGCTACAAGGAAGCAAGGAGAAGATTCTTCGAAGACCAACTACTCCATGTTGTCTATCTTTTCTACCTTCTATTTTTGTCTCACTTTGGACATAGACCAAGTCCTTGGTGTTTAAGACTAAGTAGTGCTAATTGAAGACCATAAAAGATCAATGAAGCTACAAAGGAGTTGAAGATTATTTGAAGGCCAAACTTGTGAAGACTTAGAATAGCCTTACAACTTTTGTCAAGTTGTTTGACCAAGTTTACTTTGAGCTTGACCTTGCCTTAGCCATTTGGATTAAGTTAGTTTATGTCTCCTTCCTTAATTATTTGCTTGTCTTGCATACCATAACTCTTTGTATCATCCTGCATCGCATGCACATCATAAATTTTTCTAAGTGTTGCATTTATGATTGTATGTTTATTTGTGATTTGTTTGACTTGTTAGAAATTCCGGAGAGAGACGAAAGTGGTTGCAACTGCTACTACTACACTACTGTTTGCCAAGGCAAGTGGCACACCCCCATGAAATTTCCTAAGTATTTTTATATGCATTATTTAGTGTATTTCTCTATATGCATGTGTTGGATAGTATTATTGCTATATGCTAAACCCACTATACCTTTACATTAGTTGTGTCTAGAACCCTTGATAACTTAGTAGATTATTTGGTGCTATGCAAATGTGTTTTCTTAAATCTAAATTCTACTAAGTAATTTATCACCTGGGTGGACTTGGTTATGAAAAGATGATGGAAAGGTTGAGTGTCATCTCTTAGGGGTGACCTCTAAGGGATGGTCACTTGTGGTTGCCACCCAGGGTATTAAGGGGCCAATGTTTTCTCTAAGTGAAGATTGCTTACCGTGCAGCCATTAGTCATATGGGCTCTGGCTAGATGGATTAAGTTGCGTGGACTCGTCCCGACTTGACAGGTGGTGGTAGAATGGTTAGAATGGGAGCGCGTCAAGTCGGTATGGGATGGGAAAATGCTTCTGAAAAGTCTCGTCTCAACTCTCTCCTTTTCCTTAGCACAAATTGAGTGCTTGAGGATAGTTTGGGTTTGTTGGGTCTAATGGTGAAAGTGCACAACCTCTGCAGAGTTAAAAACTAAGTACTTAGCCGTGTCCCCGGTTACGGACAATTTGAGCAGCTGATCAAGGATTCAACGGAGGCTTCATCATTCCAATTTCGAAAGTAAAACTTGATGGTGAACAAGGGTAGATGAGACTATGGTCTTATACCATATCGTCTCCAACTTTTGAAGAAAATGTTTTACAAAGTGTTAGGCAAAATTGGCTTTTATGCAAAATAGCCTTGAAACTCCACCAGCCAAATATGCATATAGGCTATAGAGTTATTCCATTAAGTGTCCACATAGTGTCACTTGCCAGATCCATTTTTAATGGTATCTGACCCACTCTGTTGCAAAATTTTATTTGTTGCAGATTGTTCTGATGACGAGTGAGTTTCGTTAAGGTTTCGAGTCTGCAACCAACATGTTTTCGCCTGTGGCACATGCAAAGGATGAGGACTCCATGAAGATTATTATTTCCGCTGCTTTACTCTTTCAAGCTAGCTTATGCTATGCAAGTTGTAATGAATATTTTACCAAGTCTGGATCATTCGTGTAATAATGATACAATGTTGTGATATTTCATCTTAACTGTGTGTGCAAATGAAACGATCCAGGGGT
Source organism: Poa pratensis (assembly GCA_947311845.1). Classification (NCBI taxonomy): domain Eukaryota; kingdom Viridiplantae; phylum Streptophyta; class Magnoliopsida; order Poales; family Poaceae; genus Poa; species Poa pratensis. The sequence continues at coordinate 84,760,861 of CAMZMU010000052.1, read as the reverse complement.
TTGCACTATACACAGGTACCTTGCCATATTTTAAGTGCAGGTACGTTACAGATGGTATCAGAGCACTGTGTTGCCTGTAGGTTCGAAACCCTAAGTCTGGATAGAAATAGGCTGGCCATAGGAATTAAAAGCTAATTTACTCTACTATAAAAGTTTAATCTTGTTTCTTCCTTTTCTTTTGAACTTATTCTAGTAACACTTATCTAATCTTGTTTCCTCAAATTCTGTTTAGATGGTCCCCTTCACCTCACGGAGATTCCGAGAGACAGCGTGACTTGTCCTTTTGGAGTTCAACTGAATGGTATCTGCAAAGATCTTGATTTGGTTCCCCCAACCTTCAAAATAAGGACGATACCCTCAGAGATAACCAATAAGCAACGCTGGGAGATTGAGACAGAGATCCTACCTGGTACTACCAGGATTCCCACCGAGGCAATTGTCTACAAGAGGGTGTACCCCACCTGGGAGACTGGCCTTTTGCTAGCAAAACATGAGGCACTATCACGTATCTGTGAGGAATTCTACGAGATGCTGCCCCAAAACTCTCCCTACCGTCGCTTCGGGAGGCGTAATGCTAATGGACTACCCCACTGGAGTGGAAAGGATCGCGAGAAGCTAAACCCTACAGAGCTACAAATGGAAGATCTGGAGTTAGCAACACATATAGCTACCACTGCACTCCATGCTGAGATGAAGATGACGGACGAGGCCAAGGAGTTGATTGAGGAGCAGAGGAAGGAGATCGAACCACTATAGAAATAATAGCCTCCGAAGAATTCAGAAGCAGAAGCGTGAGACGACCATTCAAAGGCTTGAAGCTGAAAATTTGAAGCTGCTAAACAAGGTCGACAGACAGGAAGCAACGATAGCAGCCCTTCGGGAGCAATGTGCCCAACTCGCAAGGGAGTCATTCGAAGAGGAGAACTCAAGGATGAAGCGCCCTAAGACTAAGGCCTCCACCGAGTGTTCCAGCAAGAACCAGAGAGAGTAGTCACCCACCAACCCTAGAATTTTGTCAGACGACGTTAGTTTTCATTATTGACCAACCAAAATTGTGGTATGGCAGTACTTAGGCTTGTATTTTCAGAATATCCGTTGTTACCTGGGTTTGAAGTCAAGAGAAAAGTTTGAAAGTTTAAAGTTTGTTTTGAGCTTGTTTGTGTTGTGTTATGTGAATGCTTGTATGGGTAGAAATATTTCCCTTAGAATCTGTCTATCTTATACTTATCTATTCCAAAACCCACAGATGTCTCCCCAGAGTGCACCTGAAGACAACAACAACACCAGCACCAACAACGTTGAAACAATGTTGCAGAAGATGATGGCAACACAAACCCAGCTGATGACCATGATGACCCAGATCAAAGCAAATCAAAGTGAACCACCACCACCCCTAACCCATACGGATAGACTTGTCAAATTTTTAAGTCTTGAACCCAACACGTTCCACCCTACAAATGATCCAATTATGGCAACCGACTGGCTACGATCAATAGAGAAGGATCTGATACTTTGTGAGTGCACCGACAAGAGAAAGTGAGTTTTGCATCTTATTTCTTGGAAGGACTTGCGGCTAAATGGTGGAGAACTTATCATAGCACTCACACATGTGATACTTTAACCTGGAAAGAGTTCAAGGAAGGGTTTTGTAGTGTTTACAGTTCCCCTGACATGTGGAACATGAAGCAAGAAGAGTTCCTAAACCTGAGGCAAGGGGACAGGACGCTCAAGGAGTATAGAGATGATTTCTATGCACTGTCTCGTTATGCCCCTGAAGGCATAATTATCGAGGAAGAGAGGGAGGAAAGTTTTCTCAAGAGACTATGTGATGAGATGAAAGTCCCTTTCACAGTCACACACGCTTGGGAGTATCAGGCCTTACTGGACCAAGCACTCATACTGGAGGATAATATCAGGAAGACTGGAAATATGAAGGAAAGCTGAGTATCAACAAACATCATTCTGAGCCTTCATTCAAGAGACGCCATACTCCTGAGGTGAATCATAGCCACAAACAGGGGAATCACCATAATAAAGGGAGTCATCTCAAACATCCTGATCGCAATGGTGGATCCAAAGGAAGCAATGGAGACCGGAAGGGAAATGGACATGATGACCATAACCATAACAATGGACAGCATCGCCCAAATCCAGAACTCAAGAAAGATATCAGCCAAGTGCTCTGCTTTAAGTGCAATAATAAGGGCCATTATGCCAATAAGTGCCCGGAAAATAAACTCCAGAACAACCCTCCCCAGAAAGACATCAGCAAGGTGATGTGCTTCAAATGCAAGAACATGGGTCATTACGCCAATAAATGCCCAGCCAAGAAGAAGGCCGAAGAAACTGCCAAGTCAAAACCTTTTGGTAAAGGATATGTGAACCACGCCAATGTGGAAGAAGTGATTGAGGAACCTAGCTTGGTGAACGGTATGTTCTCAATCCAGTTTGCGCCTTGAAGTTTGACTGCCAACAAAGATTTCTTTTAAGGGTGGTAGCCCACCCTGACATCCAGTCACAACCTTTTGCTAGCCTTCCCGAATCTCGGGACGAGATTCCTTTTAAGGGTGGTAGTATGTAACATCCCAATTTTCAAAAAGTTGAAAAATCAGAAAAATTTAAAACTTTTGAAAACTATTATGTATTTTGCTTTGAAAAGAAAATTCATGCATGCATTCATCATCATATAGCATTGTTTGCATTTGGTTATTTCAAAAGTGGGAAATAAATTTCCACTTGAAAACATATTTAAGAAAATATATTAGTAGAGCAATTATGCTCCAATTTTCTTTTGACTTTTATATATTGTTCTTTTAATGTTTATCTTGTGGTATTTAAGTTTTATTCAAGCCACATCTGATTTGTTTTAAACCTATTTTATTTTTGACATCAAGTGTCATATTGTTTATTAAAAAAACTTAGTTTGGAAATCAAAATGATTTCTATTTGAAAAAGTGTGTTTGTTTGTATGGAGAATTATTCTATTACTTACCCATTCTTTATTTTCAAATTTTATAGTTTTGCTTTTGAAAGAAAATATTTATTTGGATCTTAAAATGAGTTCTGAATTAATTATGAATTATCAAACCCCTTTTAAACAAAACGAGTTTTAAGCAAATTATATTTTGAGTGATGTGTAATATTATTACTCATATTTTGCTTTAGTTTAAAATATAATTTCGAAAGGAATTTATAAAACCCTATAGTTTCGAATGACATTAATATGTCCAAAATTCATTTAAACACATTTCAAAAATTTAGTTTACAAAATGTGTTGGAAAATGTGTTTTGAAAGTTTCAAAATAAAGAGTTTGATTTTACAAAATTTTAGAAACTGGTTTGAGTCCATTTGGGCATTTATTTTAAAAGATATTAAAGTTTCCTTTTTGAAAAAGACATTTTTGAACAAAAAAAAACAGGATGCCTATCTATCGCATGGTGCAGCTCGTAGAAGCCCAACAGCAGCCCAGGCCCGCCTCGTCCTTTCCTCTGACTGACATGTGGGCCCCACCAATGACGTCAGCGATGACGTCATCATCGTCTCCACCGTGTTCATCACGGATTCTTCCCGAACCCTAACCGAATCCGCCCGATTTCGTCGCGATTTGTTGCGTACTTCGCACGAACCCTTTCCCCCATAAATACCCCACGGCCCCCTCTCTCTTTCCCCTCAAAAACCCTAGCCCGAGAGCCGCCAGGCTGCCCACACTCGAGCTCGCCGTTCCGCCGTTGCCGCCGCCGTTCGAGGAAGATTCCGGCGACTGTGAAGGTCCCCTCCACCCCCTTCGGGCCTCATTCTTCTCCCCTTGACCAGGCGCACCACCTCATGCCCGTGTTTATTTTTTTTGATCGCAGCATCGAGGAGTTCGAGCACAACCCAATCTCGCCGGCGCCATCGCCTCTCCGTCCGCGACGCCCCACCGCTCTGGTCCACGCGAGTCGGCCCCGACCCCGTCAACTTCTCCCCACGACGCTCCGGTGCCCGTCGTGGCCTTCTCCGAGCGTGAGGACCACCGTAGCAGCCTCGTCGTCGCCGTCCGATCTGCAGCACCGCCGCGACACCATCTCCGGCGAGTCCACCACCACCGGTAAAGTCAACGCGACCCCCAGCCGTCCGATCCAGCATCTACGGCCTAGATTAGATCGTTTTAAAGCGAAGGGGTACGAGCGAGATTCAGCCGTAGATCTCAAATCCAACGCTCCAGATCGCATCACTTATCCAGCTCAGCGCCACGTCGCGGTCCAGTCAGCAGCCGAGTCAGCATCCGCGTCAACGCCCAGTCAGCGGCTCCGCACGAGTCAGAAGACGCCACGTCGCCAGGGACTCCAGCGCGAGGATCTTTCTCTGTTTTCTTCACCGTTTAGCCCCTGCGTATCACGAATAGGTCCCTGCAAATTAGATTCATTATTAATTTTTACTCGTTTATCCAAATGTTATGAAAAATATATTTTTGGAAAGCTTAGGACTTGTAGAAACTTTTGGTATACTTATTTTGAGGTTTTGTCGAAATTAAATTAGTTAATTTTTAAAAATAGTTTAAATAGTATTTTGACTATAATTTGAGTTTAAAAATAGATTTTTGAGTAAACTCTTTTTCTATAGTTTTGTATGCCTAAGTATTGGCCGTAGGAATGCTCTATTAATCTTGTAAAATAATTTTTCAATGATTTTGAGTAAATATTGTTTAAATGCTTTTTAGGTGTTATGTTAATTAATAAAATGTATTAAAAATTATTTTAAAAATTAGTTTCTTCTTATTTTCGAGTTGTAAAATAACTTAGTAGTATTTTGGAGACTTTAGCACTTAAAGTACTTAGAAATATTTTGTCTCTCTCAAAATAAAACTATTTCTTCCTTAGAAAATTTTGACAAGTGTTTTGACAACACTTTTCCTTAGAGAATTTTTAGCCTCTCTTATGTTGATTAACTTTTACTTAGAATTTATTTGTGACTTATTGTTTGACCCTTGGTCCTTAGTTATTTTGGATCATCTTTATTGCTTGCATTTCCTTAGAGCATTTTCATGAGCATGGCATGCATATTAAGTCCTTAGTATTATTGTTGGTACTTCTTACATGACTTCCTCCTTAGAAATTTTGAGGATACATGTTAGCTATTATGACTCTCCTAGTCAAAAACCACTAAGTTAGAAATTAGTAGAAATCAAGGAAGGACTTAGCTTGAAAACAAGACTGCAGAAGCATCTCCAAGAAGAAATGACTTAGAAGAAATCAAGAGAAAGTTCATGAAGACCAACCAGCTACATTTTCTAAGTCTCCCTTCCCTTTTGCTCTTTTCCTTCTTTCTTCTCCTAGACTTCATGGTGACTAAGTTATATTCAAGACCAATCCTGATGCTGCCAACAATCAAGTCTTCAGAACCATCAAGTCTACAATTTTTCAATGAAATCAACACAAGGAGAAAGCTACAAGGAAGCAAGGAGAAGATTCTTCGAAGACCAACTACTCCATGTTGTCTATCTTTTCTACCTTCTATTTTTGTCTCACTTTGGACATAGACCAAGTCCTTGGTGTTTAAGACTAAGTAGTGCTAATTGAAGACCATAAAAGATCAATGAAGCTACAAAGGAGTTGAAGATTATTTGAAGGCCAAACTTGTGAAGACTTAGAATAGCCTTACAACTTTTGTCAAGTTGTTTGACCAAGTTTACTTTGAGCTTGACCTTGCCTTAGCCATTTGGATTAAGTTAGTTTATGTCTCCTTCCTTAATTATTTGCTTGTCTTGCATACCATAACTCTTTGTATCATCCTGCATCGCATGCACATCATAAATTTTTCTAAGTGTTGCATTTATGATTGTATGTTTATTTGTGATTTGTTTGACTTGTTAGAAATTCCGGAGAGAGACGAAAGTGGTTGCAACTGCTACTACTACACTACTGTTTGCCAAGGCAAGTGGCACACCCCCATGAAATTTCCTAAGTATTTTTATATGCATTATTTAGTGTATTTCTCTATATGCATGTGTTGGATAGTATTATTGCTATATGCTAAACCCACTATACCTTTACATTAGTTGTGTCTAGAACCCCTGTGATAACTTAGTAGATTATTTGGTGCTATGCAAATGTGTTTTCCTTAAATCTAAATTCTACTAAGTAATTTATCACCTGGGTGGACTTGGTTATGAAAAGATGATGGAAAGGTTGAGTGTCATCTCTTAGGGGTGACCTCTAAGGGATGGTCACTTGTGGTTGCCACCCAGGGTATTAAGGGGCCAATGTTTTCTCTAAGTGAAGATTGCTTACCGTGCAACCATTAGTCATATGGGCTCTGACTTGATGGATTAAGTTGCGTGGACTCGTCCCGTCTTGACAGGTGGTGGTAGATGGTTAGAATGGGAACGGGTCAAGGCGGCATGGGATGAGGAAATGTTTCTGAAAAGTCTCGTCTCAACTCTCTCCTTTTCCTTAGCACAAATTGGTGCTTGAGGATAGTTTGGGTTTGTTGGGTCTAATGGTGAAAGTGCACAACCTCTGCAGAGTTAAAAACTAAGTACTTAGCAGTGTCCCCGGTTACGGACAATTTGAGCAGCTGATCAAGGATTCAACGGAGGCTTCATCATTCCAATTTCGAAAGTAAAACTTGATGGTGAACAAGGGTAGATGAGACTATGGTCTTATACCATATCGTCTCCAACTTTTGAAGAAAATGTTTTACAAAGTGTTAGGCAAAATTGGCTTTTATGCAAAATAGCCTTGAAACTCCACCAGCCAAATATGCATATAGGCTATAGAGTTATTCCATTAAGTGTCCACATAGTGTCACTTGCCAGATCCATTTTTAATGGTATCTGACCCACTCTGTTGCAAAATTTTATTTGTTGCAGATTGTTCTGATGACGAGTGAGTTTTCGTTAAGGTTTCGAGTCTGCAACCAACATGTTTTTCGCCTGTGGCACATGCTGAGGATGAGGACTCCATGAAGATTATTATTTCCGCTGCTTTACTCTTTCAAAGCTAGCATTATGCTATGCAAATTGTAACGAATATTTTACCAAGTACTGGATCATTCGTGTAATAATGATACAATGTTGTGATATTTCATCTTAGACTGTGTGTGCAAATGATTCGATCCAGGGGTTTGCACTATACACAGGTACCTTGCCATATTTTAAGTGCAGGTACGTTACATCCTGTTTTGAGAACATGCCATCTTTTGTCTTTTCTTGTCATCATATTTTCTATGTCAAATTGTTACCCAAGTTTTCGCCTTGTGCCAGTGGTTCCAACGCTTTTGACATGCGCCGCCTGTCGGCAGCATCTAAAACGGAAACAACTTTTGCACCGTCTAAACCTGATTATTTGTTTGCCTATGCACGGGTCGCCTAGTAGTATGTAGTTGGCACCAAAATGCCGGCTTTGGTCTCTGTGTCTAAACTATTTGGTATTGCACCTAGTTGGCACAACCAAAGTAACTGTGATGAGGTACTACCGGCATATGAAAAGTTAAATGCATAAGCACAAATACTTGTTTAGCCGGGCCACTTAATAAAATAAGACTACCATCAAGCGTAGCATAAAAAGTTGGCCCATACAAAAATAACGTTGCACAAATAAGTTAAGTTTTTTGCGTTACAGCATAACACATCTATTTAATGTTTTGCAGGGGTACATGCCATGGAAGCCGCCAAGGTAAAACAGAGAGCCTAGGGTCTACTTTGGGCTGGTGTCGCCTTCAGGCAAGATGTCTTCAGCCACCAAGGGCTCAGCAGCAACACTTGGGGCTGCCGCCAAGCCGCCTTCTGTGCTTGGGGTTGTCGCCAAGTTTTCTTCCGCGCCTGGGGCTGCCGCTTCGGTGCTTTGGACACCTTCGCTTGGGGCTGCCTCTGGGGTCGTCATGGATGCTTCGCCGGCAGCAAGGTGGGGATCAGGATGTTCTTTGAAGAACTTGGTCAGGTCCACCATGTTTGCTACGTGCGTAGCATATCCTTGAACGGCCGCCAACACCCTTAACTTGTCGATTGGGTTGCCCTCGTCATCCTCCGTTGGCATGAACTCTGTGGCTTGCCGGATGTCGGCGTCGGGATACCAAGCCTTGATCAAAGCCAGCACAATCTTCGCGCCCCCGCGTGCCGCCGATCGCTTGATGCTCTCGTGCTCGGTGCCAATCATATCCAGCAACTCTGGAAGGATTTCAAGGTCAACTTCGGCACGGCCAGAACCAGCAAAGATCTTGGCGGCCAAAGCTTTTCCCGACTCGATGGCCCGAGTGACCAACGCACTAACAAGGCGGACGCGGGACGAGCGAGGAGAGGTGTCGGCGGAGTCCTCGAGACCTGCCGACACTGAAGTTTGTGGACAACAAAGTTAGCGTCTGCCAGGTATTAGCAGAAAAAGGAGTGAAGGTGAGAAAGTTACCAAGGATATGCTCATGGAGGGCAGCCGCCTCTTTCTCGTGTTCGACAAGCTTGTCTTCGGCTTCGCGGAGCTTGCCGGCCAGCTGGTCTTGTTGCTCCTTGGCATTCTTGGTTAACTCGGCCAAGTTGGGGCCAAGGTTGTCCAATTGACCCTGCAGCTGGTTAAGGGCGGTGGCGTGATCCAAGTCTCGCTTCTCCAGCTCCTTGGTGTGCTCCTCCTTTCGCCGAGTCAGCTCGGCCGCCAGATCTGCAGCTTCGTTTATCAAGGCTTGCATGTCAGTGGAGCTCTTGAGAATATCCCGAGCAGCGTTTAACATTTCGACAATACAAAGAATAAAAGACCGGCTAAATTTTTTTTCGGCAGACAAACTAGCAAGTGGCGGAAGCAGAAGGCAAAAAATAATTTTTTGTCACCTTCATCTTTCTTGCGCGCCTCTTCTAGGCTGGCAAGTTGCCCATCATGAAGCTCGAGGTCCGCCTTCAGTTGCCGGCATTCCCGCACCTTCTCAAGAGCATGGAATATCACTTGGTTAGAGGCCAGCACAGTCTACAAAAGTCGGGGTGAGAGTCGTCAGTAAAGACCTTGCCGGCTAAAATACAATTTTAGTCGACCAAGTCCTTAGGGGCTAGGGGTATACTTACGTCAACCTGCGCCTCCAGTTGGTTGTACCAACCCCGGGTACTTTTGCGCATGTTGGCCACGGTGTAGCGCAACTCTGTAGAGTTTGCCGGACTAGGCATTGGCTCTGGGGCTCCGGCAGTTTCCTCCGCCTCCTTCTCATGGCGATAAAACGTAAGGCATCATCAGCCGAAGCTTCAGCCTGAGTTGAGGTAGAGGTGGAGGCGGCAACCGGCTGGCCCGCCACGTATGTCCCCTCCATGAACACCACGGGGATAGGAGTGGAGGGAGCAACTGCTGGCGAGCTGCGGAGAACTCTGCCCCTGCCGGCGCCAACCTTGACGTTGGCCCAGAGCTTGGGCATCGCGGGCCTCACCTGGAAAATTCAAAGGCAAAGTATCAAGATAGCGGAAAGGGTTAGAGTAAAGAAAGGCAGTCAACGAGGGTCAAAGGTTTTACCGCTTGGTGGGAACGTTGCCTCCCAGGGCCCCGTCGTCCGCCTCGGCGATCATCGCCGCCTTCCTCTTCTTCTCCAGCTCCTTGGTGGCGGCAGCGCCAACTTTGCGCTTGCGCGACTTGTCGGCTCCTGGATCATACCAATTAGGAGCTAACTCGTCATCGCCCAAGGTAGCCAGCTACGATAGCAACAGTTGGTTAAAAGCATGCAGGTTGCCGGCTTACCTCGGGAACTGGGTTGTCGTGGGTGAACATGGGGACACCCTCAGCGGTCTTGATCTTGCTGGGCACAATAAGTGCCCTCAAACGTACAGAAGAGTGCTTTCCGGCAGAGCACGTCTGCTGGAAGGGTCTGCCTGGTACTCGCACATCTTCAGAGGTCGATGGCGGAGTGGCATAATCTTCCTGGACGGCCAGCACAAGACGGTGTCTGCACCGTCAACGCATGGCGGCACCATCGTCTTGGTGAGGAACTCGATCCGCCTAAAAACGCGGCGCTGTTTCTCCGACAATACGGTTGCCGCCTTCTCCGTCCAACACGCCCTGTGGGTGGGCGGGCCGTTCACAAACTCTGGAATCCCCACCTCTGAGCTGGGGGCGGAGATGTCCTTGCAATAGAACCAAGTGCTGGTCCAATGCTTCACCGACTCGATGTACGGTGTCTTGGGGTAGAAGCTTGGTTGGCGGCAGTTGAAAGTAACACTGCCGCACGTTGCTAAACTGTCGTCGGCCAAAGTTTGCCGGCGGCACAAGAAGCAATACTTGAAGAGCTCCACGGTTGGGAGGATGCCCAAGTACCCTTCGCATAGCGCTTGGAAGCCGGCTAGTACTAAAATACTATTGGGCGCAATGTTGTGTGGTTGCAGCCCGTAGTGATTAAGCATGGTGCTAAAGAAGGCGGAAGGCGGCAGACCCATACCGTGGAGAAGGTGAGAAGTAAGGATACCCTCTCTCCGTCTTGAGGATTCGGGACCGATTCGTCGCCCGACAGCCTCCAATGGCAGTCCTTCTTGGGCGGGAGGAATCCGCCATCCACCAACTCCTCGAGGAAGCCCTCTGTCACGATTGACGGAAGCTAGTAGCGGTTGCCTAGCTCTGCTGGTTCATCTTCTTCCACGGTGAGCTCATCGCCACTGGACTCCACATCTACGGCTGCCTCCGCCATCCCCATTGAAGGAAGGGGTAGGAGGATGTAGAGGCCGGTGGTGGCGCCGCCGGAGCCGAGGAAGACGACAGCGACGCGCCCGTCTCCGTGAACGGAGGAAGGGAAGATAGCGGGACGGCATCGATTGTCGCCACCGCTGCAGGTCCAGATCTGGCGTCTGAGGCCGCCACCGCGGTCTTTTCGTCGCCGGAGCTTGCCATTTGGAGGTTCGAGTGTGGTGGGGAAGGCTCGCCGGAGTTGCGGTCGCGTGGGGAGAAGCTCGAGCGAGAGAGCGCAAAGAGGCAAGGGGAAATGGCACGGTAAAAATTCACCGGAGACTCCGAGGCATTTATCCCCCAGCGCTCCGAGATTCGTGCAAAGTAGTGGGGTACCCACGATATCCTACATGTGTCCACCATCCGTGCATAGTGGCGGCGACGAGCGGTGTCGGCGCCTCGATTTTCGCGGGTCGTGGGTAGGTCATGATGGTAACTGTCAGTGTCGGGGGAATACTTTCTGGATTAACCCACGGCGCAGTGCGGCTTACTTTACTCGCACGGACAAAAGCCCACATGGGATCCAGCCCAACATCGAACCGCCACAAGGAGAAGGATCTAGAAGACATATCCTGGAGGACGTGAGGAGGAGTTAGTCTCCGAGTAGGTTCCAGTTGATGTATTCCTTGTGGAGGAAGTTTCCTTTGTAACCTAGCGAGACTCTGTGTATATAAAGAGGACTCGCAGGACTTAGACGGGGTCAAGCTATCAAGCCCTAAAACCCTAGCTCATACGGCGAGTACCAGATCGGATCGCCTCCATTGTAACACCTCGATTATCATATCAATACCAATCTAGGGTAGGCAGGAAGTAGGTCTTTTACCTCACATTGAGGGGCCGAACCTGGGTAAATCTGTGTTGATCTTTGTTCCTGCGAAGTCATCTATGACACCTGACGTGACAAACCCACGACAGTTGGCGCCCACCGTGGGGCCTGCGGTCAAGAGCGTCACGTTCCGTGCAGGATCATGAAGGGAGCTGAAGATCTTGTTGTTGGCCGTATCATCACGGTCAACTGCACACCTCTCATTGACGATTCAAGCTGGGGGCCGGAAGCAGATTACTTAGAGACGGCCACGTCATCCCGTTTGGATCCATCAACATCTTCGTTGGCTTCGTCGGTGGCAGGTCCATTAGCTCGGTCCAAGAAGGCGACTCAGTAGAAGAAGTCACCGATGATGGGGAGGAATCCATGGAAAGCATGGACTCGCAAGAATTTGGGTCCATTGTACCTGCCTTTGAAGAAAGTTGCTGGGGTTGCCCACCAGAAATCGCATTATCACCAGATCGAGAGACGGCGCAAGTCGCGGTTTACACGACCGGAGGAGCAGGTGCATCAGGAACTGCTGGAGAAGCCGAAGCATCGGCACCCCAAGCAACCCACTTCTGTCCCTGTGTCAGCCACAAACGCCGCCCTCCGGGCAATAGAAATTGAGGCCGCCAGGGCCGAGCTCCTTATGAGGTTCGAAGGATGGAAGAAGAGCGCCACATGCTCGATCAGATAAACCAAGGAATCCAACAGGAGCGGCAAAGAGTAGCCGCGATGGCTGCGACTCAACGACAGGTTGAATCGCAAACACAACTGCGCGTGACTCAACCAACAGTGAAATCCCACTTACTCTCAGCCACGGGAGCGAGAATCCAGACAGTTGCGGAAGGATGGGGACCAACGAAATCAAGAGACCCAGCAACAACCAAGGAGGTTTCACACCCCGCAGGGCCATTACCAAAACCCTGTCGATAATATGTATGCTGCGGCTAATATCTTGACTCAGATGGTACCAACAGGCGATGACCCGGCAATGCTGAGGCACGCGCGCGCGATTCAGATGCTAAGTACAGCAGTCCTGCAACAAGCCAATAGGGCAGAAGCCGAGACAGCTGCCCTCGTACCAGCCAATCACAGGATTGCAGCAGAAAGAAGCGTCCAAAGCAGGCCACCAGAGAACATATCAGGAGTCGCACAGAGGCAGCAGGAGCAAGTCGCAGAAGTGCAGGCGAATATGCCAGTGATGCAACACGGCCCGCAGAAGTCAACAATCCAACGGGCACATCCAAACCCTGTCCTCGCGGCGCTCAAGGGCCCAGCATGTTTTACTGAAAGGATCAGATTGGAACCTTTTCCTGAAGATTTCAAAGGGCCACGCAAGGTGGCGAACTACAACGCCAGCATGGATCCAACCACCTGGCTGAACAATTACGAGATGGGGATGAGCATTTTGAACGCCTCAGAGGAAATATGTGCAAGGTACCTCAACATGATGCTAGAAGGTGCAGCGCATATGGCTGCAAAATTTACCTCCCAACTCTATAAATACTTGGGAGGAACTGAAGGATGCTTTCGTTAAGAACTTCCAAGGAACTTGCAACGACTCTGCAATATAGAAGATCTCGAGCGTTGTGTCCAGAAGGAAGGCGAGTCAAGTCGCCATTGGATGAAAAGGGTGGCAGAAATAATACACTTCAGATAATATACCACCAAGCTCAGCCGTCCTGGTAATGGAGAAAAACTGCAAGTTGAGCCGCTGATTCATAAGCTGGGTCGCATGAAAGATAAAGTCAAGAGCCTCAGCGAGGTAATGGCTGCGGCTAACAAATATGCCGGCTCGGATAAAACCAGAGACGGTCAGACGGAGAAGAAGAGGAGGTTGCTGCCAAAGGAAAGAGAAACTCCAACAAGCCCCAGCAGCAGCAAACAAGCCACAACAACGCGAATCAAAACAAACGCAAAAACGAAGATGGTCACTCAGGGCGTCGCCAATACGCGTGGAGGATTCAGAGGCCAGCGGGGAAGGGGCCGAGGATACGGCTCCCGTCCAATCAATATGGAAGAAGTTTTTAATCGGTCCGTGCGACCTTCATGCAACAGGTGATGGACGGCCAGCGGACCATACCAAGGCACAATGCAGCTATTACAAGAAGTGGAAAGAAGAAAGCCAGCACAGCAGGGGAAATTCCCACGAAGGAAACCCCGGTACGGCTCTGACGCAAAGGTTGGGCAGCACAACACGAGCAACCCAGGCAAATGGGGCAGTATCACACAATAGTTATCGACACCTCCAAAAGGGAAGAGAATTGAGTCGCAGGAGTCAACAGGTGAACACCGTGATACCAGCAACGCCCAATTGGCTAAGGTGGTCCGAGCACACAGTAACTTGGAGTCGCGACGATCACCCGCCACAAGTACGGAACTGGCAAGTTGGCGCTGGTTGTGGCACCGTACGTAGCAGGATACAAGCTGACCAAAGTACTTATGGATAGAGGAAGCAGCATTAATATCTTGTACTACGATACGTTCCAGCGTCTAGGACTCAAGGATTCCAGCCTGCAGCCCACGTCAACCGTTTTCACGGCATTGTCCCAGGAAGGTCCGCACAGCCGCGGGGAAGATAACCCTAGGGGTAACTTTTGGGACAGAAGCGAGCGAGTTCCTATGTTTCGAAGTGGTAAAATTCCAAAGCCCATATCACGCCTTGTTTGGAAGAAGAGCTTTTGCTAAGTTTATGGCCAGGCCATGCTACGTGTACCTACAGTTGAAGATACCAGGACCAAAAGGGGTCATCACAGTGTACGGAGATAGAGAAAAAGCGATAGAATGTGAAGAAGGAGATGCGGCCTTCGCAGAATCTGCCTGTGCCGCGAAGAGCTAAAGGTTATAAGTCAGGTGGACCCAAATGACATGAGCGTAGTTACCACGCCATCTGCCGAGCCACAATGAAATTCAAAGCGGCCCAGGACACCAAAGATAAATCTTGTTCCTGGCGATCATCCAAGCAAACCAGCATTGGAGCACACATGGAAGAAGCAGGAGAAGGCTCTCGTCGCTTTCCTTCAGGAAAATAAGGACATCTTCGCATGGAAACCGTCAGATATGCCAGGGGTACCAAGAGAATTAGCAGAACATAGCCTCAAAGTGAACCCTGCGGCTAAACCAGTGAAGCAGCCACTACGGCGTTTCCACGATGATAGAAGAAAGGCAATAGGGGAGGAAATAGCTCGCCTACTGGCTGCAGGATTCATCACGGAGGTATACCATCCGGAGTGGGTGGCAAACCCAGTCTTGGTTATGAAAAAGAACGGTACGTGGCGAATGTGTGTTGATTACACCAGTCTTAACAAAGCTGTCCAAAAGGATCCATTTGCTTTGCCGCGAATCGACCAAGTGATTGATTCAACGCTGGGTGCGAGATGTTATGCTTTTTGGATGCCTATTCAGGCTACCATCAAATCAAGATGAAGAGGGAGGACCAAGAAAAGACGTCCTTCATCACACCCTTTGGAGCTTTTTGTTATGTCAGCATGCCCTTTGGGTTGAAGAACGCAGGTGCGACTTACCAAAGATGCATTCAGAATTGTCTACATGAGCAAATAGGTCGCAACGTTCACGCCTACGTGGATGATATTTGGTTAAGTCGCAAGTTGGCCAGGATCTTATTAGTGACCTGGCAGAGACATTCACAAATCTCAGAAAATACAACATGAGGCTCAACCCCACAAAGTGCGTCTTTGGAGTACCAGCAGGAAAGCTATTGGGGTTCATAGTATCAGAAAGAGGCATTGAGGCCAACCCTGACAAGATAAAGGCCGTGATGGATCTCCAAAAACCAGAAAAGATAAAAGATGTGCAGCGACTTACCGGTTGCGTCGCAGCTTTGAGTCGCTTTATATCAAGATTGGGAGAGAAAGCACTACCTTTGTACAGATTGTTGAAAAAATCAGACACCTTCGTTTGGGATGCAGAGGCCGACGAAGCTCTAACAGCCTTGAAACATCAATTGACAAATGCTCCAGTTCTGGCGGCTCCAAAGGAAAAGAGCCCATGCTACTATACATAGCGGCAAATTCCCGTGCTGTGAGCGCTGTCATGGTTGTGGAGAGACAAGAACCGGAAAGGAATACCCTGTCCAGAGACCAGTATATTACGTGAGCGAAGTCCTCACAGCTTCCAAGCAGCGTTACCCCCAGTGGCAGAAGTTGGTGTTTGGAGTGTTCATGGCGAGTCGCAAGCTGAAGCACTACTTCCAAGAACATCCAATAACTGTGGTTAGTTCAGCACCGTTAACAGATATCATCCGTAATCGAGAAGCTACTGAAGAGTCGCTAAGTGGGCGATCGAGTTGGGACCACACATATCAGCTACGAGCCGCGCACATCAATTAAGTCACAAGCCCTCGCAGATTTTATCAACGATTGGACAGAAATCCAAGTCGCTCCTAGCATGGCAGAAACCAAATACTGGACCATGCATTTTGATGGGTCAAAAGTTGCAAGGCTCGGGGCTGGAGTTGTTCTTAATCCCCCAAGGGAGACAAGCTGCGGTATGCTACAGATACACTTCAACTGCACAAATAACGTGGTAGAGTATGAGGCACTGCTTCATGGTCTACGTATAGCAAAGGAGATGAACATCAGTCGCATACGTGTTTTTGGCGATTCAGACTTGGTGGCACAGCAGGTCTCTGGAACGTGGGACAGCAAGGATGCGAATATGGCTGCATACAGAAGAGAGGTGACAGAATTGCTGGACACTTCACTGGATACCAAGTTGAACATATTGATCGGAGACAAAACGAAGCTGCAGATGCCCTGTCTCGACTTGGATCCAATAGACAGTCAGTCCCACCCAATGTTTTCCTGGATGAACTGCACAATCCATCGTAAACCTCCAGCAGAGATTGACATTGCAGAGCCAGAGGACGATTCAACTTTAGTTGCAGCCCTGCATGAACAGCCAGATGGACAGAGCCATACATGGCATATTTAAGTCGCGGAGTGCTGCCAGACATGAGATTGAAGGCACGCAAACACATGGCGATCCAAGGCCTATACAATCATCAACAACGAATTATACAAGCGCAGCGTGTCAGGAGCATTTCAAAGATGTGTCTCACCAGAAGAGAAAAATCTTGCACGAAATTCATTCAGGCGATTGTGGCCATCATGCTTCGTCAAGATCTTTGGTGGCAAAGGCGTTCCGACATGGATTATTCTGGTTAACAGCATTAGCAGATGCAGAGCAAATTGTCAGAGTGTGCGACGGATGTCAAAGATACGCTAGGCAAGATCATATGCCAGCTCAAGCACTTCGCACAATACCCATCACATGGCCTTTTGCCGTATGGGGTTTTGACATGGTAGGGCCCTTCAGACGGTCTTCAAATGGAAAAACTCACCTCCTGGTCATGGTGGATAAGTTCACAAAGTGGATAGAAGCAGAACCTGTGGGAGATTGCGAGGCTGAAACAGCAGTCAAGTTCTTGAAAAGGTCATATTCCGCTTTGGGTACCCCCATAGTATCATTACAGACAATGGGAGCAACACCTCTGAAGAGCTACACAGATATTTTGCGCAAACAATGGGATAAGGTTGGACCTCACGTCAGTAGCACACCCGCAGAGCAATGGACAAGCTGAGCGAGCTAACCAGGAAATTCTCCATGGAATTAAGCCGCGCTTATTGAAAAGGTTGAAGCATCTCCAGGATGTTGGGTGGAGGAATTGCCAGCAGTATTGTGGAGCTTAAGAACAACCCCTAACAGATCCACAGGGTTTACACCATATTTTATGGTCTATGGAGCAGAAGCAGTCATGCCCAGCGACATCATACACGATTCACCAAGAGTTGCGGCTTACATCGAGACAGATAATGAGATAGCTCGGCAAGACTCGTGGACACATTAGAAGGTTAGAGACTTGGCAGCATCAAGGTCAGCGGTATATCAACAAGACTTGCGACGCTATCATGCCAGACGCATCAAAACCCGCACCTTTCAAGAAGGCGACCTAGTACTGCGACTTAAACAAGATCACAAGGGAATGCATAAGCTGTCCTCTCCATGGGAAGGACCCTACATCATCAGCAAGAAGCTAAACAATGGGTCGTACTATCTGCTGGATGTAAGGGAAGAAAGCAGCGAACGCCATGATTTCGAGGATCGTCTCGAGGCACCTCGCCCTTGGAACGTCGCACACCTGCGACCGTACTATACATAAGAAAAGGCTAATTAGAGCCAAGCATCATCCTTTCCAGCTTTATAGCTGAGTATCATCACAGCCACTCAGGGCTAGAACTTCAACTTTGGTCGCCACCTAGGCGCGACCTATGCAACATCTGATCGCCACCCAGGCGCGATCGACCCTTGTATCAGAAACCGGCTGCCACCTAGGCGCGGCCGTAAACTTTGTATCATTTCTGGTCGCCACCTAGGCGCGACCGACCCCATGTATCACCATGGATCGCCACCTACGCGA